>JACEEZ010020335.1:135400-142900 GCA_016584305.1 Chionoecetes opilio
ACTGCTCCCAAAACAAGTCTTTAATATCCTCTATAGCTGCCGCAAAATAGGATCTTTTAAGGGGGGAAGTCAGTCACCATAAACAGACTGGACACACTGGATGGCAACCACCGCTCTCTTCCCTTGATGCAGACACGCACGGTATACTTGTGCAAAGAAAGGCTAATCGGGTGATTGATAGTCGTGTAGATATTGCTGCGATGACAACACAGTGTCGGTAAGAGCCGCAACCCCCTATGAAGGTGTTGGTGCGGCCAGCAGGTTGGAACCTGATGAGGCTGGAGTTGAGGGGCGAGGGAAAGATGCTTGCAGTAACACTCTACATAAGAGTCATTATTCTGTACTATGAAGGTGTTGGTGCGGCCAGCAAATTGGAACCAATGAGGTTGGAGTTGAGGTGGTGGAGTTGAGCTGAAGTTGGAACCTAATGAGGTTGGAGTTGAGGTGGTGGAGTTGAGCTGAAATTGGAACCAATGAGGTTGGAGTTGAGGGGTGGGGGAAAAGACGCAAACATAAGAGTCATTATTCCGTATTTACTCATGTGTATTGTTCCTTAACGACCACGAGGATGAACCTCCAAGCTACGATACCTAGGACGGCGTTTCTTTCCTTAATACAGCGCCTGCCCCTGTAAGAAGAGGTACTGGTTGAGCAACATGAGATCTCTGAGGATATCAACAGAGAAAAAACTGTTTTGGTTGCAAATACCATTGAGTTTCCCAGGAATCCCTGACCAGGTCAAAGTCCAGATGAAGACGGTAGGCCTCGGGTGTTGTTGCCCGTGGCTGGCTAGGCTGGTGCACCGGTACACAACCAAGGTGAAAGTGCGCCTGGACCCCAAGAACTGGCGCGACCACACCTCCTGCCTGAGGTACTGTTTTCACGCCCCCCTTTGGGTCCTTCAATGGAAACAGCGAGGATGTCTCCATCAGGATCAAGGTAAAGGATCAACAGGACGAGAGCTTACCGCTGTTACAAAGTAGCAGGGGTTCGAAACTCTCGGGACAGGAAGTCCGCGATTTGGGCATCACAGCTTTACCCAACGAAACACTACAATAGGGCTTTGATACTCTAGAAAACCCATGTGCAGTCCGCGTGAATGCTGCTTCAGGAGAGCGTGATGGCTCCTCAAACGAGGCAACAAATGATTCCAAACATTCCCAAAACGTGAAGGATCCTGTCCACGCCTCACAGGATCACATCAAAGTTTTGGCGCGTCCTTCCAAAAAGGAGGACGGGGGTTTCTGCCTCAGGGAGCGTGACACTCGGGCGCCTGTGCCTTCCACACAGCAGCTTCTGATCTCGTTCAACATGGAAGAAACCGAAATTCTTATCCATGAATAAGAAAGCACATCCTCGAAAAAGTTCGATAATTAATTAATTAGCATAGATAAGCAACAGCCCGTCGCAAGGAAGACGTACAATTCAAACCTTATTATATTCGTTTGAGCGGAGATCGTGGAAATACTGTTCATGTTGTACTCCCAAAGGCTATTTTCCTGCAAACACATGTGGCGAGTAGTGAGCGTCTTCTTCGAAGCTTGAAAGGGTTGAGGAGGCTGGTAAGGTACGTCACCGTAGCTGAAATGGCCACTCTCGGCCACGAGTATTTGAGGCAGCGGGTTTACAAGAGGCAAATAACTAAGGAGTCTAATTGCCTAGTTTAAACATGAGGCCCGAGAAGGTGGGGAAAAAAAATTGGAGGTGAAATTCAAAGATAAGACAAAGACAATTTGGAATCTATTTGGGTTTATCTTCAATCACGCCTTTAGGACACTCTTCTGGCTCGTGATGAGCTTGGCCATCGCCGTCACGTACGTGTTTGTTCATTACAAAACCACCGGCCAAGTGAGGGGCGAGGTGGTGTTATTTGCCACGATCTTACTCTTGGTTTTCTCCGTGTGCTCCCACCTCCGGGACGGAAGGGTCTACGCCATGCTGATCCCCACGGAAATCATCGTCAAATCACCGCACGGCATTCCTCCTCTATATTCTCACGGAAGTCATGCGACTGGGACTGTTCGTAACGGAAATTCGAGACGCGTCGGTCAAGCGGGTGAGTGCTATAAATCGCTGTACATGACATGTTGAATACCTTGATTTACAGCGAAACTGAAAAAAGAACTGCAAAGATATCTTAATTATGGACTTCATCCAGGCGACGCGGGAAAGAATTGCGCAAACCCTACGGACTGGGGGCCCTGCACTCTCAGTCCACCATGAATGCACTCAACAACATGAAAAATGGCTTCTTGTCCATCGGGGCGCTCGAGTTCCTGTGCAAAGTGGTGTGCCGCTATTTAAAAAATTTCTGCGGCGCATCCCCGAAAGAGGTGTAGAAAGACTGTGAATGGGAAAATGAGCTTTCTCAAACATTTCGGGGGGTGCAGTGTAATAGAAAGCATACAAAAAATTTTTCTGCTCTTTATTCTACGATCCGTTCAACTTTATGTGTAACTTCGATGAAGTGATTAAAAAATTTATAAGGGAATTTTGTCGATTCCCTCGGGATGAAAGAAATTATCAACAACTCCAGGATGAGTTATATTTAGAGGTCGATCTGGACTATAGGTTCAACCCCACAGTTGACAGCAGCAGCCCCAGCGACTCCCGTGGCAAAGGATAAAAAAGAAGTGTTTGAACATATTGCCCAGTACCTGCCCAACACTGAGGGGAGTGACACCTTCCTCGGCTGGTCTATTACATACTGTTGCTGATGACCTTCCTCAGGCCATTGTTTGACTTGTGGAGGTTTAAGACAAGCTTCTCATTCTACACGACTGTGTCGACTCAAACACCTTTAGGACCCAAAAACAAACAAAAAGGAAAGAGAAAAGAACCCCATTTTTTCCCTTGAAAGAATCCGACAAGGACTATTTCCGAGAGAAAAATTTATTACCTCCCCAAAGGAGCGAAGAGAGAGCGGCTTTCATATCATGTTTCTGGCCCTCATTAATGGGTTGGTTTTGGTCATGGTCGCGACCTTCGCAACAGCTTGCTGCAACATCGACATGGCCGTGGGCCTCTTTGGACTTGACTTCTCTCACACGTGAAAGCAAACACCAAAACAAGGAGGCACAAAGGGCGGCACAAAACAATACTTTCCCAGGTATCTTTAGCAAGAATGCGAAGGACTTTTACAAGTCTATGAAAACCGTCATGGATGACGATGGCCTAAAATCACTCCGCTCAATGGACTATGCGAAGAGGCACAAACAGTGCGAGATTCAATTGCTGGCTCCAAGAAGTAATCTCCTGCCTACCCTATACTTGTATGCGGCAATAGTGACCGTGTGTAACGTGTTGGATTTTATGCGCCGTCTAGTGTACGGCAAATACTTGGAGCATTTTACCCCAACTACAAGATGGACCGCGTCGTGGACTTAAAGACGCGCATCAAAGAAACCCCGGGCGACGTTTGCGGCTTGCTCAAAAAAGGTCGATGCCTTGGCCAAAAAGAACAGGAAGGGAAAGGGGGAAAAGATAAAGGGAAAGGGGAAAAAGATAAAAGGAAAGAAAAAGAAGAAGAAGAAGAGAAAGAAGAAGAAGAGTCGCCAAGAGAAAAAAGAGCCAAGCCAAGAGAAGAAAGAGCCAAGCCAAGAAAAGAGAGAGCCAAGCCAAGAAAAGAGAGAGCCAAGCCAAGAAGAAAGAGAAGCCCCCGCCCGGAGCCGGGCGGTGGCTTGGGTCCCGGGGCCAGGGGGTTCCGAAGTGCCCCTCAAGGCTCGCCCCCCCGCCAAGAAGCCGAATACTTTTTTTAAAATCTGGGCACGCCTCAAGCAGGTGAACATCCGGGAAACGACTGAGGGGATTCGTTTGGGAGATTAATTCGCCTGCATTTCCGAAAATGGAACTATTTTTCCTACAAAAACTTATTTGCACCTCATGCCTTAGGACAACAACGTACCAATTAATAAACCCTGCGTTTCACCCGGGCTGTGGGGCGGCGCTGTGCCAGGCTTGTGCCCGTAGGTGCCACAGAAGAACCATGACAAATGCCCCGACTGTGGCCAGCCCTTCATCATTGATTTCACCTTAAGGTTTCCGCTTCAGCTGAGTCCCACGCGTTCTCGTGCGAGGAGGACCTGGAGCCGTGGGACACACATCCTTTGGGGAGCGGTTCGGCCTGCATGAAACCTCTCACTGTGTGCACCGAGTGCGGCAAGAATTATGGGCTGAACCCCTTGTTGGAAGTGTGCATTTTGTGTAGAAGAGGCGGCGTGCGAGACTTGGACCCCAGGAATTACGAGGAGCGAACCCCTAAACCTGCCGACTCCAACGCTCGCATCCGCCAGTCAGGGTTCGACTTTCTGCCTCCTGATACATCCGACCCAGAAGATGAAAAGAAAAGAAAAAAGAAAAGAAAGAAAAAGAAAGAAGAGAAAAAGAAAAGAAAAAGAAAAGATAGAAAAGAGGAAGAGAAAAAAAAGAGAAAAAAAAGAGAAAGAAAAGGGAAAGACAAAGAGAAAGAAAGGAGAAAAAAAGGAAAGAAAAGGAAAGAAGAAAAAAGAGAGAAAGACAAAGAAAGGAGACAAGAAAGAGAAAGGTGAAAAGAAGAAGAAAAAGAAATGAGAAAAATGAGGAAAAGAAAGATGAAAAGAGAAATAAATCAGCAAGGAAAAATAAATAAAAACTGAGCGCTTAATACATGGTTCATGCAAGTTAACAACACTGAACTGACATGCTGAAAGGATGCGTCATACGGAATCAACCATGTCTATGTACATACATAGGCTTCTTTTACATTGACAATTGACTGAAACCTGCCCCACAGTGTATAAGTGCCGCAGTGTTGCCAATACCAGTCCAGTGAAAGCCTAAGAAGTTTCAGAATATAAATCATCAAAATTAGCGGGCTGCTGAGAAACCAAAAAGCACCTTTTTATTTCTTGACGTACAACATCTTGCACATTTACAGTTTTATCAAACATCAGCTTGTCATGACTGTATCTAAGTAGTCCAATTATTTGATTTATTGAAAGACCAATGTCTGTAGTCTTCAGAAATGTGTGATAGCATTCTATATCTCTTTGCCTTCCCTGTGATATCAGCCATTACTTTGGTATCACTTGTGATTTTCTATCGTGTGACTTACATATGTTTTTTATTTCATGTGAACAATGCATTATCTTTAATAGGGGATGTATATACCAACATGAAGCTTGAAGGAGGGGTTTTCAGTAAGGTTAAAACAAAGTGTGATTGTCTTGCACTCAGTGTTAGCTATGAGCATTTTTATATTAAAGCTTGTTACATTATTTATTTATTTTGTTTTGTTTTCCTTATAGAAAGGTGATAATGCCGAGTATTGGTGATTTTGATTACAATTTAACATTTTGTAGTTCAGGAGTTTCTTTTGATGCCCGTATGGGATCCATAGCTAATATATTAAGAAAGTTATTAGTCTTAAATTAATTACTATGAACCCCATGTTTGTGAACATTGCGTAAGATATTGAAAAGGGTAACATAGGTTTGAAGATGAACTTAATTTGTATGAAATGTGAACAAGACCCTAGAAATATGATTTTGGGAAAGCATTGATTAATTATCTTAATGTGTATTAAAAATATCAATTTCTTATTATAATTATATGAACATTACATCCAATAGTATATTACTGTATATTTGTCCACAATTATTTTCAGCACTTCAAAATCTTGGGACAACACTGTGCAACAGTGTTCATATTCACTATGGACACTGTGTGTGAACACAGTGTTGCACTAACACTGCTTTTGAGGGGTGAGGGGAGGAATGGGTGGGGGCGTCTACGCGAGGGAGGGGATGATGGGTGGAGGCGTCTACGCGAGGGAGAGGATGATGGGTGGGGGCGGAGGGAGTAAAGGATGGACGGAGGGGAGGAGGGGAAGGGTGGAGTCGAGGAGAAATGGAAAAAAAATGGGTGCAAGTAAATACTCGGAAGTTTTTTGTTCCAGTGCCAGGTAATAAAACTCCAACTTTGATGCCGCTCAGACCCAACCCTGACCCAGGATCTCTCTATGACCTTCCTTGATCCTCCCTATGCGTCCCCTGACCCTACCATCCTCCCCACCCCCTGCATCCCCTCCCATCACTCCCCTACAACCGTTCTTATGGACACACCCTCCACTGCAGGTCCAGCAACCCTTAGCTTGCCTCATGTCTGATGGACCGAAGGAAGGGAAAGGGAATGTCATGGGATGGGTGGGGAGGAGGGGGTGAGTGATCATTAGTTCGGCAGTTAAAATAAAGCTAATTACTACATAAAGCATAACATTATCTGTGTTTCCTGGATGCCAGAAAGGCGTTTGACAGAGTGAATTACTGGAAGCTCTTTCATAAACTTCTCGTCAGGGTACACCTGGGTACATTGTTAATTTATTAATGTACTGGTACACTACCCAGGAATTTACTGTTAAGTGGGGTAATTCCTTCTCGCTGTCCTTTAGTACTGCCAATGGTATTCGGCAGGGGGGGATTTTATCTCCCTACCTGTACAATGTGTACACAGATGATCTCACTGCCAACCTTCATGATACAGGTATCGGCTGCCACATACATGATGGGTGCATCAACTCACTGAGCTATGCTGATGATATGGTACTACTCACACCCACTGCGGATGCGTTGCAGGACCTTATCAATGTGAGTCAGGTGTATGCTGCCAAGCATGACATTGTCTACAACACCACTAAGACAGAGTGCATGGTAGTATCACCGGCACGCACTGTGACATGTTGATGCTTGAATAAGCTGCCATAAGCCGCCAACATCGATTAGGTTATCCCACTTTTGAGTTTATGGAATATATACTGCTAAAATTACAACAAAATAAGTTATGAATTAGCCCTGAAAATATTCTTAATATTACTTATGCACCAAATCATCCTTTATATCCGATTCCCGATATCCATTCCAACTTTTAGTGGGACTTAGCAGAGTACGGCTAAGTTAGGTGGCTAATCCTGTTGATGTTAAAAGCGTTTGTTCAAAGTGTTGTGAATAACCTTTTGACCATCACTTTTAGGTAGTAGTACTATTAATTAAGTGCGGTAGCAAACAAAAATATGAATACAGCTCCTGGCCCGTGTGGGGTTGGTACGAACAGAGGTGGGCATTCCGCAATTTTAGTCCGCAATTCCGCAATTCGCAACTTGCGGAATGGGTAATTCGGTTGCGGAATTGCACAATTGCAAATGCCTGAAAAAATTGCAGAATTGCGGGTTGCGGACCGCCAACATTTTGAAACGCAATCGCAATAATTGTGACGGTCACCACCTTCAAAGTGCCCGCGTGAATATAAGTTCCCGCCAAATATGGTGGAGACGACACTGCCAGTCTGCCTGGGTGGACCTGTTCATCAAATACAACACCCCTGTGCCCTCCTCCGCGGCTGTGGGGAAGGGTGTTCAGCATGGGGGTTGAATCCTGAGGCCCAAGAGGTCAGCGCTGACAGCCAACAACTTTTAGAAGGGTTTTTTGGGGTTTTCTGGGGGGGGGGGAAANTCCCCGGACCTCACCC
>JACEEZ010020335.1:147900-173032 GCA_016584305.1 Chionoecetes opilio
GCCCGAAGCTGCGCCTTCGTATTAACAACAGCTGCAAGTAATTTCATCAATATCTTCACAATAATACATAGTTGTAGTGTGATTTATGAAATTGAAGTTAAGCTGTTAAAAGTCTCCTAAAATAGCTTGACGAAAGGAAAAATACAGTGTAACATATTTGCATAGATGGTGTGTACTGATGTTACTCCGCTCCGCCGCCAAACACACCTTGCTGTTGGGTTGACCCCGGACAAATGACATTACTTTCCTTTTCGCATTCGCATTCGCGAATACGGAAAATAGACATTCGGTCCATCACTAATATATATATATATATATATATATATATATATATTAGGGTGGCCCAAAAACATAGGGCTATATTTTTTTTTAATAATATACTGCTCCACAAGGCTGGTTTGGTTACATACGACTGCAAGACCCTACATGCAAAAAATTGGAGAGATATGCATGTTTAGAGGTCCCCACAACTTACGCATTACCAATTCAAATATTTTTTTAAAGCCTTAAATTTTGTTATATTTTTTCACAATTACAAACAATTCTTCATTTTTTTACAGTTATTGGTATACATAATGACAACAACTAGGAGCTCACCAGACGTTTTGGCTTCTGGACAAAGGGTGAGAAGGATATCCTGGGCTCTGGGCTGCCTACAAATGGAAAGTTCTCTGAAAATCATGTTTCACCATCAAAAAATGGACTCACAGTCATTTAAAGCGCTAAGGCCACAATAGATGCGACAGTTGTTTATCTGAGATAAGGCCCGTATTCCGACCTAATGGATTGATTCAGATTGATTGGACGAAAACTCTGTAAACTTTATGCCAGTACTGTTCAGTGAAGGCTCACCGATTGACGCTGAAAGATGGATACCGAGTCAAGAGGAGCTGTTTAAGCGACCTCGATGGGCTCTTTGATATCTCACGAAAGATGCCCTTAGCATCATGAAGATTAGAAGGACAGCAGTCTTCCTCATGCAACAGCAGATCTCTATGCAAGCATTCTGAAATTTGGGATGTCCTTAACGCCATGAGTTAAGGGGTTAAGCGAATTGCTAGAAANGTTGAATTCAATATTAATAGTAATCCCAAGTTATTATTTTGTTAAGGTGATTACGACTGACATTGCAAGTCCCGTTTTGCGTGGGATAATTATTGCCAACGACGCAAAAAATTCTCGACGGTAAGCCCCCCCCGAAGCTGCGCCTTCGTATTAACAACAGCTGCAAGTAATTTCATCAATATCTTACAATAATACATAGTTGTAGTGTGATTTATGAAATTGAAGTTAGCTGTTAAAAGTCTCCTAAAATAGCTTGACGAAAGGAAAAATACAGTGTAACATATTTGCATAGATGGTGTGTACTTGATGTTCCCCACCCGTTTTGCCGGCAAAACAACTCCTTTGGTTGCCCCGGAAAATGACATTTACTTTTTTTTTTTGATTCAATTTCAAATACAAAATAAAATTCGGTTTTCTATATATATATATATTATAATATATATATTTTAAAATTTAAAAAAGGGTGGCCCAAAAACTTTAGGGCTATATTTTTTTTTTATAATATACTGCTCCACAAGGCTGTTTGGTTTTACGACTGCAAGACCCTACATGCAAAAATTGGAGAGATATTAGCATTTTTAGAGGTCCCAACAACTTACGCATTACAATTCAAAATTTTTTTACGCTTATTATGTTATATTTATCACAATTACACAAAAATTCTTCATTGTTTACATTTTATTGGTATCTAATCAACAACAGGCTCACCAGACGTTTTGGCTTCTGGACAAGGCTGAGAGGATATCCGGGGCTCTGGGCTTGCTACAAATGGAAAAGTTCTCTGAAAATTCATGTTTCACCATCAAGAAAAATGGACTCACAGTCATTGAAAGCGCTAAGGCCACAATAGATGCGACAGTGTTATCTGAGATAGGCCCGTTTTCCCGACCTAATGGATTGATTCAGATTGTTTGGGACGAAACTCTGTAAACTTTATCCCCCAGTACTGTTCAGTGAAGGGCTAAACCGATTGACGCTGAAAGATGGATACCGAGTCAAAGAGGAGCTGTTTTAAAGCAGACCTCGATGGGCTCTTTGATATCTCACGAAAGATGCCCTTAGCATCATGAAGAATTAGAAGGACCACAGTCTTCCTCATGGGAACAGCAAAGGGTCCTCTAGTGCAAGCATGTCTGGAATTGGCATGTCCTTAACGCACATGGGGTGTTTGCAAGCGCCAAAAAGGTTAAGCAGGAAATTGCTAGAAAGGAGAAGCATGCAAATACAATGTATGCCCACAAGGCTGGCATGGTTGTAGGATCTTTTTCTCTGGGGGTGAGAGTACTAGCAGTTCATGTGCCTCATCAAAGATGACTTTCATCCTCCACGAATTTCAAGAAAATCTCAACGTAGGATGCAGAAGAAATTTTGACTAATGAAGTGGCGCATCCCTCGACCCAGTGAAACTAACTAACACACTGTGCAATGTTCGTTATTGGCTCTGTGTCAAAGCACTTGGACATAACCTAGCTGATGTGTCACTGTCCGGAACACGATTAGGCGATCTCGGATGATTGCAGGAAGGAGTTGGCACTATTGAAAAACATGCATTTTTACCAGCAAATCCACTGCTTCTTCACTGGGATGGTAAATTTTCTTCCAGATATAGCAGGCAAACAAAGAGCTTGTGGGTCATGTTGCAATATTTGGGCACTGGCGGCAAGACGGAGCACTACTTGCTGTACCCAAGATTGGCCGAGGCAAATGGAAGGGAGCAAAGCAATGCCTGTCTGCATGCACTGGATGACTGGAACCTAAAGTTCATGGTTCAGAATAGTTTGCACAACACATCCAACATCGGTAAGGATAGGTGCCGCACCCCACTAGAAAGGCCCCTTGATAGAGAGCTTGTCTGGATTGCGTGCCGACATCACATTTTGAAGTGATACTTTCAAATGCATTCCTATCACTTTGGGACCTACTGGTGGTCCTGAGATGGGGCTATTCAAACGTTTCAAGAAAAGCTGGCCTTTAATCAATATGGCTCGCTTCCAGCCTGCCAGTGACGATATATTCGTTAGTATGGCTGAGAGTTTGCGACAAGAGGGTGACTTTATTCTATGCTGATGCAGTCAAGAGCAAGACCACTCGAGAAGACTACAAAGAACTCCTTCAACTGTGTCACATATTCCTTGGGGGTTCATCAGATAGACAGCCTAGCGTGCACCCGGTGCAATTCACAATGCACGGTGGATGGCTAAGGCTATACACTCGCTTAAGATATTTTTGTTTCAAGACCAGGCAAAGCTGACAGCAAAGGAAACGGTTGCCTTGACACAAATTTGTCTCTTTATCTCACGTGTTTATGCAAGCTATTGGCACGAGGCTTCCTTGTCGGAGAAAGCTCCACTCAACAACTTAAACTTACTTGTTCTCCTCCATAACTACCCTCTACTTACTGTCAGAGAGGCGGCGATCAAGGCGCTCTGTCGCCATTTATGGTATTTCTCTAAACACCTCGTGTCTCTCGCCCTCTATGATGATCGCATTGACGAGCAGACGAAAACGGCCATGGTTGACAATTTGTTACGTTCCCCAAATCGAACAATAAAAAATATCTATATTTTACTTCTAAAACAAAAAATGTACAAATGGTTGGTACCTCTAAATACAACCAAATATTTATGATTTTCTGCATGCAAACTCCCGTTGTGATATGGAACAGAATCAGCCTTGTGGAGAATGACAAATTAAACTTTATGTTTTTTGGGCCACCCTAATATATATTAGTTCCTGGTGGAACGCCGACGTGAGTTTCGACAGGGGATGCTTGCAGCCTATGTTGATCTCAAGAAGGCGTTTGACTCAGTGCATCTTGAGTCACTCTGGGATTTTTCTTTCGACTTCGGGGATTCCTGCAAGGACTATTGGTTTGATAACTGGTCTGTATTCTGGGACTGAGAGTGCTGTGAAGTGTGGGGGGAGGTGTATCCGCTTATTTCCTGTGAATACAGGAGTGAGGCAAGGGTGCGTCCTTGCCCCATCACTTTTCAACGCTTGTATGGACTGGGTATTGGACAAGGTTGTAGATCAAAGTGATTGTGGAGCATCCGTCGGCAACACCAAGATCACTGATCTTGTTTTTGCCGATGATGCAGTAATCTTTGCTGAGTCGCTGGAGGTCCTGGTGATGGCTCTCGAGGCGCTGCACGAGGAGGCAAAGCCTTTGGGACTTGAGGTCTCCTGGCTCAAGACCAAGGTCCAGGTATTTGGAGACTTACTAGATGAAGCAGTACAGTCTGTTCATGCGTGTGGCGAGGACATTGAGATCTTGGAAAGTTTTACATACCTTGGTAGCGCAGTCCATAATGACGGCGGGTCACGTCAAGAAGTCTTACGACGGATTGGCATAGCCCACGGTGTTATGGACTCGCTCAGCGGGAGTATTTGGCGTTGTCGGTACCTGTGCAGGAGGACAAAGATCCGGATCTTCAAGTCGCTTGTGATCCCTGTCTTACTCTATGGTTGTGAGACACGGACACTAAATAGTGACTTGAAGAGACGAATCAATGCCTTTGGTAATAAGTGTCTTCGCAGAATCATGGGGTATCGCTGGGATGTTTACGTGTCAAATCAGCGATTGCACCGTGAGACTGAATCGAGGCCTATTACCTGCATAGTCCGTCAGCGCCAACTTCGGCTATATGGGCATGTGGCACACTACCCTGAAACCGATCCTTTCCATCGGGTTGTATCTGTAAGAGACAATCCGGCGTGGAGGAGGCCAAGGGGGCGCCCACAAGGCTCGTGGCTGGGGCAAGTTGATGTTTCTTGTCGAGAGCTGCTTGGTATGGGAAAGGAGCCTACATGGGAACTCGCGCGTGGTGACCCCCGCGAGTGGCGTCGTAGGGTGGGCGAGGCGACGCGCCCCCCGGCGTATGCCCCCAATGATTGATTGAATATATATATATATATATTATATTATATATATATTATATATATATATATATATATATATATAGGCACCAGCTCTGACTTTGTCTTGTGACGTCTGAATACCGTCAGCGTTGATGAGATGGCCAAGAAAAGTTGCTTCCTTGCGCAGAAAAGCGTATTTTGTGAGTTTGAGTTTGAGGCCCGCGTCCTGAAGACGAATGAAAACTCTTCTGAGTTTCTGAAGATGCTCTGGAACTGATTTTGAAAAGACGTCGTCAAGGCAGGAAAAGGCGAAGGAATCGTCAAGGCAGGAAAAGAGTGTAATATCCATCAGTCCTGTGAAAATTGAGTTGAATAGTCGCTGTATATTTGTAGGCAGAGGAGAGTGTGATGTCATTGCCCGGCAGTTAGCAGTATTATGTCCACAAGGGCCGTGATAGTCACAGAAGCGTGATACATACTTCTGGTTAGGTTGTGCATTTTGTACTGTGAAGCAACGATCAATTGTGTGGCCTTTGCGTTTGCAGTAATAACAGTATTGATAAGGTGTAGGGGAGGAGCGAGAAGGTCTGGCATAGCGTGAGTGCGTTGAAGGTGAACGGTGCCATTGTCGTTGTGACGTGGCTCGCAAAACAACACAAAAAAATTCACTAAAAACAAATGGAGGCACTGAATAACACCAAACTCCTGTGAGTGAGTCAGCGACACGGCACGGTGTAGATTAAAAGAGTTAGTGTTTATTACTCACAGTAATACCATGGCGTGCGTTGTATGTATAGGCGGGGTGCCACGAGGCGGTACCTCGTGTTTCTGTGTGGCCTCGGGGTGAAGCGAAGACCGAGTCCCAGTGTTGGGCTCCTGGCGTATTGTGGAGCTGACGTAGAATCCGTTGAAGGAGTAGAGTCCATGGAAGGAGTAGAATCCGTCCGTGGAAGGAGTGGAGTCCGTGGAAGGAGTGAAGTATAATCCCGTGGCGGCGTGGCGTGTGAGTTTGGAGCAGGGTGGACTCACGTCAGGAATGTTGCGTCGTGGTGTTGCGGCTTAGAGGAAGTAGTGACGTGCAAAGACATTATAAACAAGTCTGCCAAAGTCCGACCTGAAAGTCATTCTCTCGCGCATGACGTCACAGCGAGTCCACAGTAGGCAGGAGCTGCCATTCGGCATGTATCATAATGTATCTTACAGCATCTAAAGGTTAGCTAAAGTATTAAAGATATTTTTGGAGTACGCAAAAAAAAAAATCTTTCATCTACAACATCCATCACCGCATAAAGTAGTGGTGGTGATGAATGAGAAACATTTGAAATTAGAGGCGTTTGTTTGTGTGTAAAAAGCTTGGTCAGCTTTGTACCTCAATGAAATGATGACTGCAGTTAAGTTCTTTTGTTCAAAATCATGTATAAACGGCCTAATAATGACGACTTTAATCTGATAATGAATTAGTAGCACTTTTGCTATATGCGTTATCTACCTTCAGGCAGCTTCTCCGCGTTTGAAATCACTCAGTCCCTTAGTCCTGACTGACGGTCGGATGGGTCAGTGTGGTGGGACGAGGAGGCATGTCAGCTGGGAATGGAACGTAAGGCACGCTGCCAGCCGCTGCACGACTCACTCTGACACACTCACGACACACTCCGCATGACAGAAGTGTCTTACCTTCCATATAGCATTAGATTCGTGAGAGTGTGATCAGTATTGTGTAGCCTACTCTTGAGAGAGAGAGAGAGAGAGAGAGAGAGAGAGAGAGAGAGAGAGGAGAGAGAGGAGAGAGAGAGAGAGAGAGAGAGAGAAGAGAGAGAGAGAGAGAGAGAAGAGAGAGAGAGGAGAGAGGAGAGAAGAGAGAGAGGAGAGAGAGAGAGAGAGAGAGAGAGAGAGAGAGAGTTCTAGCTGGCACACAAGCTGGGGACGACTTTGCTTGTGCCGCTGTAGCGGGACAACTCTTTGACTCTGAATTGACTCAAGTAGTCAGGCAGATAGGTGTAACAATTGTGGGTTTATACGTACAAGCATGAAATTTGGCACAGTCATAGATAATAGTCTAATGAATAATTCCAGATATGGACCCACCGCGAAAACGTCCTATGGTAGCCGTGGCGGCCATTTTACAAAATGGCCGCTTTTAGTCTAGTGGCTAGATAAGGGTCTCGTGCCCCCCCCCCCCCCCCCCCCCCCGAAATATACTTCTCATTGGTGTCTATAGATAGGAAACAATGTGTAGAAAATTATTTGCTATGTTAAATAGTTGAAAAAATGTCCCACGTATCATTTTTATGCAAATTAGTGCCGCCATTACCAAAAACTCTATATTCGCCTATATCTTGGCCAATATTGCAGATAACTGAGCAAATAAGGTGTCTAGACCTATGTTTTGAGGGACAAGGATTTATATAAAACCATTTAAAATGTGATCTGTTTACACCAAAGAGTTTTGCATATGAACCTTTAGAAATTCATTTATTAGTGTCCATGTAGTGAGTGATAATAAAGTTTTTATTTATTTTTTGCAACTTGTTATCGTATCCTATTTGTCCTCATATCTTATCATATCTTTTTTTTTCAGTTGGTGTTTCGAACAGCGAAATGTCTAAGAGTTATCAGCTAGTGGATCCACTGCAACCTGGACAATCAAAGGCGCAGGCACAGACGGATTGGAACAAGTGCGTTTTGTGCCAAAAAATCACACGGGAAAGTTTGCAATGCCCAGCAGAATCAAAACGGCACGATGTTGGAGTTGGTTATTCTACCATTGCCTTCAACATCAGACGTTTCAATGAACTTCACGAATTACCGATGCCACTAGAATTAGGACGCCTTGATGACGGGAATGGCATTGAAGCTACGTTTCTGGAGAACAATGCCAAGTGGCACAAATCCTGCCATACAAAATTCAATAATATAAAACTACAACGAGCAGAAAAAAAGAAATGCACACAGGGTTGCGACCCTGATGCTACTACATCCAAGAAATACACTCGTCAAGTCGCTCATCATGAAGTGGCAGCATCGGATGTCTATTTTTTATGCGAAGATGTGTCAACTTCCGAATCACTCCGTGAGGCATCAACTTTTCGTCTAGACTCCCGCGTACGAAGATGTGCATTAGACCTGCAGGACGAGAGGCTACTTGCAAAATTGAGTGCTGGGGACATGGTCGCACAAGATTCAAAATATCTTCCAAGGTGTCTTGTTTCACTTTACAACAAAACTAAATCATTACAAGATAAACAGAAGATGGACACAACTGATAAAGTCAACCATGGGATTGCACTAGTCGAGTTGCTGTCATTTATCGATGAAACAAGAATAAATGAAGAGCATGCCCCTGTCTTTAAACTTGCAGATCTCGTCAAACTTTATTCTAATCGTCTAGAACAACTTGGAGTGGAGCAGCATGTCAGACAACATAGCACAGAGTTAAAAAATCGTATCCTGTCCCAAATCCCATACCTTACGGCTCATAAGGAAGGGCGTGGTATACTACTTGCATTTGATAAAGATGTAGGACCTGCCCTTCGTAAAGTCTGCAAAGAAGACTACGATGACGAAGCCATATGTCTTGCAAGGGCAGCGAAGATAGTACGTAGAGAAATGTTCCAAACTGCAGCTACATTCACAGGTTCATTTGATGAGGACTGCCAAGTAAAATCAGTATCTCAGTCACTGTTGACTTTGGTGGCCATGATCCTCGACGGCCCCAACATCAAGTCTCAATCAGGTGATGGTGTAACCCAAGCAACCCTCAGTACAGCTCAGTTGTTGCAGTACAATAGCTCCATCCGTCACAGAGTGGATAGTACTACTGTGCGTCACAACAAAGACAAAGAAACCCCATTGCCCATCTACGTGGGACTCACAGTCCATGCAAGGACTCGGAAACGTGACCTCATTGAGATGCTGTTTGATCTCGGACTGTCCATCTTCTATGACCGAGTGATGGCAATCTCCACATCCATGGGAAACAGAGTGTGTGAGCAGTATCACCGAGATGAGGTAGTGTGTCCACCCAATCTACGCGAGGGCTTATTCACAACGGCAGCGGTTGATAAGATCGACCACAATCCGAGCTCCACAACGTCGACAGATTCCTTTCACGGTACTGGGATATCACTTTTCTAGCACCCCAGTCTGCAAAATAATGGGACGGACCGCAGGGAACACAGCGTCCTTGAACAGCCATCTACTACCACTACACTGTCAGAGCTCCCAGAGTCCTACACCTGTGTTCGTCCGCTGGTGTTACCTCGGAAGGATCCTCCACTCCCAAAGGCTGATGGTCCATTGAAGAGTGATGGGCAGGAGATCACCCAGGCATTGCACCAAGAGTATGGGTGAGTACTTGTAACATTCTAACATAATACCATGCCATAAGAACGTGATGCAATAACATTATTGTTATACCATAAGTAAATGTTTGATTGTTTTCTGACAATTCTAATGTACTTTGCTTAATTTAAAGATGGCTGGATACTGTGAAACAGAGGTATCAAGAAATTCCACAAAGTGACACTAACTTATCATGGGCAGCCTACCATGCCAGTAAGGAGTCAATAGTCAAATAGTCAGGAGTCAAATAAATATGTACTTACCTGTCAACTAGTTAATTTGGTCCTGTAATTTCACTGAAACATTGACTCCTGAACGCGGAGGTTCCGAAATTTGATGATTCAGCACTTATTACGCTCCCTGGTGGGTTAATTGACATTGCTGGCAACACAAATGCAAATTGTGGTCATTTGGAGCATACAATTATGGCATATATGTGTATCTAGAGTCATTTCATTAGAACATAAAGAAGCATTTGTGTCGTCCGGTTAAAAATAATCGCGGTCAAAACGGTCATTTTGTAAAATGGCCGCCACGACTACCATAGGACGTTTTCGCGGTGGGTCCATATCTGAATTATTCATTAGATTAGTATCTATGACTGTGCCAAATTTCATGCTTGTACGTCTAAACCCACAATTCTTATGATGGATACACCTATCTGCCTGACTAAAGGAGGCTGTCAGTCAAAGAAATTCATAACAGTTACAAAAAGCAACACACCTATCTGGTCCTTATTAAGGATCTAACTCTACTGTGCCTGTGTGTGTCTGTGGATGAGCACAGTGTATATGAAGAGGTGGTACGGCCGCTTTGCTTGGCTGGCTGGGGCGGAGAGTGAGTCGAGCGGCTTGCAGAGTGCCTTATAGCGTGGCCACCGAGATGACATCTCGGTGGCCACGCTTATAGGGAAGGGAATAAGGGGAAACATCGTGACACGCTGGACAAAAGTGCCAATTTTTTTTTATGTCTACCTATGGACATACTTAATAAAAAAATCCCATGCTCCAAAAAATCGGACCATATTATCATGTGATTATGGGTCAAAATCCAAGATGGCGGCCGAAAAATGGAAAAAAATCGATAAATAATGATAACTTCGCTAATATTGGACTTAAAAACATGTGTAAACTATCTATTTGTAGGTAATGATGCCCAGTGAGTCGCTTAGAACCATCAGATTTTGCATTAAAGCATCAGGAACTAAGATAATGGTCACATGTAGAAAAAAAATGGGTCGCTCGATATGAAAATTTATGTTTCGTGAGACATGTTTTAATGACTTGTTTGTTGTCTTCAAATAAATGTGTTAGATGTTGAATATCATCTTTCGTATATCATGTGTTTACTTGTAGGCAAATTGATAATTTGATGCTGTATATTTCACTTTGTCTAGTGCCCTCATAAAAGATTTCATCTGGACGTGATGACCTTTGTTTTCTATTTTTGCGTGTATTTATTACTGTGTCGTCGTTTTAGTTATGTCAAGCTTCATCCACACAGTACAGGATTGATTGATGATGCTGAGATCTACAATCAAGTAGGTTAAGGATTTGATTAATACAATAGATAAGTTATTGTAAGAATACAGGATAAGCATAATAGTCAAGATTTACTAACGATATTTTAACTATATTATGTGGCGGTTGGATAATGTCTATTTCTTTTTTTTGCAGGTTGTTTTGTCAACAGCTCTGAATCTACGGCTCAGTGAAACATCACACCCTGGACTGGACAATTTGTGTCATTTGCCAGAACAGTAGAGACACTGCACCTCTCTTCTCTTCACCTCTTCAGATGATGCCGATCGCGACTACCACCATCACGAGGAAGGATTGTCAGCACGGAAGTTATTCCAGCAGCAAACAAAAACAACCTCATTCAGACGATCAATGGGTATGGTAATCCATTCTCTGATGACTGCCCAGAACTCTTGGTTCTTCATACACGACAATGCGTCGACCAGGAAGTAGCTGACGCCATGAAAGGATTGGAAGCTCTTGGAAATGATCAGTACAGCAAATTTAAGAAGGAGGTCTTCACAGAACAAAGCAAGTCTATTCACGTGTCTATTCTATTCAGTCTAAGTCTATTCAAAATGAACAAACTGCATTTGTTCAAAACACCAAAACCAAAGAAAACCTCCAAAATGAAACAGCTCACAGCCATTCGATGTGATGCAAGCCTTTTTGGTCGACTGTACATCGCAAATCAACATCGGGATGGCGATCTAGACACCTTTTTCTCGCATGGGAATCAATTGTACCCCCCTAGTATTTCTGACCATGGAAAACTTCGGACGGGCACAAAGTCAGATTTGATCCGGTGCATTGAACAAGGTGAAGAAGATGAACTTCCAAGAACATTCGACTGCAAAATATTTGACGGTGCCGTCCTGGCCCATACTTTGTCAGCTGCAACTGCTACTACCTTTGGTGACTACGCACAGTCTATTTTCTTGCCGTTTCTTTTGCGTGAGCTACAGTATGTTAGAGACAGGATAGATGTCGTCTGGGACCAATACCGACCAAGCAGCATTAAGGCATCCACCAGAGAACGAAGAGGCAGTGGCGTGCGTCTCAAGGTAAATCCACAAACAAAGATACCTTCCAAGTGGAATGATTTTCTGCTGGATTCATCGAACAAGGATGAACTCTTCTCATTTCTAACACAGAAAGTCGCTGACGCAGACTGGCCTGCTGGAAAAGGCATCTATATAACGAATGGCACCACAGTTATTTTCAGAGGCACAAGTCACGTGATGTCAGACTGCACACACGAGGAAGCAGACAGCAGGATTGTTGTTCACATTGTAAATGTTCTTCAGCACGGGGCCAAGAAAGTACAAGTGCGTACGGTTGACACAGATATGCTTGTGATCCTTGTCGGACATTTCTTCGATCTCCTGCAACTGCAACCTGACCTCGAGCTCTGTGTAGCATTTGGCGTTGGCAAAGACTTTTGTGTTCACAACATCAACACCATATCTCAAAGCCTTGGAGAAAGGATCGCCCGTGCACTTCCTGTATTCCACGCCTTTTCTGGGAGTGATACTACCTCGTATTTCTTTGGGAAGGGTAAAAAAAGTGCCTGGCAATCATGGAAAAGCTACCCTTTGGTTTCTGAAGCCTTCCTCTTCATCTGGAATCACCCCTTCGAAACTTTGGACACTGGATCGCCTCAATTTAAACATCTTGAACGCTTCACAATCGTCATGTATGACAAGACAAGCAATGACGCCGACATAAACGATGCGAGGCGGGAGCTGTTCTCCAAGAAAATCAGAAGTCTTGAAAAGATTCCACCAACTAAGGTACTTCTTAGGGTATTAAACATATGTTTTAATTATATGACAAGTTTGAATTTTGGTGTATACCCAATCAGTTTATTTTATAGCAATGCACACATGTACTTATGTTGCAGGATGCACTGGTACACCATGTCAGGAGAGTTATCCTTCAAGCTGGAATTTGGCCAGCAAGTCGGCAGGCCCACGTTACCATACCGTCACCTGAAGAGTTGGGATGGAGTCTACAGGCTGGCCAATGGGAACCACTTTGGACGACAATACCAGAAGCTGCAAAAGCTTGCACTGAACTTATGAAATGTGGCTGTAAATCCGAGCGCGGTTGTCGCATCTGCAAATGTATCAAATCTGGGCTGCACTGTACTGACCTGTGTAGCTGCAATTGTGAAAAGAACTAACTTGCTTGCGTTCATACGTATACTTCAAATACATGATAATGGTTCAGTTTCATTAAAAATATGTCTACAGCAAAGTATGGCATATAGTACATGTACATGTATAAAAAATGTGTCTCACGAAACGTAAATTTTCATATCGAGCGACCCATATTTTGTCTACATGTGACCATTATCTTAGTTCCTGATGATCTAATGCAAAATCTAATGATTCCAAGCGACTCCCTGGCCATCATTACCTACAAATAGATAGCTTACACATGTTTTTAAGTCCGATATTAGCGAAGTTAACATTATTTATCGATTTTTTCCCATTTTTCGGCCGCCATCTTGGATTTTGACCCATAATCACATGATAATATGGTCCGATTTTTTGGAGCATGGGATTTGTTTATTAAGTATGTCCATAGGTAACCACAAAAAAATTGGCACTTTTGTCTAGCGTGTCACTATATTATCACACTATGGAGCTAATTCCCCTCACTATTACGTTCCATTCCCACCTGACATGCCTCCTCGGCAAAGTGACTACATATTTTCCAAAAAAACGAAGTTACTGCTCAAATGGATACATCTATGTAAGAAACTGGATAAAGGGCAAAGCTAGGAGGTTAGGTTATATTTGTTTAGTGTGTCGAGAACCCCCAACCCCCCGCTAGGAGGTTAGGTTAGATTTGGTTAGGTTAGCATATCGGTGGGTCAAGCCCCCTGCTAGGGTAGGTTAATTTTGGTTAGGTTAGGTTTATTTTGGTTAGGCAATATTCGTCATTTCGCCCACAAGACATTTCGTCCACATGTAAGTCAATTCGCCCACATATAAGAGTCAATTCGCCCACTCTAAAGTCAATTCGCCCACACGATCCATGTCACGGAGTCAGGTAATTATATCTTCCTCTGGCAGAAATGGAATGAACCACCAGTAACCTTGGGCGAAATGACGGTAAATTTCTAGTGTTTGCCCATACTCTCCCACTTCCCCTAAACAAGTTTGGGGACCTGTGGGAATACGGGGTTTTCGGGTGGGGAACAAATTATGCGTCGGAAACACGTAATTAAAGAGTTGTGTAGGGGGGGGTAAAATTCCCTAGATCTAGGGTAATTTCCTTAAATCTAGAGAAAATTGCCTAACCAAAATAAACCTAACCTAACCAAAATTAACCTACCCTAGCAGGGGGCTTGACCCACCGATAACCTAACCTAACCAAATCTAACCTAACCTAACCTAACCAAATCTAACCTATCCTAACCTAACCAAATCTAATCTAACCTAACCTAACCAAATTTAATAGGTTAGATAGTTTAGATTTGGTTAGGTTAGGTTAGCTTAGGTTAGATTTGGTTAGGTTAGGTTATCGGTGGGTCAAGCAATTTTCTCTAGATATAAGGAAATTACCCTAGATCTAGGGAATTTTACCCCCCCCCTACACAACTCTTTAATTACGTGTTTCCGACGCATAATTTGTTCCCCACCCGAAAACCCCGCATTCCCACAGGTCCCCAAACTTGTTTGGGGGAAGTGGGAGAGTATGGGCAAACACTAGAAATTTACCGTCATTTCGCCCAAGGTTACTGGTGGTTCATTCCATTTCTGCCAGAGGAAGATATAATTACCTGACTCCGTGACATGGATCGTGTGGGCGAATTGACTTTAGAGTGGGCGAATTGACTCTTATATGTGGGCGAATTGACTTACATGTGGACGAAATGTCTTGTGGGCGAAATGACGAAAATTGCCTAACCAAAATAAACCTAACCTAACCAAAATTAACCTACCCTAGCAGGGGGCTTGACCCACCGATATGCTAACCTAACCAAATCTAACCTAAGCTAACCTAACCTAACCAAATCTAACCTATCCTAACCTAACCAAATCTAATCTAACCTAACCTAACCAAATCTAACCTAAACTACCCAAATCTAACCTACCCTAACCTAACCTAAACAAATCTAACCTAACCTCCTAGCGGGGGGTTGGGGGTTCTCAACACACTAAACAAATATAACCTAACCTCCTAGCTCCTATAGACTCCATAGTGTGGGCGAAATGACTCTATGGTGTGGCGAAATGGCATGTGGGCGAAATGACCGGATACCAACCTAACCATTACTGTCGGCGAGTTTTCCCGATTTGTGTAGGGACAAAAATATCGGTAGACGACAGTATCATGCAGGTACCATGAGGCAAGGATGGGTAATGTCACCGTGGTTATACAACTTGTTTATGGATGGAGTAATAAGATAAATCAAAGCAAAGGTTGGTAATGTTGGTATAGACTCAAGAGTATTCATTGGCTCGTCAAGTAACACTTAAACCATGATGTAGCACTACTTATTATGAAAAGACAACAAAAGGAACTCAATTAATAAGGCATTTTAATACTATTATAACCATGAATATGTACAGCCTACAAAGAGAAGATTACGACGATGAAAAAAATTAGAGTTGTTTTGGGCGAAATTGATATTCCAGGTGCTATATTTCCGTGCTCGCTGACAACATAGAGAAGACCTGAGGTGATGGTTGATGTGCGAAGGCTTCTAAACCAGGAAAACAGTCACAGCAGAGTCTCATTAAGAAGTAAGCAAGTGGTAGGGACACATTACGTACCTACCAGTTGCTTACCTTTTGACGAGGCTCTGTTATGACTCTGTTTTCTTGGTTTAGAAGCCTCTGCACATCAGCCATTACCTCAGGTCTTCTGTATAGTGTTGTCAGCGAGAACAGAGCACAGTAATATAGCACCTGGAATATCAATTTCGCGCAAAATAACTCTAAATTCTTCCATCGCCGTAGTTTTCCCTTCGTAGGTCCACCCGCGGCGACCCCGCCTTATCCCCACAATGCACTGATGTAAACAAACCGTGACGTAGTTATGGGTAGGGTCCATTGCGCAATTACGGATGCCTGAAAAAAATGCAGATTTGCGGGTTGCGGACCGCCAAAATTTTGAAATGCAATCGCAATAATTGTGACGGTCACCACCTTCAAAGTGGCAAGTGCCCGCGTGAACATAAGTTCCCACCAAATATTGTGGAGACGACACTGCCAACTGCCAACTTGCCAAATGTAGCACAGTCACTCAGTCAGTGCGTGCTGGAACTTGGGATTGAGAGCATGTACGCTGGCCGTGTGTGTGATTAATTGCCAACCTCCACATGCTGAATCAGAAGAAGTGGGAGGAGAAGGAGGAGGAGGAGGAAGAGGAAGATTAGTAGATTACTTAGATTAGTGATTACTAGCCAGTAGACTGTGAAGTGTAAAAGTAAAGAGAAACACTAAAAGAGACAAAGACTTAATTGTGAAGGACAAGTAACAAGTATAGACAGAAACAGAATAGGAATACAGAGGTATTAAACACTAATAAAGAGTCTTGAGACATTTTTTGTTTTAATTGTAGGTGTTTAAGAGTCTAGAGATGTTTAAGAGTCTAGAGACATTTTTTGTTTTAATTGTAGGTGTCAAAATTAGTTTGCGGAATTGCGGAGTTGCGGAATTGCGATTGCGAAAAGGCCTATCTGAAAAAAATTGCGGAATTGCGATTGCGGACTGGTGCAGGTCGGAATTGCGGAATTGCGATTGCGGAATTGGAAAAAAAATTGCGATGCCCACCTCTGGTTATTGACTATACAAAGTGCCAGCACATCAGGATGAACCTGGTGGGATCGAACGCAGGGACTCTGCACGCGAGCCCACACCTCTACCAACCGAGCCACACTGACGGGTAGATATATTAACGAAGTATTTAAGTGACTAAAGGAATGTACTAAAGGACAGAGGTGGGCGCGATACTTTTTTTGGGTAGTGCGAGAACGATACTGCGATACTTTTTCCCTGCTAGTTCGATACGCAATACTCCGCTACTTTTTCGGATTTTCTTAAAACGATACGCGATACTGCGATACTCCTCTACCGATACTTCTTCTTTTTTTAAAGCGATAGTATCGCAGCGATACTGCGATACCAAAAATTTAGCTTTGCGATACTTTGCTACCTAAGAAAACACTGTATTAGCCAAAAAAAAGATCTAATTTACTTAAACTAGTTTAGGCACATTAAAACATTGTAATATATTTTTTTTTAAACTGACAAATTTTATTTAAAATATAAAGGTCGTCTTTTAAAGTGTCGCGGGAAATTTAAGCGATACTTGAGTTGCGATACTTATACTCCGCTACTTTGAATTCTTATGCGATACTGCGATACTGCGATACTATTTTGGCGGTGCGATAGTATCGCAGTATCGCAGTATCGCACTAAGTATCGTTCTCGCCCACCTCTGCTAAAGGATAATAGGCAAACTTCTTATAGATAGTAATCAGGCTGAGAACTAATGCGTTTAAACAGGGTACATATCGTTTGTAAAACAGTAAGTGAATTATGTATAGTTTCAGAAAATATGGTGTTCGATGATTGGAATAAACTCATACTCAAATATTCATTAGTATACAGTAATTAGGGAGCTTTAAATAAAGACTAGACATATATATGGATAGATACAAGAGTTATATGTAGGTCATAGGCGTAAATTATAGGAAAAACCTCACATTTTGTATCATCTATGCCCTTAAATCATTTTAAAAAGCGCGCCAGAAATGGAGGCAGATCAGCGACCTACAGCAAATTTGTGGATACTTTTTAGAAATCTCAATAAATACATCACCACGATACCAATACATACAGACTATACAAAAACATTAATACTATAGTTATTTCAGTCTAATATATTGAGTAACTAAACGCAGAAAGGGTAAAAATATGCTGTGATGTTATTAAAAGGCGGGAGGAAGAGGAGCCGAGACGCTGTGACGATATAAAGAGTTGCCAATATAAAGGGTTGCATGGCCCCTACTGCGCATGCGCGGTGGCGTGAGAAACCAAATATATCAGGTAAATAGAAATATCGTCTAAAATCAGTTAAACAATGCTATCCTTCACCAAATGAGGCATCCCACAATAGAAGAATGCCTCATCTATTGCTGTCATCAAGATACTCGCCCAACAGTGGTGTTTACATGAGATATTTTGGTTCTTAGTGTTGCTGCCTGGCCCGCTCTCGCACCGACCACCGCCCCAAGCCAGCAATATGGCAAATTATGTCATAAATGATAAGTGTCCGTACACTATAAGGCTGTCCATGATAGAAGAAGACTTGAACAATCGCTGCATACCAGACACAAGCCCAGTGGTTAGATATATATGAACATATACGGGTGTTTTGGTGCACCTGGCACAAGCTGCAAGGGACGAGGACACCATGGCAGGTTTGTGCTCCTGTTTGTAATAATACAGTAACGTTCCCTGCTTTAACTTTGGTCGTACATTGAATAATCAGTATTGTACAGGTGGGCTAAGTATTTGTACAAAACGACGCGTTATTATGTGTAAATCATATCATGTTCACCCATCCACGTCGGAGGCATGCGCGGGAAGGGTGACACAGAAAAAGGCATATTTAACAGTAAGAATACAACGTCTGTGTGTCATTATCGACAAGTATGTTCCTGGTTGACTACTTTATATATTGTATTAGTGCCAAGGCAATACAGAATGGATTTCCATAGTAATAAGAACAAATAAGCCAGGCATCCACGTCGGTGCAGCGATCTGACCAGCTACCCTTGGCCCGAGTAGCTACACTGCACAAATATGCACTGAAACACTGCTCCCTGGGTGAATATTTGTTTGACAATGTATACCAATTGTATAATAAATGACCTACATGAGAAAATAATATAACATGTGTTTTAGTTTCCTTATATATCAGGGTAGGCCCCTACCACATTCATCGCCACATAGCTACATGGTAAATAAGATGTAAAGAACCATATATTCCACTGTATCTATACCACAGTGGTCTATGATCGAAGTTATCACTGACTAGTATAAATGAATGACCTACATGAGAAAATAATATGACTTGTGTTTTGGTGACACTATTTATCAGGGTACCACATTCATCGCCACATAGCTACATGGTAAATAAGATGTAAGGAACCATATATACCACTGTATAGTGGTCTATGATCGAAGTTATCACTGACTAGTATAAATAAATGACCTACATGAGAAAATAATATGACTTGTGTTTTGGTGACACTATTTATCAGGGTACCACATTCATCGCCACATAGCTACATGGTAAATAAGATGTAAAGAACCATATATACCACTGTATAGTGGTCTATGATCGAAGTTATCACTGACTAGTATAAATAAATGACCTACATGAGAAAATAATATGACTTGTGTTTTGGTGACACTATTTATCAGGGTACCACATTCATCGCCACATAGCTACATGGTAAATAAGATGTAAAGAAGCATATATACCACTGTATCTGTACCACAGTGGTCTATGATCGAAGTTATCACTGACTAGTATAAATGAATGACCTACATGAGAAAATAATATGACTTGTGTTTTGGTGACACTATTTATCAGGGTACCACATTCATCGCCACATAGCTACATGGTAAATAAGATGTAAAGAGGCATATATACCACTGTATCTGTACCACAGTGGTCTATGATCGAAGTTATCACTGACTAGTATAAATGAATGACCTACATGAGAAAATAATATGACTTGTGTTTTGGTGACACTATTTATCAGGGTACCACATTCATCGCCACATAGCTACATGGTAAATAAGATGTAAAGAGGCATATATACCACTGTATCTGTACCACAGTGGTCTATGATCGAAGTTATCACTGACTAGTATAAATGAATGACCTACATGAGAAAATAATATGACTTGTGTTTTGGTGACACTATTTATCAGGGTACCACATTCATCGCCACATAGCTACGTGGTAAATAAGATGTAAAGAACCATACATATATACCACTGTATAGTGGTCTATGATCGAAGTTATCACTGACTAGTATAAATAAATGACCTACATGAGAAAATAATATGACTTGTGTTTTGGTGACACTATTTATCAGGGTACCACATTCATCGCCACATAGCTACATGGTAAATAAGATGTAAAGAAGCATATATACCACTGTATCTGTACCACAGTGGTCTATGATCGAAGTTATCACTGACTAGTATAAATGAATGACCTACATGAGAAAATAATATGACTTGTGTTTTGGTGACACTATTTATCAGGGTACCACATTCATCGCCACATAGCTACATGGTAAATAAGATGTAAGGAACCATATATACCACTGTATAGTGGTCTATGATCGAAGTTATCACTGACTAGTATAAATGAATGACCTACATGAGAAAATAATATGACTTGGGTTTTGGTGACACTATTTATCAGGGTACCACATTCATCGCCACATAGCTACATGGTAAATAAGATGTAAAGAACCATATATACCACTGTATCTGTACCACAGTGGTCTATGATCGAAGTTATCACTGACTAGTATAAATGAATGACCTACATGAGAAAATAATATGACTTGGGTTTTGGTGACACTATTTATCAGGGTACCACATTCATCGCCACATAGCTACATGGTAAATAAGATGTAAAGAAGCATATATACCACTGTATCTGTACCACAGTGGTCTATGATCGAAGTTATCACCGACTAGTATAAATAAATGACCTACATGAGAAAATAATATAACTTGTGTTTTGGTGACACTATTTATCAGGGTACCACATTCATCGCCACATAGCTACATGGTAAATAAGATGTAAAGAAGCATATATACCACTGTATCTGTACCACAGTGGTCTATGATCGAAGTTATCACTGACTAGTATAAATGAATGACCTACATGAGAAAATAATATAACTTGTGTTTTGGTGACACTATTTATCAGGGTACCACATTCATCGCCACATAGCTACATGGTAAATAAGCTGTAAAGAACCATACATATATACCACTGTATAGTGGTCTATGATCGAAGTTATCACTGACTAGTATAGATAAATGACCTACATGAGAAAATAAATACTTGTGTTTTGGTGACACTATTTATCAGGCAACCAAATATATCGCCGTATCAACGATAAATAAAGTTGCGCTTTTCCGCGCATGCGCAGTAGGGGCCATGCAACCCTTTATATTGGC
Organism: Chionoecetes opilio; assembly: GCA_016584305.1. NCBI lineage: Eukaryota > Metazoa > Arthropoda > Malacostraca > Decapoda > Majidae > Chionoecetes > Chionoecetes opilio. Next base: position 168,926 of record JACEEZ010020335.1, read on the forward strand.
AACTCTTTATATCGTCACAACGCCATAGGCCCATCACCGCCACCTCGTTCAAACTTCAGCCTCGTTCTGACGTTCAGTCGTTCAGTCCTGCCTGCCCGCCCCCCTCACCCCCACGTGGCCCCCGCCAGGCACCAACACACACAAAGGTAAGATACCTACTTAACACACAGGATACACCTAAAACTCCTTCGTTCGATACGAAGTCACTCGCAGGTGTGTTCGTGGCCTTGCGAGTGCTAAGGATCATCGTAGAGTATAGCCGGTGTGGCCCCGCCCCGCCCCAGACTCCATGCCGGCCTGGGGCTAGGGGGATGCCCGGACAATTATGCTTATTATGGGTGTTATATTACTGTTAGTATTATTATTCTTGTTATTATTAAGCAGAACTGGGCTCATTCTGCCGGTGTAGCGATTTCACCAGCTACCTTGATCTCAGTAGCTACACTCGTCACTGCGCATGCGCGGCCGTATATTGTTGGCAGCGAGCGAAGCGAGTTGCCACTTACCATTATAAGACCCATTCGCGTAAGGGGACACTGCTCCCTGGGTGAATAGTTGTTTGACAATATATACGTTTTACCCAAGATAAGAATTGGTATACATTGTCATGTCAAACAACTATTCACCCAGGGAACAGTGTTTCAGTGTTTGTGAGGTGTAGCTACTCGGGCCAAGGGTAGCTGGTGAGATCGCTACAGTAGCGATCTCACCAGCTACCCTTGGCCCGAGTAGCTACACCTCACAAATACGCACTGAAACACTGTTCCCTGGGTGAATAGCTGTTTGACATGACAATGTATACCAATTCTTATCTTTGGTAAAACGTATTGTTACGAGGGGCCTTGTTCGCTGCTGCAAGCGAACAAGGCAAGGGTCCTTCGTCTCTACCTCTGGGGACTCGCTGGTGGGGGTTCGACCCACGGTTCGGGTCGCCACGTCCTTTCCTCCCATTGGCCCAGAGAATGGGGGGGAACCGACGTGGTGATGGCCTGGTGGAGCAGGAAGATAGTAGAATAGACACAGCTAAGGCTGGTAGACAGGAGGCTTCCCCGCCCACAAGGATTACCGTGACCGCTGTGCCTCACATTACCCGCCCTGAAAAAGGCGCGTCTCCCTCTTCTGTTGGAAGGGGGACGAGAGTGGCCCTGTGTTGGGCACGGCGTGGCCTTCAAACTCAGTGGCGGCGACTGTGGGGTGGGGTCACGGATCAAAGGGCGGTGCCCTTTGAGAGACTAACTTGTGTTGTGGGGCGGAGACTAGCGAGGATACACAGCGGGGTGAAAGACTGGGTGAGTGTGTAGCGCGGTTACACAAGTGTATTGAGAGAGACAAGTGACTCAGTGGCGTGGAGGGCGGCGCCCTGTGAGACGTTTGCGTTGTACAGTGTGTTACGGAGAGTCTGTTCGCTGGTGCAGTGAGACAGCGGTGTTGGGTTGAAAGACAGTGGCGTGTGTAGACAGAGACACAGTGACTCGTGTGAGTGTTGGCCTGCGTGCTTCACATGAGAGATAGTGCCTGTACAGTGGTGTACATTGTGTTGGTGACTTGTACAGTAGAGTAAGTGTGGGGGAAAACAATAAAAACCGTGCACAGAAGTAAGTGTCTCCCTTCAGTCCTTCCCGTCACCTTCCATTGCCCCGAGCCGTTAGTGGTGTGACGAAGTCTTAAAGAGAGGGGTGGATTGCCCCCCCCCCCCCCTCCTTCGTTACAGTATATATTGTCAAACAACTATTCACCCCGGGAGCAGTGTTTCAGTATAGGCTACAGGCAGAGCTTGGCACTAAATACATTGAATGTATTTAAATACTAAATACATGGGAGAAATTTATTTAAATACTTTTTACGAATGTATTTAAATACTAAATACATCAATTGTATTTAGCTACATTTGTAAATACATTTTAAATACACAAAATTTTTAAAATTTCCAAAAAAATTATTTCCTTAGGATTTCCTTAGATTTTGGGTTTCCTTAGAAATTTCCTTCCCAGGCCTAAATCTCCTTGAAATCAGGACATTTCCTTGCCAGTGGAAACACTGGTTTACTGTAACATCAGGGTTGCCAGATAGTTGGGCGGGTTTATGGCCAAATTAACTGATGCAAAAGTATTTAAATGTTTATATTAAATTTATTTAAATACAATGTATTTAAATACTCATAAAAGTATTTAAATTCCGTATTTAAATACCAGAGGTGGGCATCTAAATTTTTTTTTACAATTCCGCAATCGCAATTCCGACCTGCACCAGTCCGCAATCGCAATTCCGCAATTTTTTTCAGATAAGCCTTTTCGCAATCGCAATTCCGCAATTCCACAAACTAATTTTGACACCTACAATTAAAACAAAACTCCTACAATTAAAACAATCTCGACTCTTAAAAATCTCTAGACTCTTAAACATCTACAATTAAAACAAAGAATGTCTCTAGACTCTTTATTAGCGTTTAATACTTCTGTATTCCTATTCTGTTTCTGTCTATACTTGTTACTTGTCCTTCACAATTAAGTCTTTGTCTCTTAGTGTTTTTCTTTACTTTTACACTTCACAGTCTACTGGCTAATAATTTCACTAATCTAAGTAATCTACTAATCTTCCTCTTCCTCCTCCTCCTCCTTCTCCTCCCACTTCTTCTGGTTCAGCATGTGGAGGTTGGCAACTAATCACACACACGGCCAGCGTACACTCTCAATCCCAAGTTCCAGCACGCACAGACTGAGTGACTGTGCTACACTTGTTAAGTTGGCAGTTGGCAGTGTCGTCTCCACAATATTTGGTGGGAACTTATGTTCACGCGGGCACTTGCGACTTTGAAGGTGGTGACCGTCACAATTATTGCGATTGCGTTTAAATATTTTGGCGGTCCGCAACCCGCAATTCTGAATTTATTTCCTGCGTCCGTAATTGCGCAATTCCGCAACCAAATTACCCATTCCGCAAGTTATTGCGATTGCGTTTCAAAGTTTTGGGGGTCCGCAATTGCCATTTCCGCAATTTTTTCAGGCATCCGTGATTGCGCAATTCCGCAACCGAATTACCATTCCGCAAGTTGCGGAATTGCGGACTAAAATTGCGGAATGCCCACCTTTGTTAAATACATGACAACCAATGTATTTATAGATACATTTCTAAATACATAAATGTATTTAAATACGTAATTGTATTTAAATACTGCCCAGCTCTGGCTACAGGTAGGATAGTGTTCTAGGCAAAGTCACATTCGCTTGAAATGTTCTATGTTTTACTTTAATACTCCTCTACATTCAATGTTAAAACCACGTTTTACCAAGGATCAGAATTGGTATATATTGTCAAACAACTATTCACCCAGGGAACAAGTGTTTCAGTGCGTATTTGTGCAGTGTAGCTACTCGGGCCAAGGGTAGCTGGTGAGATCGCTACAGTAGCTATCTCACCAGCTACCCTTGGCCCGAGTAGCTACACCTCACAAACACTGAAACACTGTTCCCTGGGTGAATAGTTGTTTGACATGACAATGTATACCAATTCTTATCTTGGGTAAAACTTGTATATTGTCAAACAACTATATATTCACCCAGGGAGCAGTGTTTCAGTATAGGCTACAGGTAGGATAGTGTTCTAGGCAAAGGCACATTCGCTTGAAATGTTCTATGTTTTACTTTAATACTCTTCTACATTCAATGTTTCCACCACGTTTTACCCAAGATAAGAATTGGTATACATTGTCATGTCAAACAACTATTCACCCAGGGAGCAGTGATTCAGTGTTTGTGAGGTGTAGCTACTCGGGCCAAGGGTAGCTGGTGAGATCGCTACTGTAGCGATCTCACCAGCTACCCTTGGCCCGAGTAGCTACACCTCACAAACACTGAAACACTGTTCCCTGGGTGAATAATTGTTTGACATGACAATGTATACCAATTCTTATCTTGGGTAAAACGTATATATTGTCAAACAACTATTCACCCAGGGAGCAGTGTCCCCTTACGCGAATGGGTCTTATAATGGTAAGTGGCAACTCGCTTCGCTCGCTGCCAACAATATACGTCTATATACATTAATACTTATATACTTAACCTACTTACATCAACTTTATTGCTTCCTACACATTGAGTGTAGTTTTCA
>JACEEZ010020335.1:175505-204857 GCA_016584305.1 Chionoecetes opilio
AACTTTTCACTCGAGTCAGCCTGTTTTTAAATAATCCGCAATCAAAATCTGCAAATTTCCCGATTTCTCAAAACACTCCAGACGATGCGGCCAACTCAAGTTCAGGCTCGGTGACGTAGCAAAAGGCAGCGCTCTCCCCGCGAGCAGATTCACTCAGATACTCTCTCCCCTTCCTTTCCTTGCTCTCTCTCTCTCTCTCTCTCTCTCTCTCTCTCTCCTCTCTCTCTCTCTCTCTCTCTCTCCTCTCTCTCTCTCTCTCTCTCTCTCTCTCTCTCTCTCTCTCTCCTCTCTCTCTCTCTCTCTCTCTCTCTCTCCCTTCCTTTCCCTTTCCTCTCCTTAATTTTTATTTCTCGTGGAGGATGGAGGAAGAGGAGGAGGAGAAGAAATAGATGAAAAAGAAAGAAAGGAGAGAGAGGAAAGGAAGGAGAGAGAAGGGAAAGGAAGGAGAGGAGAGGGAGAGAGAGAGAGGAGAGAAGAGAGAGGGGGAAAGGAAGGAGAAGAGAAGAGAAGGAAGATGAGAGAAGAAGGAAGAGAGAGAAGAGAGAAGGAGGAGAGATGAGAGAGGAAGGGAGGAGGAGAGATGAGAGAGAGGGAGGAGAGATGAGAGAGAGGGAGGAGAGATGAGAGAGAGGGAGGAGAGATGAGAGAGAGGGAGGAGAGATGAGAGAGAGGGAGGAGAGATGAGAGAGAGGGAGGAGAGATGAGAGAGAGGGAGGAGAGATGAGAGAGAGGGGGAAGATGAGAGAGGGAGGAGAGATGAGAGATGAGAGAGAGGGAGGAGATGAGAGAGAGAGGGAGGAGAGATGAGAGAGAGAGGGAGGAGAGATGAGAGAGAGAGGGAGGAGAGATGAGAGAGAGAGGGAGGAGAGATGAGAGAGAAGAGGGAGGAGAGATGAGAGAGAGAGGGAGGAGAGATGAGAGAGAGAGGGAGGAGAGATGAGAGAGAGAGGGAGGAGAGATGAGAGAGGGAGGAGAGATGAGAGAGAGAGGGAGGAGAGATGAGAGAGAGAGGGAGGAGAGATGAGAGAGAGAGGGAGGAGAGATGAGAGAGAGAGGGAGGAGAGATGAGAGAGAGGGAGGAGAGATGAGAGGAGAGGGAGGAGAGATGAGAGAGAGAGGGAGGAGAGATGAGAGAGAGGGAGGAGATGATGAGAGAGAAAGGAGAGATGAGAGAGAGAAGGGAAAGGAAGGAGAGAGAGTATCTGAGTGAATCTGCGCGCGGGGAGAGCGCTGCCTTTTGCTACGTCATCAATAACATTCGTAACCCTGTTGGAGGAAGAAAAAAAATTCGCATTTTTTACAAAACTCGTGTTTTTACGAAATAAGGCCTGGAAATCTATTATTTTTGGTGGTTGTGTTTTGAATGTACTCAACATGTAGGCAAAAAAAAATGTCTGGACTTACTTAACCTTACCTACCTAAATTTAATTTTTGCTATATACTGTACACTACTACTCTACTTGCCCAATACAGAAATGATGTATATTGAAAGTATCCTTTGTTGTCTATAGCGTCAAACGACCCCTTCCTCCATCAACTATTCGACACTGCCCACGAGGCATGCGACTTAGGATATTTCTGTGGATCGGAATTCACACTCGCGAGGGTAGCCAATCATGCAGTACAATTAGCCATACAAGCGTGCATTTTTTTTCCTCGTAAAGTATCGTCCAGCTCATTTTTTTTGTGTGCCTATTATGTTGATGTACATTCAAACACTCTACTCCACCAGAAAATATTTATTTCAGGCTATTTCGTAAATACGACTTGTAAAGTGCGCGAAACGAAAATTCTTCCTCCAACAGGCTCGAATATTATTGATGAGCATTGTACCTCGGGTGGCAGACAGTGATATGTCGCTGTGACAGATCTAAAGTACGGAGTGCCAATCTGAGACCGAAAGCAATGACGCTGGTCGCGTATATAGAAAACGACGCTCAGTTGTGATGTTGGAGGCCCAACACCTATATGTTTTATGCCAGAGTACAGCTGACGATTCCGAAGTTAGCGGAGCCTGAGGTGTCAGCAGGAGGATCTGGCATTCCTCCAACGGTGAATATTATAGAGGATGACTATGTGTGTGTGGGTGAACAATGAAAGGTACTTATCGGAGAAAATCCTATGGTCTGTTTTGGAGCTACAGCTCAACGTCCATTACTCGGAACCACATACTAGCTATTAAGTAGATAGCAGAGTCTGCGAACAAATTGCGGGCGGGACAGGCAGACAGTGTGACAGCCAAGGGAAGTGTTGACTGGTTTGTGATGCAGACTGCCATACAGAGCAGTCTGCCTTGGTGTGTCACACAAGTCACTGTCCAGTACTCGGAACCAATAGGCTAGCACTCGTGTAGCAGTTTGAATTGCGGGCCATGGCAGAGTCTCAGCTCCCTGGCCGATGGTCTGAACTGCAGTTTGTGATTTCTGACTGCAGATACCACGCCAGTCTCCTCTCTGCTCTCTCCTCAATTCTCCTCTCCCTGCTCCATGCGGGCCTCTGCTCATTCGTGTTCTCCATCAGTCTCCTCTCTCTGTCCTTCTCTCGATTGCCGTTATGTACTTTCGCTCATTCTCCCCTGGCGTTTCTCTCTCTCTCTCTCTCTCTCTCTCTCTCTCTCTCTCTCTCTCTCTCCTCTCTCTCTCTTCTCTCTCTCTCTCTCTCTCTCTCTCTCTCTGTTCCTCTTCCTTTCCCTTCTCTCTCTCCTTTCTCTCTCTCTCCCTCTCCTCTTCCTTCCTTCTCTCTCTCTCTCTCTCTCTCTCCTCATCTCTCCTCTCTCTCTCTCTCTTCTCTCTCTCTCTCTCTCCTCATCTTCCCTCTCTCTCTCCTTTCTCTCTCGTGGAGGATGAAGAGGGCGAAGGAAGAGGAGGAGGGAGAAGAAATAGTAGATGAAAAAGTAAGAAAGGAGAGAGATCGAGTCCGCCGTACAAATCTCTTCCACACATTTAACGTTGTCGTATCAATCGGAAACTTGTGCAAACTTCTCTCGAAAGGCACAGCTGTCTTGCTGCACCCATAAGGATGCATGCATGTGGCATATCGCCAAAAAAATCTATCAGAAACACCCAAAAATCTTCAAGTGCTATATTTATCTCTTGTGTTTACGTGCTTCTGAATCTGCGCGGGGAGAGGAGGCCTTCCTCCTGTTACGTCACAGAGCCGTGCTGCGTCGTCTGCAAACCTTGATGAGTGTTTTGAGAACTCGGGGAATTTGCAGATTTTGATTGCGGATTATTTAAAAACGGCTGACTGGATGCAAAAAGTGACGATATATTGTTGATATACTCGTTAATAGCTATAATTTGATTGCATTAAATCAGGAATGATGAAATGGTCTGGACGATTACTTTAAGAACTTTGTGGATCCAGTGACGCGGGTCCACACCAACAATATTGAACGGCTCTGGAAAGACATTAAAGTAATCGTCCAGACCATTTCATCATTCCTGATTTAATGCAATCAAATCATAGCCATTAACGAGTATATCAACAATACGTAGTCACTTTTTGTATCCAGTCGGCCGTTTTTAAATAATCCGCAATCAAAATCTGCAAATTCCCCGAGTTTTCAAAACGCTCTCAAGGTTTGCAGACGCTCAGGCTCAGGCTCGGTGACGCAGCATCAGGGAGGCTCATCTTCCCGCGCTTGATCAGAGAGGCACGTAAACACAGAGATAAATATAGTACTTGAAGATATTTGGGTGTTTCTGATAGATTTGTTTTGCTATATGCCACATGCATGCATCCTTTATGGGTGCAGCAAGACAGCTGTGCCTTTCGAGAAAAGTTTGCACACGGAAAGGAGTGGCGTGTGGTGATTCACGCCTATAGTGTGATGGGGCGAGCAGTTGTGTTGAGAAACGGTGTGTAGTGAGGGTAGCGATGGACCACCACGACTGTGAGGCTTTGCCTCTTAACAAGACCAAGTAAACCAGTTGTGGAGTGGGCGTGGGCGTGCCCTGTGGTGAGAGACCCTGTGGTGGTGGTGGTGTGGCTGTCACACTTTCTGCCTTCCCTCCCGCATATTTTCCAACTCTGCTGTAGTTAATGCTAGTATGTGGTTTCCGAGTAATTACGTTTGACTGTAGCTCCAAAACTAACCATAGGATTTTCTCGAAAGTACCTTCATTGTGTTTCCCACACACACATGGTTTAACCTTATATACCAATCCATGTTTTGGAGAAGTGCCAGGTCCTCCTGCTGAACCTCAGGCTCTGCTAACACCTGTTCATCCACCTCGTACTCGGGCTCAAACATATAGGATCCCATGACAATCCGAGGTTCGTTTTCCTCATAGTATACGCGACCAGCGTCATTTCTTTCGGTGTCAGATTGAGCATCGTACTCTAGATCTGTCACAGCGACAGATTCACTGTCTTGACACCGAAGTACAATCGCTCATCATAACATTTGCCGATAGGTGTCAGACAGTGTCTGCGGGAGTCCCTGTTCTGACGTCATCAATAACAGTCGTAGCCCTGTTGGAGGAAAGATTTTTTTTTTCGCGCGCTTTTTACAAAGTATGTTTTTTACGGAAATAAGGCCTGGAATCATTATTTTTGGTGGATTAGGTGTTTTGAATGTACATTCAACATAATTCGGCAAAAAAAAATTGGGTCTGGACGATTACTTTAAGAGCTGGGTGCTCAGAGCTGGGTCTGCCAGTCACCAAGACACCAAGTAGGTAAGAGTGTTAAGGTTAGGTTAGGTATACTTTGTGGTTAAGGTTAGGTTAGGTTTAATTTAAACTTACAAGGTTAGGTTAGGTATACTTTATGGTTAAGGTTAGGTTAGGTTTCATTAAAACCTTAAGTTTAGGTTAGGTTTCATAACCTATAAGTTTAGTTAGTTTCATTAAAGCCTACAAGACCCTGACTAATTTTTTCCCGGCCAAGTTTTAGTGCTTTTTCTGATGGAGTTTTTTTTTTTTTTTTTTTTTTTTTTTTTTTTTTTTTTTTTTTTTTTTTTTTTTTTTTTTAAACTATGGTTTTTGGCGCAAAAAAAAAAATTACCCCTTAGAAAAAGAAACCATTTTAGGTCAGGAAAAATTTAGTCTGTGTCTCTAAAAAAAGACCTTTAAAAACTCTCTCCATTTTTTACCGTTGGGTTTAATTCGCCCCGTTAAAAGGGTTTAATTTAGGAAAATTAATATCTCCAAGGGCCCAAAGCACCCATTTCGGGCCCAAAAAAAATTCCCACAAAAAAGGGCCACGCAGCCCTCGTAAAGTGAGTAAATAAAGAATGTGCCAGACATCGGGGTCATAGGGGCACTATGCAATTTCTTCTGTTTCCCGGCACACGGGCTTCCGGAAACGGACGGGCCTTTCGGGGACAACACCGGCCCCACCCTCAGGGGAGCCCCGACCCGGGACACCCCAGCACCCCCCCGTCCCCGGGGGTCGTGCTAAAAGGCGTGCCGACCCGGAGCTCCGGTAAAGGTGGCGCACGTTCCCGAGGCCCCCCCTTAAAAAAAACCCTTTGCGCCAAAAAGATCCAGCAAAAAACCATTGCTTGAAAAATTTTGAATCAAAAATCAAAATAAAACCCATCCCAAAGGGACAAAGAAACCCTTTTTGGGAAAGAAAAAACAAAAAATTTGGCCCCCAAAGCCCTCGGGGCATTTTTTACCCAGTTTTTTTTTAGGTTAGGGTTTTAAATTTAAAAACCAATGCCAGGTTAGGTTAGTGAACAAGCGGGGGTTTTTGGGGGGACGCAAGCCCAGGTTCCGTCCCCCAAATTTCCCAAAACTGTGCTGGTGGATTAGCACATATTGTGTAGCCCTTTATCAAAAAAGGACCCCCTTAATGGGGATACATGTAGAAAAAACCTTTAATTTTGGAAACCCTCAAGCTTAAAGGCTGGGGGGCTCTTGTTTTCCCCCCACCCGCAAAGGGCGTCTAGCCAGGGGCCGGGGCCCATATTTAAAAAATTTTTAGGTTTTCGTCTTGACCGCCGATTTTAAATAGGCCGGCCGGCGCCCCTAAATCATTTCGAGCGCAATCCAAAATCGTAAGACTCCCCCAAATTTTCAAAGGTTTTTGGTTTAGGACGGGGGTGTGAGGTTTTCCTAGCGAGCAGGGCGGCGGCTAAGCCTGTCCTAAGACGTAAACGGGAGTCTCCCCCCCCTCCTGAGAACTTTTGGAAACGGGATAGATGTCCTGGACGAACTTGTTGATACCAAACAAATTTTCCAAGCGATCCCGCTTGGACGAAAAGGGGGTTTTAAATTTTGTGACAGACTAGGGGGAGAGGGAAATATAAAGCCACAAAAAAAATACGGCCATCATGCATGACAAGTACGAGGGGTGTTTTTTCACTCTTTGGGGTAGTCATTTTCCTCCTGCCTTTATATCATGTATCGGGGAATACAGTTGAAGGGGCATCCCCCAAAAGGTTGATGAAAAATTTGGTATCATTTTTGAGAAAAAAAGCTTTTGGGAGTAGGCCACAATAAAAAAAAAATTAAAAAAAAAACGAAAAATTCGTAAATTTTTTAACCTTTGGAACAATACCTATAACTCAAATTTCTCTTCCCACTCCCGAGTTTTGATAATTTTCTTATTTGTTCTTGATACCCATCTAAAAATATCCCAAAAACCCCCCCTCTAACCTAACTTAAAATTTTTTTGGTTGAAAAAACTAGTTTTCTGGAAAGTTTTATGTATCAGCATTTTTATTCAATTGCGCCAGGGGAAAATTTGGGTTTTAAAAAGGACTCAGAATGAAAAAATCTACACTATAAAACGGGTTAGAATTTTCAGGCTCGAGGTAAACCAAAAAACCAAACGGTAAATTTTCCCAGAGGTTGGCGGTGTGTTGGGGGGTGGCCAACCCCCGGACAATCCCGAAACCATAAAATTATTTTTTTTTAACCCTAAAAAACCCTCAACATCCCCTAACCCAAATTTTACCCTAAGCTTAACATAACCAAAACCAAAACCCTTTAAACATAACCTAAATCAAAACCAAACCCTAACTCAGCAATTTGGTTTTAAGGGACGATGATTTCCGCGGTCTTTTTCCCAGAAAACCGGCTATTTTTCCTGGCCCTTCAAGGGGGGCATTTTCTAATGGAGATGGGTTTTTTTTTGCGAAAAGCCCAAATTTTTAAAAAAATAAAATAAAAAATCCCCAAATTTTTATGGTCCCTTTTCCCATTAAAAACCTGTACTCCACAAAAAAGCATTTAAAATTTGGGCCGGGGGGAAATTAGTCGGGGTCTTATGGGTTTTTAATAAAACCAACCCCCCCTTTTTAAGGTTTTAATAAAACCCAAACTAACCTGGAAAATCTTAAAAAAAAGGTCCCCACGCAAAGGTTTACAAAAATGTTGGCTCTACTTATTATACTTACTGTCTTTAAGAAATCTGTTTTTATTTAATGAGGGGCCGATCCTTACTTTGTCTAAATGGCCGATTTTAAAATTTTCAGGGGATCCAAATTTATATTTTTATTTTGGTTCGGGCCCCGGGGAAGATGCATTTAGAAATGCTCGTACCGAAACGCCGTTTGACGAACGCGAAATTTTTTTGCCACCATTTACGGGCATTTTTTGGTAAAATACCAAAAGATCCCAAAAAAGTTTGTGTGACAGGGGCCTTTGGGTTTTAGGGCGGGGGGCGGGTTTTGGGTTTTGGGGTTACGTTGGGTTTAGGTTAGTGCACAGCACAAGGGGCTCGAAAGGGGTGCAGGTTGGTCTGAGAGTTTGTCACCCTTAAAATAGGGGTCAATCCCCCTATCTTCTTTTATACCCAAAAAAGCTTGGGGACGGGGGAAAACCGGGGTTTTTTGGGGGTGGGGGAGCACCAAAAATAAGGGAAATAGGGCCCCCCCCCCAAAAAAAAACCCTTTAAACTAGGGAATTTTTTCCAGTTCAGGGATTTATGGGAAATTTTTCCCCTTATAGTGTGTCCCCCACAAAAGGAGCACACTCATAAGGGTTATGACTCCCCACAAAAAATCCCAAACTGGGGAAAAATTTCCCTAGTACATATTTTAAATCGGGGTAATTTTTCCCCGATAAAGTTCATAAACCTGGGGAAAATTCCCCCCTAGTTTGGGGAAATTTTTTTGGGGGGGGGCCAAAATTTCCCCTTTATTTTGTGTGCTCCCCCCCCCAAAAAACCCCCAATTTCCCCACCATGCCCCCAAATTTTGTTGGCTATAAGGAAGATAGGGGGTGGAGCCTTTGTTTTTAAATTTCCCCCAAACCCTTTCCCCCAACAAAGATATCTAACCTAACTTTTATAGGTTTTCTTTAAAAAACCTATAAAAACCTTTAAAAATTTTTCCCCGGGCCCAAAAGTTTATTGCTTTTTCTGAGGAGATAGTTTTTTTAAAGGGAAAATGGTCCCAATAAAAATTCAGTGATAATTTTTTTTTTTTTTTTTAAAACCGGGGCTTTCCCCAAAAAAAAAAACATCTCCGGTAAAAAAAAAAATGGGGGGAGATTTTTCCCGCGGTCGTTTACAGAAAAACCAAATATTTTTTTTTTTTTCCCTAAATGGGTCTGCTCAATGGAGTGGGTTTTTTTTTGCGCAAAAAAAAAAAAAAAAAAGAAAAAAATTAAATTTAACCCAAAAACCTTATGGGTTTTTAAAAATAAAACCCTAACCAACTGAAAGGGTTTTGAAACCTAACCAAACCCAATATAGGTTTTAATAAAACCCTAACCTAACCAACCACAAAGTATACTTTTTTTTAATTTTTTTTTTTAATGGGTTTGCCCCAAAAAACTTCATTAGAAAAAGGGGAACTAAAACTTTGGAAGAAGCCCCCTTACCCCTATCTTTTTTTTTTTCCCCCCTTTAAGCCAACAAGCCGGGGGAAACTGGCGGAATAGGGGGTTTTTTTGGGTGGGGGAAGAAAAATATAAGTGATTTAGGGCCCCCAAAAAAAATCATCGGGTCATTTAAAAAATTAAAAAACTTCCCTAAACCAAAACCCAAAACATTAACCAAAAAGTATCCCTAACCTAACCAAAACCTTTTAACCACAAAGATACCTAACCAAAACCTAATTTAATTTTAAACCAAAAAGTATCCAAACCAAAACCTTTAACCACAAAGTTACCAAACCAAACCCAAAACCCAAAAACCCTTTAAAACCAAAAAGAAAACCTAACCCATTTAAACCAAAAATTTAAAACCTTTAACCTAACCTAACCAAACCTTAACCAAAAAATTTATTCCAAACCCCAAACCCAAACCTAAACTGGATTAAAATTTTTTGAGGCCCCTAATATTTCATAGGGGGCCGTGGGGGTTTAAACCCCCAAAAGGCGGCACCGGGAAAACCTTTACAGATGTAAAGTACAATAAGCATACAATACGGGGGTGGGTTCATTTCAGCCCAAACCGGAAGGGGGAGCCCCAAATTTTTTTCCCCCAGCACCTATTTTTGGGCCCAAAAAAAATAGTCGGGTCTCTAAAAAGGGACCCCCGAAACTCTCGCCCCTTATAACCCTATCTCCTTTAGAAAAAAACCCTATTGTGGGCCCGGGAAAAAATTCGGGTCTTTAAAAGGGACCGCGAAGTCCTCGTCCATTATAACCGGCAGCCCTTTGGGGACGTATCTCTCGCTATGGAGGGGGGCCCCGGCGACATGGGGTTTGGGCGATGGCCTGTCGGGCATCTCCCTTTCTCTTCGCCATCATCTCGGCGGGAAAAATTCCCCCCTCGCAGGACATGGGAAACATTTTTCCTTGCTTGAAAAAGCTGGCCCAAAAGGGGAAAGTCTTTTCCTGAAAAATATTATTTTTTCTCGTCGATAGAGCGAAAACAATGTCCCCTGTTTGTGTCTTTTGAAACGGAACATTTCAATCTGGTAAAAATTTTTTTTATAGATTTTTTTTCAAACGTTGTAGTTTCACAAATCATAGAAATTTAACTTTTGTTTTTTGGGTATTTTTTTACCCCTTTTTTTATTACTCTTAGTAGTGATATTTTTTATGAAAACCAAAATTTGGGCTCTTTCTAAATGTAGCGTCACGCTTCCCTCCTAAGCCCCCGTCTTTGGGCGCGTCCCTTTGACTTTCCTCGAAACCTTTGGACGCAGGGTTAGGGGCGAAAACCCCAGGACGAATCCAAAACTTTTTAAGTATTTGGGCCCCAGGACTTTTATCGCCACTAAGTGTATTTCACGCCAATAAATACCTGCGCTTATGTGGTACTGTTTCCCATTTTATAAACAGTTAGGAAAATGTTTGAAAATGGGAATTGTACAATTTTTTTTCCTTTGGGGATCCTTTTTGATCTTTGGGGAAAGGGGGGTTGTTCCCCGTTTAGAGGGGGTGACGTTTAGAGCAATCTTGCTCGTGATTCGTCGCTTCACTGACGCACGCGTATTGGGAAGGTGAGTGGCTAAGGGAAAAACTTTAAGCTTCCTCGCAAAAAAAAAATTGGGTTTTGGTTTGGTGCTGGGTTTGGGTTTGGGGGAGTTACCACAACTCCCCCAAGGGGGTTGAATTGGGGTGAAAAGTTGCCCCAATCGTAAATGTACTGAAAAGGGGTTTCCAAAAGTGTTTCCCCTTGGGAATTATTAAAATATTTTAACAAATTTGTGCAGTGTTTTCACAAAAAACTAGACCGGTTAGTAGAAACAGGGGTAGGGGTTTTCGAGAGTGTTTTTGTGATTTAAAAGGGGAAAATGAAAAATGAAAAGTTTTTTTAGTACATTTTTTTTTTTTTTTCTACCCTTTTAAAATTTTTGGCCCCAGTTTTGCCCGAAAGTAGCTTTTTTTGTGCCCCCAGCGTGGTTTTTTCTTTTAGCGGAAAAGGGAACCCTTTTTATTTTTCCCGTTAAGTGGGTTTATGGCCCAGGGAAAAAAAAGGGACCCTGCCATAAAAATTTTTAAAGAGTTTCGTTTTAGTTGCCCGTAAGGGTAACTTGTTTGTTATTTGGTGGGGCTGACTTCGGTGTAGTTCTAAGACATTTACTAATTTAGTAGGCCCAAAGTCCTTGCAATGGGGACTTTTTTTCTTTAAAATATGTCTCCGCCGGAAAAAGTAGAAGCTATATTGTGTCAACCCCAGTTCATAACCCCCATTTTTCTACTACTACTGGGTCCTAAAATTACACCTACTGTCCAAATGTCTTCTCCCAAATATAAAGGGGGCACCCAAGAGTTTCCACAGTAGATTCCCCCGGGGAGGACGAGGGCCCGGTCAGCATTGCCCAAATTTTACCAAACAATGCGAGGACATCATTTCAGAAAAGTAATGTTGCCTCCGGGAAAAGAGAAATTTTTTTAAGGGCACAATTGAAGCCCCCGGATCTTTTGCCTTTATAAAGATGTGTGCTTAGGGCTTTATGGGGAAAACCTAAACATGATTATGATGTATTTGGGGAAAATTTCCGGGGGATTTTGGGGGTTAAACAACAGCTAATAATTCCCCTTTCAATGGGCATTTACTTATGCGGAAAAAATTGACCAACAGTTTGGGGAGTGCGGCCCGGTTTAGAGGGGCAGGCCCGTGCAGCTAATTTTCCTCGGGGGGCAAAGGAGCTTTAAATTTTCTTCCCGGTTTTAAAATTTGGGCATTGAAAGTAGAGAGAAATTTTAAAATCATTTTAGAATTTTAGTATTATTCACCCTTTTTGGGCTCCACAAGAGCGTCGGGATCGCTTCATCTCTTATTTTAAACCCGGGATAACCCGAATTTTTACCAAAAATTTCTAAGGGGGCCCACGTGAGATGCCTAAAAGTCCTTTTCACAACCTGAGTCGGTGGCGCTGGTGTCAAAAAGGGTGACAAGTCCAGCCCCCTTTTCTTAAAACCCTATGATTTCTTCCCCAAAAAGGGACCACAAGCCGCTTTTTCTGTATAGGGCCCGACTGCTTTAATAGTGGGGGAAACGAAACTTTCCCCGCCGGGTTGGGGTCTGCTGTTGTCATGGGAAACCAAAAATTTGGCTCCACCTATTCCCGTTTTGACTCGCGGGGGAAGTCCAAGAGGCTTCCCGTCGGCATATTTTTTGGTTTTCTTTACCCGACACATCCGTGTAAAGGGCCCCTTTGCGGCCCTTTAGGTAACCTTTCAAACGGTACGCGATGACACATAAGCGACGGGAGTTGTTTACAAATGTTACAAAGGGGCCCCTATAAATCTTAAAAAAAGGTGTTTTTTTATGCAGCTTTTTAAAAAAGAAAGTTTGACCTTTATGGGTCCCTTTACACTTTTTGGCAAACAGTCCCTAAGAAGACCCAATGGGAGTGAGGACCAGGCAAAAAACATTTGTCCAGCAGCTAAAAACCCCCTTTTGTACAGGTATTGGATTTTCCTGAGGCTAAGCCTGAGCTTCTCGCTTTTTCCGCGACACCCCAAAGGGTTTCCTTGCCTTACCGGGGAACCCTTAGGGGGTTTAAAAAACAAAAACAAAGCATAAAATTGTGCTCACAAACCCATGCACACCTTCGTATGTACCTTTTATCGGGAAAGCTTCCTAGGCAAAAAGCTGTGGTACAGGGGATGATAAAAGGGCATGGGTTTGGTTTAAGGAATAATACAGGACCTTATTTTTCCTTTGGGAAACCAAACCTTTTTTATGGGGATGAAAAGTGATGGTACTTACCGGCCCTGTGCTAGATTTCGGAAAAATTAACAATTTTAAATGTACCCCGGGGCACATCCACTCCCCGTTTTTAGAGAAACCTTTTTCAGGGTTTTAGGAAGGATAATACAGTTTTTACCCGTTTTTGGAAACCCCAATCTGGTTTCCCGGAGATTCCCTTTTGAAGAGAAAACTCGGGGAAAAAACTGCCCCTTTTGAACAAAAAAATGCTCATATGAATGGGGTGAATGTCCCATGGGTTTTAGGAAAACCCCCTTTACAAAGCCAACGTCCCAGGGAAACACTTTTTTCCCCGGCTTATTTGGTGGGTGGTTTTTTTGTCACTGGACGGGCCTCCTAATTGTCTCCAAAGACTTACCAGTGGGTACCCCCCGTTTTAAAAAAAAATTCTTTTTCTCAAATTTGGGATGCCCCCTTTTCCCATGTAAAAAGGAATTCTAAAACTATTTTTTTCTAAATTTTAATTTTTTCATTTTGAGCAATTTTACTATGGAAAATCGACTTTTTTTAAATTTCACCCTTATCGAAAAAATGCTTTAAAGGTACGCATGTGGGTTTTTTTCCCTTTTTTTGCATCATGCAAACCCAAAATGAGTTCCAAATCTAGCGTGGGGAAGCCCTTTTCGGGTCATTTGGGTTTAAACGGCACTACAAACACAGGGGTCAAGGGCCCCTTTCGTTGGCCTAGAACGGTCAAACATTCCTTCTTAGACCGGGAAACAGGGCCTTGGCTCCCCCTGGGGGGCCCGAGCCCGGGTGAACCAGTTTTCTGGCCGCTTTCCCCACCCCCCTGCTGCCCCCCCAGAAACCTTTTTCACCTGCTTCCCCGACTCTTTTGGTGCTCTGAGTGTGGATAGAGGGGAAATTTGGGAACCTCGTACCCGGGTTGACCAGGATTCCTGGATCTGATCCCCGGGCAAATGAACAGGGAATGCGGCTCGTGAACCCGGAAGGGGCCCGCCCGCTGATCCCGTGTTGCAAACTGGTTTGGGTGCAAGTTCAGCTTGGGTGTGATGCCCGGGGCTTACACCGGGGCCCAACTCCTGGGCCCGCCCTTTGGGTTCAAAAAATTGGGGGACGGGGGAACCGCGGGCGTCCTCACTCTGACCCGCCCTTTAGCGGGGAGAGGGACACTTCTGATGTTCGAACCCTGCTCCTTTTTCAAAAGTAGAAGGTTTAAGGCCCGTTTGGACCTTTTTGGGCGCGACCCCACCCCTCTGAGCTGCGGGGAGGATTTGCCCTTGGGGGCCTCCTTAAAAAGTTGGGGAAACCCTTGGGTGTCTGTAAGTTTGGGAATTTCACCGGCCCGGGATAATTGACTAGGGTTTTCCCGGGGGTTTAGTTCTTTTCCATTTAGTCCATGGGTTTCTGGTCCACTGTCAAGCGAATGGGGGTGTGGGGAGCCATCTGGAGTGGGGGCACCTTGCCCCCACGGGTCTCCTGCAACTCCGGGCGGGAAACGCCCCGCCTTTAAGCCGGACCCGCTGGTAGGAGACCTTTTTGGGCAGGGCCCCGTGGGCCAGGATATACTGGGGATCTCCCTGGATCTTCACCCCCCTGGCACTCCCCCCTAACTCTGCGTTTTAATGCATTTCATTCACGTGGGGCAGGGAGACTGCACACTGGACCCGTGAAGCCATGTTTAGATGAGGTAGGCCCGTCGATTTCGGTGATAAGGTGGGGGCAGGGGCAACTCTTTTTGTGCAACACGCATTAACCCCGAAGGGCTTGCGTCCCCCCATCCCTTTTCCCAAAAAAGGGGGAGTACCACCCTTCCACCCCGGTTTGGGGCCCCAGTTTAGTTTACCTGCCCGTACCCATC
This sequence comes from Chionoecetes opilio, assembly GCA_016584305.1. Taxonomy (NCBI): domain Eukaryota; kingdom Metazoa; phylum Arthropoda; class Malacostraca; order Decapoda; family Majidae; genus Chionoecetes; species Chionoecetes opilio. The sequence goes on from JACEEZ010020335.1 coordinate 189,898, forward strand.
AGTGAGCGGTGGAGTCGTTGGGCACCGCAGATCATAGAGAGCCTGAGCCACCTTTAAAGAGGGTTTTCAGGTTGGCACCGGGGTCCTCTGGGAAAATTTTCCAAAGGTAAACCTTTCCCGAGGCTCCTTTGTCACGACCCCATCTTTCCCCCCGATCAACCTTGGGTGCGTTTAAAAAGGGTGTCGGGCACCAACGCCCTGGTCTTGTCCTTCCTCCCCCTCGGAACCCAATCCAACTATTTTGGTACCCTGGTTGGGGGGTCCCCGGGCAAAAACCCTTTTTTTAATTTTCCCTGGCCAATTTTCCTTTTTTGGTTCCCCAAAACTTTTAATTTCCCGCCAGGGAGACATTTCTTAAATGGGCCTCGCATTTTAAAAGGGGGGAAAATAAAAAGGCCAGCAATGGGGGGAAGGTCAAAACCGGAAGGGCCACCCAAAAAAAATTTTTTGAAAAATGGCCAATTTGTTTTTTTCCTTTTTTTGGCCCTTCGCCCCTTTTTAAAATTCTGCAACCCGGGTGCCAAAAAGGGGGGGCCCCCCTTCCTTAACCTGGCAGGTTTAATTTTTCCGCCTTGTTGCCCGGCCTCTTTTTCCCCTTTCAGGGGGGGGACGACCCCTGGGGCCCATCCCAAAACCCTTTTTCCCCTTTTCCCCGGAATTCCTTTAAAAGGTTTTAGAAAGTTTTACCTTTCCCTTTTTGCTTTCGCTTTCTTCAAAAACCTTTTAAGCCCCTTTTCCAAAGCTTTCTCCGCTGCTTTTCCATTGATAAAGCCCAAAATTTTGGCTAACCCCCGGGGGCTCATCATTGGTTCCTCCCAACTTTACCCCTCGTGGTAAAAGGTTTCCCCTTCCCAGGCCTAAAAAGGGATTTGGGGGGGGGCCCAGGGTCCCGTTTTCCCCTGCCCCCCTTGGGCTCTCACCGTTCCCACCTTTTGGGCCGGTTGGAAAAGTGGGGCCTGGGCCTTGCCAAGGAACCTTGGAGGCAGGCCGTTAAGGGGAAACCGGCCCCGTCCAACCCCCGGGGAACTTTTTTCTTCTTTAAAATTTGCTCTTTTCCACCCCCTTTACAAACCTTTTCCCAAAAATCCCCCATCCTTCTTGGGTCACGGGAACCCCGTCCCAATAAAAACCCCCCGGATGAAAACGGGCCAAATTTTTCACGGGGCGAAACCCTGGGAGTCGATCCCCGCTGTTTCTTCCCTTTGGGTGGAAACCCACTTTTGTCAACACCCTCCCGGATGCCGCTGAGTTCTTGGAGAAGGATTCCCCTCTTCATCACGCCGCGATACGTAGGCACCTCACTCTCGGCAAACTCTCGTCCACCGCCAACAAAGGCGGCCAACTTGGATCCAGAGCTCTGTCTAGTTGCGGGCTTCGACCCACTTGGTTTACAAGGAGAAGCCATACTGAAAAAGACTATCAAGAATTGATGATAGGTGCAAATGAAGCCGTTACTTTAGCGGGGCTAAGCTATGTTTTGCATATAAATATAAAAGTCCATTTTTGCATAGCAAGAAGTGCTCAAACCAAAAAGTTGAAGAGGACAAACCACCCTTAAAATTCAATTTTACATAAGAAAACACCCTGCCAAATTCGAAATAATATATATTTCACTTTTCATTGGACCTACGGCGTACCCTATTATCCAGTCACTTTGAGAAACTTGCCCTTGTGTTTCAGAAACTTACTGAGGCTGGCCTTAAACTTAACTTGCGCAAATGCAGTTTTCTCAAGTCACGCATTGACTTTTTAGGCCATGCTGTCGACAAGGATGGAATCCACACGTTGGATTGTAAAATCAAAGCCGTCAAGAATTTCCCAACCCCTACCACCACTGAAAAGGTACGGTCTTTCCTTGGGTTGTCGGGTTACTATCTTGCTTTCGTAAAGAACTATGCTTCGATTGCTAGTCCTCTTGACACGATTTTTGAAAAAGGACGTTCCTTTGGGCTTGGAATGGCCCCCCAACAACAAATTTTTGATATTTAAAACAGGAAATTACACATGCGAAAATTCTTACTTTTCCCTTTACTACCATAGGCCTTTTCACTCTTGGCAGATGCTTCGGCACTAGGCTTTGGGTGCGGTCTTGATAAAAACGGGTTAAAAGGGGAAAACGCCCTCATGTTGTGCATATCCCAGTGGGAGGCTTAATGAGGGTAAAGTCAGGGTTTACTCAGAAAACTCCCCTTGAAGCCCCCTTGCGGGGGTGGGGGCCCCTTGCAACTTTCCTACAAACCCCATTACTGTCGAAAATAAAAAATTATTATCAGAAAATTTTATCATAAATAAATGGTTGACTTAAAAAAGATTAAAAGGGGATCCCCCTTTTTTATTTAAAGCTAATAGTAAAAACCCTAAAAAAGGAAAAGAAAAAAAATTAATGTAAAAAATAGTATATAATCCCTTTTAAAGGGGCATTTTTGGGGAAATTATCTAGGGGTTTATCCCCTTTACAGTTTACTTTAAACACCCCGCAGTGTAAAATCTTTTTAAAAGGGGAAAAAAACCCGGTGGCCATGGGGGGCCCGGGGTTCATCACCATTCAGGTTTTTGATCCTATTAAATTAAATTTTTTCCCTTTTTATAAAAATAATTTTTGGCAGACGCCCTCATGCAACACCCAAAACAGTGCCCCTCAGAACTTCAAATTTCTCTTACAAAAATTATCAAAAGCTCAAGGGGCCCAAGACCCTGTGGTCAAAGGATTTATGCACTAGAGTCTGGGATGGATTTTTTATTGCCAAAAATTGTCATTTCCCCTTTTTACATTTTTTAAATAGTTGGGGAAATGTTCTTTGTCGTAAGGGTCTATGGACGAGCCAGGGTTATAAACTATTTAATCCTACCAGTCTAGGGGAAAAAACTGTTTTTAAAACTCTTTCACGACATCCTAAAGCAGGACATCCGGGTCGAGACAAAAAACCTTGTCCGCTGCACGTCGTAATTTTTATTTGGCCCCTACCTGCGCATGGGGGATGCAAAAAAACAGCCCCCAAAAAAAAAAAAAAATTTTTTTTTTCCCCGGGGTTTTTCTGTGCACAAACCAAGGGTAATACGAAAATTTGTTTCCTATCCTTGAATATTTTTTACCTGATTTCGTCCTTTGAAAACTGGGGCATCGACTTTTTGCAGTTTCCTCGAAGTCATAAAAGGGTCACCTATGTTCGGTTTATTTTGGTAATCACTTAAACCCCCTTTTTTGTGTTTCTAGTCCCCTTGCCTAACAAGTCTGCTGTAACTTTTTGCTCATGCTTTTAGCTTCAATTTTAAATTTGTCCTATAAAATTTCCTAGAGTTCTGTTTTCAGATAAGGGCCCCTGAATTTGCTAATTTCAAACCCCTTCCCAAAAACTTTTGTGACCCATTAAAGTTTAAGCAAACTTTCTTTACTGCTTATCCCCCTGCGAGCAATGGGGTAGTAAGAGGACTAAAAAGAAATTCTTAAATGCCCCTTCGCCATTATGCTGGCAATTTTCCCTGATTGGGGGAAGGACTGGCTACCCCCTGTAGGGGGGCTTCGAAAAAAGGGGTTCAGAAAATTCCCTCTACGGGAAAGACTCCACTTTTTCCATTTTTTTATGGTGCCCGACAAGCGATTACCTTAATGTGTTTTTTGAATCCCCTTCCCCTTTTTTTAAATCAGTGGACAATTAGCAAAAAATTAAACTAAGATCCTTTCAGTCATTCAAGATCAGTTCGGGGAAAAATTAAGGCTTCTCGTAGGGGGATGATGCGTAGAAAATAGGGGGGGTCCCCCATTTAAGGGAAAAAAAAAAATTTTGTCGGTTTGGGGTGGGGCCGGGTGGGAAATTTCTTGTCGATCCCTTGGAAAAAAGGTTTCTGTAAAAATTTTCATTCCCGATCGGATAAATTTTGGGTCCCTTTCCCGCAGGGGGCCCAAAAGGGTTTTTCACTATTAACAAAATTTTGGGGAAAAATAGGTGAACTGAGATGGATTGGGGAAATCAAAATTTAGTACTTTACTCAAAATTGTTTTGGGTGTTAATGCTTTTTCTCTTTACAGTGAAATTTAAAAGTGATTTTAACAAGGACTGCATTTTTCATACAGAGCTGGACGGACATTGCCCACCACAATTTGGCCAGGGGCCCAGTTACCCTTCAGCGCTTGGGGTTTGTGGGGGGTGTGTGACGTTTCCGCCCCCCAAAATTTGTGGCGCCCCCTTTAGTCGTTGTTTGTGCCTTTTTTGGGGAAAGGCCGCTGCAACTGCAGCACGTTCCCCGCTCCCGGGCCCCCGAAGTGTGGCTTTTTTGGGCAGCCCGAACCAACCCCCGCTGGGGGAAAAAGCTTCCCAAGAACGGGGAAGGCTTTCGGGGGGCTTTTTCCACTTGCCGTTTTGCAGCGGGGAAACGGTGAAAAAGCCCGGCCCCCCCTCGTCACCGCGGGGGTGGCGGTGGGTGGGAAGAAAAAGGATCCCCCCGCAGAAGAAAGCCGGGTGTGTGGGGGGATTTCCCCCGGGTGTACGCTCCTGGCAAAAACTTTTGGGTCGGTCCAAAAAGCGGGCGCTGAAGGGAAGGGCAAATCAACAGTTTTAAAATAAATTTAATTAGTTCACAGAATACCCCAATATAATATATTAATTTTTGCCCTAAAATTTCCCTGAAAAATTTTAAACCTGACCTGTCTGGCCCCTGCTGGCGCTGGAAAAAGGGTGGGTGGTTTCCCCAACGATACTCTGGAATATATCCTGAAAATTTTCAGAAGCTGCGATCAACCCCATTTAAAAAACAACTGAAATTTCACCTCATAAACAATTACTAAATTTTCCCCATCCACAATGGACTGGGGGAAACCCCTAGCCGTCCCCTCCCCCCCTATACGTAACCCTTTAAAAATTTTTTAAATTCTATGTAGATAGACGGGGGGTTTGGGGGTATAAAATTTTGTTTTTCCAGTTTTTAGTAATTTTTTTTAATTTTTTTTTTTTTTTCCCTTTCCGAAAATTTAAAAGAGTCATCCGGGGTAAAATGGTGTGTGTATTTGGGGGTTATATTAAATTTTACTATAAATTCTATAATTTTAAAATTGATGGGAAAAAATTATTTTCCCAAAAAGTCACTTTTAAACCTTTCCCCATACGTAACTTTTTATCTCACCAAATTAAAATATTTTGGTTTTTTTTTTTAATTTTAAATTAATAAATGAACTAAGTTAGGGTTTGGGAAAATTTTTTTAGGTTGTTTGGGAAAAATTGTTTTTTTCCCATCAAACCCACAGAAGAGCTAATCTCTTTCAGTTGACGTCGAGAAACGCCGGAGTTTCTCACTGGCCCCTGATGGCGCTTTTCGACATTTGGGCACGCCCGGGCGCCCTTTGAAACCCCATCACGGGGGACGGGATCGGCAGTTTTCCCCTGGGGGCCGCGCTGCCCGGGTGGGCCCCGGGCATCATGCAAGGAAATCGAACCCAAACCTTGGGCCACAGAGAGCGACGGCGTCGGGCGCGGGGTGCTAAAGCGGTCGAGCTCACCGGAGCGGGCCAAAGACGGGCCCCGCGCAGCTCATTTGGGGTTGGGTGCAGGCGGAAGAAGAGAACGGTGGGGACGACCCGGGCGGGACGCGGACTTCGTTTTCCAGCGCAGGAAATATTTCCCCTCAATCGGGTTTCCCCCCAAACGGGCGCCCCCACGCCATCATGACGCCCCCGTCCCTGACCATGAACCCCGACCCGACCTGGGCCATGACGCCCTCGCCCCCGTGCCGGCCCCGGGGCCGGGCACGATTTCCTCAACGTCGATCCCGGGCCCAGTGGGCGGGGGGGGCGGGCTACACCACGGCTCGTCGGCGCGGCCCCTCACCCACGGGTGGGGAACGGGCTTTGCGGAGGGGGGGTCGCCCTCATCCCCGCGCGTTCCCGCGGGGCCACACGCGCGACGAGGAAAAAGCGACCCGCACCCTTTGCAGGGGCGGGGAGCGCCCCCGGGGGTTGACCGTTCGCGAAATAGGTATAAGGGTGGCGCGCACGGGGGTTTCGTTTTTTTGATCATCGTCCCCCAGTGTAACCCCTAGAGGTTTAATAGTGGAAACTTCGGGCCCCTCTGCGGGACGGTATAAAAGTTATCCCAATTTTGGAAAAAATTTTTTGCACACATCCTTGTAAACATTGTATCGCAAGAATTTCCCACCCGGGCCCCAAAGAAACCGAAAAAAAAAATTTAAAGGGGGACCACCCTAAATAACCCGCATAGTAAGGTTGTCCTGTTGCAATTTCCAATGGGGATTTTTTTTATGAAAACGTTCTCCTGAACGCCAAAATAAGTTGGGGTTCTAAATTTTTTAGTATTTTATTCAGTCCCAGTAAAGTACATTTAAATTTAAAATTATACTTCCCTTTATCAAACTATAATACTACAGAAGTAGTACATGTTTGAAGGTTAAAAGAGTCCAAACGACCTCTCCCGCACTGACCAAGTTTCCCCCCTACATAGGGTTTAAAATGCCTTAATGTTTCTTTCCCTGTTTTAAATTTGTCTTCTGTGTAATACTCTAGTATTATTAGCATTAGGGTTAGTTTTTACAATATTTAAATTTAATTAAATTTTCTTTTTAGTATCTTAAATATTAAGTTTCCCGTTCATAATTTTTTTTATGTATAATGATGAAATCTTGGTTCCACGAACCAAGAAGGTTTAATCCCTTTTAGGACACAGTTAGGTGTGGCCCAGCGAGTGCTGGTGGTATTACAATATTGTGTAGACATATTTTGTAGAATTATCAAAAAGGCCTTCTTAAAAAGGGGTACCCTGAGTTAAAAAAACCTAATTGGTAACTCAAGCGTAAATGGCTTGGCGGGCTCTGTGTTTCCCGCCAGCCGCAAGCGTCTAGCCAGTGTGCCTGGAGACTGACGAGATCAGTCGCATTCTGTGCCCTCCTTAGGATTAAATCACCAAATTACACAGGTGTTTCCTTCCCCCTTTGCAGCTGCATATAGGGAGGTCCTAGTGGGGCCAGCACAACACTGCAGTTATAGGTTTTGGTACAAGTGGAAAATGTGGTGTCCAATAATGAAATGGCCTTAATTTTTCCTTTTCATCTATCGCTAGTGGAACTCGCCGTAAATTACCATGTCGGCGATAGTTCTCGGTTGATTAGTATCGGCGACAGTTCCCAGACTTTTATTGGTAATTCTAGTGTTTGCCCATACTCCCCCCTCTCCTCCAAACAAGCTTGGGGACCTGGGGGAATGCGGGGTATTTGGCTGGGGTACAAAATATGTGTTGAAATTATAATAACAATTGACGTGAACTTGCCTTGCTATTACCCAAGAACTACCTAAGCTGCAATGATACCCTATTTAGACACTAACTAAGGTATACTCAGCAGGGGGCAGATGGGTTGATGATATGAAGGCTTGATGATTATTTGAGGGAGTGGTGGTAAGCGCTGTGGGGCGGCTCAGCAGGGCTGGTGACTGTGGGGGCACGTAATGGCGGCGACTGTGGTAGGCGACGGTAACTTTTCAAGTTCCGGGGCGCGATACTATTATGGTGTTTTTAAACACCTCGTCCTCGTCTTAACCGATTGACGGTACGGCTCACACATATTAGGGTAAAGCGTGACTACACCTTAGTGTACAATCAACAGTGGCTCACCTTCATCGTGTAGGACTAATGCGTGAATGATGCTTGACTAAAAATCCTTATCAAAAACAGCTGGGGGTATACACGTGGAGCTTTTCCAATAATGTTTATCCTATACGGGGAATTTCCTCACAATTCTTGTATTATTTTAATCCTTTGATTAATTGTGTATTATAGGTAAATACCACCAGAATTATATTACTATATTTAATGCATTTTAAAATTTATACCCAAATCTATAATAATATATACATAGGTGGAATTTTTATTATCTCCCTTTTTGACAGGGGAGGCGTCAAATTCCACCATTCAAATTAATACCATTCTCCTTTTTTAGAGAGTGGTTTTATTGGATAATTTTCACAAGGCTTCCGCAACTACATAGTTTTGAGTACGGGTGTTTGAAATTTTCCCTAGATCTAGGGAAAATAGATTGGATTTCTTCTGTGTCTGGAGACGTGTGGACCTTGACAATCCCCATAAACGGAATGAGGACTGGATGTCGAGGCCCCCCCCCCCTTATAGGTAAGGTTAAAAAAAAGGTTACCGGGGGGTCAAGGGGGCGAGCCCCCAAAAATTTGAAGGTTAGGTTAGATTATCGGTGGATTATTGCTAGGAGGTTAGGTTACTTTGGCTAGGTTAAGAAGTTAGGTTACATTTTCGGGGGGTAGAGCCCCCCGCTGTTAGGTTACATCTGTTGAGTCAGGTTAAATTACCCGGAGGTCGAGGGGGACGGAACCCCCCACACCCCGCTAGGAGGCTAGGTTAAATTTTCCTAGATCCAGGGAAATTTTTGGGTCTCCTACATACTCCAAAAATACGCGTTTTCCGACGCATTATTTGCTCCTCCCGAAAAACCCGCAAATTTCCCCCAGCTTCCCAAACTTGTTAACCCGTAAACTGCGGATACCTGTGTGGACAATATATCTTTTACGCGGGACTTTGCCAGAATTCTTAGTCGCTAAACAAACTTGATGTGTATCAAAAGTATTCGCCATATATTTGTGCAACTGCTAAAAAAAAAAAAAAAATTGCTAAAGTCTTGTGGTTATTCTATGATTGTACTTGCAAGATGAAGAGCGTTGAGGTTTATGGAATCCATGGTACAGCTCGTTCACAGAAACAGGCCGCAAAGGGTCTTCCTCTCTAATCTCTCTGCCCGCGATAGGGAGAGACCTGTCAGCACCTTCACCTTTCATGCTGGTCACTGGGTCACTGAGCCTATGGTGTGACCCCTGGTCATTCTCAGGTGAAGTAGAGTTCCAGATTTCACCGGCCGAAAAATTTGCCCACCTTTTTGAATTTGGCGGCCGCCCAATTGGGCATACTCGGCCACCTCGATTTACGAATGGGTTACGTTCCTGAAAACTGTTTGTAAATAGAAAATTCGTAAATTGAATGTATTTTCCCATTTAACCCCATTATTTAATTTGAGATACGTTCCTACGAAACAATAATCACATCCATAGAATGTCATAAACTGCTATAAAAGGCAGGAGCTCGACTTACGTGCGCTGACAAGTCAGAGAGGTTAACAGGGTGGGTTGGAGCATGTCGAGGAGGAGCAGTGCCTTATGAGAGATGTTCTTCTGAGAGCAGTACTCTCCACTGCAGGGCAAAAGTAATTGGTGAACCAGTCCTCAATAAATATCTGTTGGTCCATGCCTTCTTGCTAGAACTTGCTAGAACGGTATATGACTGGTAACGTAGCCTTAACATGCCCTTTTAGGGCCCGGGGGTTTTTTGGGTGATAAATTAGAGGGTTCTTAGGGGTTATGGCTTTTTGGCTTCTTGGGCTTAGGACCACCACCTAGCACTGGCACATTTTGGGAGGCATTATTCACTAAAAATAACACTGAAATGTCTGATTAACACAATAAGTTCATAAACAAGCAGCCCCGGTGGAGAATATGTAAAAACAAACAATCTTGAGCGTCCAGGAGGGCATTGAGGAGGGGGTTAAGGGGTTAAGGGGGAGTATGGAAGGGAAAAGTAGGCCTGGGTGCGGGTTTAGTACCATGCAGGGCGGGGTAAAGGACCTTAGCAGAAGGTCCACAGCCTTGAGGAGGGTGAGAGGTCGGGGGCAGGGTAGTACCGGGCCGGAAGTGGAGGTACCAGGCCCAAGGGGGAAGTGGGGGGGTGGGAAGGGAAGCAACCCAGGTAGTGCTGGGGCAAAAAAGTAGTGAGTGCCGTTGCAAAAGGTTGCTGTGCGGGGAGGAGGTAGGGGGGTAAAGAGTAGAGGTGGAGGAGCAGAAAGCAGGGGACAGGAGTAAAAAGGGGCCTGATTGGTTTTGGTGGGGACTCTAGGTGAATTACCTAGACCAGAACTTCTGTGAAGGGACGGGGACAGGAGGCAGGGTGTGCTACCAGGGGAAATTGGCAGGATTTTCAGAAGACTGGACGGCTGATGGTGGGCACGGGAAGGATGCGGTTGTGGTGGTGCACGTCGGGGGGAACGACGTAGGAAAAGGCGGGGGTCGGGGGAGTTGGGTAATGGGTACAAGGCCCTGTTGGGAAAGGGTCAAGGAGAGTGGTGGGAAAAGGGTGTTTTGTGGTGTACCCCTAGGAATGTGGGTCAGGAGTGGCTGGGGGGCCCTTTAAGTCTAAATAGCAAGTAGGGAGCTGTGCGGGGAGGGGTTTTTCCTTTTGGGACGGGGGGACACTTCATGGTAAGCACCGAGATACCAGGGGGGTGTCACCTAAGTAAGAGGGGGGACAGAGGCTACGGGGACCAGTTAGAGAAGGCTTTTAGGTTATACCCAGGGAAACAGGTCTAGGGGGGAAAAAAAGGGAGGCATAGGGCTTCAAAATAAAAGGGGAAAGCCCCAGGTTAGAAAAATGGAACCAAGGGAAGGGTTTTAGAAATCTATGCGTTTTGGAGCATTAATGTAGGGGTTGGGGGGTAGGAAAATTGGGGGACATTCCCGGGGAAATTAAGGGAAAGGGGGGTTTTTGAGTAGTGGGCGCCGGAATCCCACCTTAGGGAGGGGATAAAGGTAAGAACAGGGGGGGGTATCCCCTTAAAAATAGGGTAGAAGCAAGAATCCTAGAAAAGGGGCGGGGGGGGGTGTTTTTGCGGGCAGGAGCGGTATAGATGTTGAGGAGCTAGGTGGGAACCTGGGGGAAGAAAAGATTTTTTTTGTGTAGTTTAGAGTACAAAGAAGGGGGAAAAAGGGGACAAACTAGTAGTTGCTATAGGACAGTTGAAGGGAGAGGGGTAGATAGAAAAGAAAAAAAAATATAACGATAGTAGTTTATTGCAGAACACGACGGGAAAGATAATAGTTATGGGGACATGAATGGCCATGGGTATACTAGGGAGGAGGTAAAGGGGAATGGGATATACTTTAAATTTTTGTTAGGCCAATGATTAGAAAATCCCTAAATACGACAATGGAGAGGTGGGGAGTAACAGGGCAGAAAAGAGGGAGGGAACAGCTATAGTTAGTGTAGTAAAGAAAAATGAGGAAGATGGGAAAGGATATGGGATAGATGAGGAGGGTCTGGGAATAAATGTAAACCACAAAAAATAGTTTTAAAATTTATACAATAAAAAACAAAGGGAAAAAAAAGGAGAAAAATGACAACAAAGAGGGGACTTAGACGGAAAATTGGGAAAATTTTTTAGGAGGGACTTGAAACAGGTATTTTTGGAAGGAGGAAAGGGGGGGGGGGTGAAATGAACCAGAGTTGGGGAAAAAATAGAGGGAATAGTAGGAAGAGGATAGGTAAAGTGAAGAAAGGAGCCGGGGAAAAAAAAGGCAATAGGTGGTAAAATAGGAGATTAAGAGGGCGAGGGGGAAAGAAAGGGCAGAACAGGCACGAAAGGACTCAAAAGAAGTAGTGGAGAAGAGGAAGGTTAGAAATGGGAGGCAGGGATAGGTATAAGAAAAAACAGGAGAATTTAAAGGTTTTGGAAGGCTGGGCAAACATGGAGGGGGAAATTGTAGAGGAACTAAGGGAGAAGGGTGAGGAAGGGGGTAGGATTTGGTAATTTCTTAGAGGAGAGGAAGAAGGGGGGCAACCCTGCGAGAGAAATTTTTGTGGGAGGAAGTGGGAAAGGGCCTGAGAGTATTTGAGGGGATCAAAAAGTTTTGGGAGGAGGTGGGGGGCAGACTGAGCAGGTAGAATTAGGTGAAAAAATATAGGGAAATAAAAAAAAGGGAAAAAGATGAGGGGAAAGGAATTTTAACATTTCAGTAAGGAAAAAAATAAGGAGTTACTTTAAAAAAACTGAAAAATAGGGAAAACAGCAGGCAGGGTGGTTACAAACGAATTTTATAAAAAAGGGGGTGAGGGTATGGTGGAGGGTTGTATAGGCTTTTTAGGCAGATTTGCAGGATAAGAGAGTCCCCAAGAAATGGAAGAGGGTAGGGTTACTCATTAACAAGGGAGGGCACAAAAGTAGAAAGCTCTTTAAAAATTATGACCAATAGCAGTAATGGATACGGTGGGAAAGATATTAGGGGTTAAATGGAGGGGTAGTGAATGTTTTGAGAGAAATAGAGTAAGGGGGGAAACAGAATGGGGTTTCGAGGGATAGGAGAGGTGAGGACAAAGTTCGTAGTTAGTTAGTGATAGAAAAAAAAGAATGGATGGGTGGGAAGAATACCTTCATTCCTTGACATTTAAAAGGCTTTGATAGGGTCAATAGGGGGGTTTCTTTTTAGATACGCTAGAATTGGGGTTGTGACAGAATATAGAAATAAATAGTATGATGAGGACACACGGGCAGTGTACAGGCTTGGGGGCATGAGACAGAGTGGGTAGGTAGTCGAAGAGGGGTTAGGAGGGCTGGTGTTATACGTTACTTTTGGGGTTATATAAGAGGAATTTGCAATTAGGTTTAGAAAATTGGGAAAGGGGTTGGGGGGGAGAAGTTTAGAGTTTTCTATATGGAGACATAGTTGTCTGAGTGAGGACAGGGAGAACTTCAGGGATGCTACATATATCGCACAGATGGGAGGGATTTTTGGGGTGAAAAATTTAAAAGTGAGAAAAAGTCAGTCCTGGTTATAAATGGAGAGGGGTGAGGGTAGGAGTTGGGAAAAAGGGGGGACTGAGGAAGGGCGCACGAGTTATAAAAAATGGTACACGGGGAGATGGGGAAGGGAAGATAGGGCGAAAAGGTAAAAAAAGGAAAAGCAAAACAGGGGTGGGAAGGCTTGGTAGGTAGCAAGAGTAGGGAAAAAAGTTGAGGTAGTAAAAGGGTTTTGAAAAGGGATGGCAGTACCGACCTCAGTATGGGCAGTGTAGAGGTGGCGTAGGGGAGGGACAAGTTTGAGTGTACAGAACAGGGTAGGTAGTTGCACTGAGGCAAAAGGGATGTAGCAGTGGGGGCGATCAGGGGAGAGGGGAGGGGGAGACTTTGCGGAGAGAATAGGAAAGTCAGGCTTAATTTCAAAATCGGCTTAAAAAATGGATGAAAAAGGTGGGCTGAAAAAATTTAGAGGGAAGGACAGAGTAGTAAATGGGGTAGAAAAGCAGACGGTGGGAGAGAATGGGGTTCCCGGGTTCACAGATAGGATACACCCCGCTAGGGGGAGGGGGAGTTAAAGCGAAAGGGGAATGACCAAGTTTAGAGGAGGGAGGGAGAGTGGAGAAGGGATGGAGGGAAGGTTCTTGAATTTGGTCAAGGGAAGGGCCACACCAAAGTTGAGGTCTTTAGGGTAGCTTGGGGGGTTTTTATTTTAAAACAAGGACAAAACTCTGGAGTAAAAAGTAGAAACAATAGGGGCAAACGAAGGAAACAAGATATGTCAAATGTGTTTGGGGAGACTAGATGAAATGTAATCACCTGGTATTAAAGTGTCCAAGGGAGAGAGGAAAGAGAGGGCTTATACTAGTGGCACGGGAGGTAGGCGGGGATCAGTGGGGAAGAGGGCGGGGGAAAAGAGGGGGTAATGGGAAATTTTTTTTAGGGTTTTAGTAGGGTACAGGACACCCAAAGAAGAATCATTTAAGGGGGTTAAAGTAAATTTTTAGAAAAGGCTTTGGGGAAAAAAAAGCAGAGAGTTGGGCCAACCCTACAACCCCTCAGGGAGCAGCCGGAAAAATAGGTTTTTGAACTGCGATAAAAAACCGGGGTTTAGTCCCCACCTAGAAAGAAAAAGAAGTCCCCGGTGGGAGTGCGACAAGGTTATGTTTACTGAATTTTTACAATTTTTTAGGGTTAAAAAATTTTTTATATATGTTTTAAATTTTTTTTTTTTTTTTGTTAAAATTTTAGAACTTTTTTTGTAACTTAAATTATTCGTGTGAAAAACCAAATTTTGGGAAAAAATAATTTTTTCGATTTTCAAAAATTTCGTAAATTTTTTCGTAAATCGCGGTATGAGGTACTCGGTTTCCTAGGAGGGACCAATGCATAGCCGCGTTTAGTAGGGTCATTTAGGGCGTTTGTTCCCCATTGGGTGAAGGAAGTTTTTTGGGGGTCTTACCCAAGTTTTTTGTGCCGTGAATCCGAAAACGTAGTTGGGGCATCGTTTTGCGGTAGTTTTCGCGCAATTTTCAATTTTGGGAATTTGGCAATTTAAAATTTGGGAAATTTCAAATTTAGAATGGAACCCGAGTCGTAGAGACCTCGTTTTTGGGCTCAAATTTAAGTTATAAGAGTGATAAAATGTTTTTTTATCCGTGGTTTTTATCTGTTGCATTACTGAATAAGGAAATTTGAGATAAGTGGAAAAAAAGGAAAAAAATATAAAAGGAAAAATTTTGGCCTAATTTTACATCAAAAGTCAGAAATGTTTCTGGCTGTATTGTTTCATAAAGGGATACCCTTGATTTAAAAGAAAGGAAATTTTTTCGACTTCCCTCATGGGCGATTTTAGAATACGGGAATGAAAAATTTTGCAAAAAATGTAAAATTTCTTGGGGTGTGTCCCCGGGGTTTGGCCCGGGAAACCCCGCAACCGCGGGAAATTTAGGCAATAAACCTACAAGTCACTCCCAGCCTCAAGTTCTCTTCCGGGACAATGGAGAGCCCGAAGAATCGCCGTCCCGGGTTGGAGGAGGAAGACTGGATTCCCTTTAAGAAAAACCCTGAGATCCCTTTCCCCCAAGGCAGATCGAGGTCAGGGGACGACGAAGTCCCTGAGAAGTTCTCCCTGCGACGTCAAGATGGTCCTCCTGCTTTTTAACTACACCAGGGCTGCGGAAGGAGATGGGCGCGCCCCCTGAAAACGTTGGGGGTTGGACCGTTTTTTTTCGCCATGAAAGAAGTCCTACGCCCCGGTTTGTCCCGGTTTTCGTGGCCCTGAGGGGACCTCCCCCCAAGAATCCAAGAGCGTGGACTACTTGGGGAAAAAGGGGGAAAAAAACCCTTGGTTCCTTCCTTAAATCGGGGGGTTTAACCTT
>JACEEZ010020336.1:0-69713 GCA_016584305.1 Chionoecetes opilio
GTAAGTTGTACTATTCACCAGTTGCAGTTGATTAGAAGCATTGCTTCCCCGTGATATCCCGGATCCCAGGTGTCGGGGGTAGATTTTAATGGGGTTTTAAGTATTTAGACTTCACTTTCCCTCTCCTAATTAAAATTACCTTCCCTCCGGGTCTTGGGACTCAATATGAAGCTTTAGGGTCCAGGACTACACACAGGTGAACAACAACACATGGTGCCTTTAAACTAGTTTGCTCAAATCATGGCCCATGCCTGGCCAATAAAATCGCTCGGCGATACTTTCCACGTTTTCTTCCTCTCGAGTTGGGCACCTGTGGCATCGCAGTGACCTAACTTGAATACGGCATATCGAAGTAACAAGAAGTAACGGATTCAAGCTGGAGAAGCGTAGATTTAAAAAAGAAATGGGGAAAAATTTGGTTCACAAATAGGGTGGTGAATTTGATTGGAATGACTCAGTAGACAGGAAGTTAGTGGCGGAGTCATTAGAGAGCTTTAAAAGGTGGCTGACATTGTTATGGATGGAGATGAAAGGGGATGTAGGTATTTGTTAAGTAACAGGAACTGCCTCGTGTAGGTCTCACAGCCTCTTGTAGCTTCCTTATGTTCTTATGTTCTTATGTTCAACTCCTTTTCGTGCTCGCGGACTTTCTCCCTCTCCTCTCTCTCTCTGAACTCCTTTCTTTCTTCACTATCTCTCCCCCTTTTTCCTTTTGTTTGACTCAATCCACTCTCTGTACCTCCATGAGCTGCAATTCCTTCTCGTACCTCTGCACTTTCTGCCTCGCCTCTCTTTCCTCTCGTTGTCTATCGGTGACTTTCTTTTATGCTTTTGGCTCCACGAGGCCTATCAACTCCCCCTCTTCCTATATACTGAATACTCATGATGGCGGTGCTACTGTCTAGTCTGAATTACCCTGTATTAATCCTGGACTGGCAAACGTGAGGTCCCTGTGTGGGCTCCACTTGTTAGGGTTTTAAAGTAGTCGTCCAGACCCATTTTTTTTTGCCTAATTATGTTGACTGTACATTCAAAACACCAAATCCACCAAAAATAATTGATTTCCAGGCCTTTATTTCTGTAAAAAACACGACTTTTGTAAAAAGCGCGCAAAAAAAAAAAATTTTCCCTCCAACGGGGCTACGACTGTTATTGATGACGTCAGAACAGGGACGCCCGCAGACACTCTGTCTGACACCTGTCGGCAAATGTTATGATGACCGATTGTACTTCGGTGCCCAGACAGTGAATCTGTCGCTGTGACCGACACTCTTCCCACACACAGCCTGCACACACCGCCTGCGCACCAACACCCTTCCTGCACACACACACACATATACACACACAACACACACGTGTGGGGAGGGCGTGTGTGCAGACTGTGTGTGGGAAGTAGGCGTGTGTGTAAGAAGGGTGTCGGTGTGCAGACGTGTGTGCAGGCGTGTGTGTGGGAAGGGGGGTCGGTGTGCAGGCGTGTGTGGGGGAAAGAAGCGTGTGTGTGGGAAGGAGGCGTGTGTGTGGGAAGGAGGCGTGTGTGCAGGCATGTGTGTGTGCAGGCGTCTGTGTGGAGGTGTCGGTGTCGGGCGTGTGTGTGGGAAGGAAGTGTGTGTGTGGGAGAGGCGTGTGTGCAGGCGTGTGTGTGGAAGGAGGCGTGTATGCAAGCGTGTGTGTGGGAAGGAGGCGTGTGTGCAGGCGTGGGTAAAACTTTGGAAAAGTCCTTCACCCCTATCTTTTTTTTCTTCCCCCTATAGCCAACAAGCCTGGGGAACTGGCGGGAATACGGGGTTTTTGGGTGGGGAAGCAAATATTAAGTGATTTATGGCTCCCCAAAAAAATCATCAAAGTCACTATATGTAAAAATCTAACCTAACCTAACCTTAACCACAAAGTATACCTAACCTAACCTAACCTTACCACAAAGTTTTACCTAACCTAACCTAACCTTAACCACAAATATCCTAACCTAACCTAACCTTAACCACAAAATTATACCTAAACCCAACCTAACCTTAACCACAAAGTATACCTAACCTAACCTTTAACCACAAAGTATACCTAACCTAACCTTAACCACAAAATATACCTAACCTAACCTTAACCACAAAGTATACCTAACCTAACCTTAACCACAAAGTATACCTAACCTAACCTAACCTAACCTAACCTAACCTTAACCACAAAGTATACCCAAACCCAACCTAACCTAACCTTAACCACAAGTATACCTAACCTAACCTAACCCCTTAAACCACAAAGTATACCTAACCTAACCTAACCTAACCTTAACCACAAAGTATACCCAAAACCCAACCCAACCACAAAGTATACCTAGCCTAACCTAACCTTAACCACAAAGTATACCTAACCTAGCCTACCTAACCTTAACCCAAAGTATACCTAACCTAACCTTAACACAAAGTATACCTAAACCCAACCTAACCTTAACCACAAAGTATACCTACCTAACCTAACCGTAACCACAAAGTATACCTAACCTAACCTAACCTTAACCATAAAGTATACCTAACCTAACCTAACCTTAACCACAAAGTATACCTAACCTAACCTACTGGGGCTTAGAATTTTTTTGAGGCACCTCATATTCATAGCGGTCGTGTGGGTTTAAACCAAGGCTGAGCGCACGCTGAACCTTTACAGGGTGTGAAGTATAATAAGCATACCATACAGTGCGTAGTTCATTTCAGTCAAAGCCGAAGGGTGAGTTTTCCCAAAATATTTCCCAGCGTGTGTGTGGGAAGGGTGTCGGTGTGCAGGCGTGTGTGTTGGAAAGGAAGCATGCTGCACCCATAAAGGATCATGCATGTGGCATATAGCAAAAAAAATCTATCAGAAACACCAAATATCTTCAAGTACTATTTATTTATCTCTGTGTTTACGTGCCTCTGATCAGCGCGGGAAGATGAGCCTCCCTGATGGTACGTCACGGAGCCTGAGCGTCTGCAATCTTGAGTGCGTTTTTGAGAACCGGGGAATTTGCAGATTTTGATTGCGGATTATTTAAAACGGGTGACTGGATACAAAAGTGACGACGTATTGTTGATATACTCGTCAATGGGTATGATTTGATTGCATTAAATCAGGAATGATTTAAATGGTCCCGGACGATTACTTTAAGGTTTTCTCTTAATGGGGTTGTTAGAGAGGCACGACTTCACTTACCGCTCTAACAAAAAAATGACGTTAAACTGAGGGTTTGGGGAAAACTCCCTGGCAGGGAACAGTCCAGGACCCACGCAGGGCAATAGCAAACACATGTACAGGACCTTAACTCAGTGATTTACAATAAATTACACAATACACAAAATAGCACGCCAATTGAGGTTTTTTTTAGGTTATTTTAGGTTATTTCTATTATTTTAGGTTACTTGAGGTTTTTTTTTCAGATTATATTGGGTTAATTGAAGTTTATTTTAGGTTTAATTTGAGTTATTTCAGGTTAATTGAGGTTTTTTTTACGTTATTTTAGGTTTATTTTAATGATTTCGGGTTTATTTAAAGTGATTTTAGCTTTTTTGGGTTATTTTAGGTATTTTAAAACAACCTCTACACCCCCATTCAGCCCTAAATATCTCTTCCTAGCTACCTACGATGAGCTAGCGCCTACGCTAACTGGCGGGGGAAATAAAAAAAGGGGGTTTAACTATGAAATAGGGTAATCTCACGCTTATCTGTGACCACGTGGGGATGTCCTCGTGCCAAGGTGTACGTTCCTCCTCTCGTTTTTCACCTTCGCCGGCTATCCTCACCGCGTCCAGCGTCCTCCTCTTCGTCCTTTTGCCGTGTTCGCCACCTCCTCCTCAGCAGGGTACCTGTAACTGTTGCCGATGGGAACTTTTTGCCGCCGTCGTCGATGTTCCAATTCTTGATATTACAGGATCCAATATTACATTTAATCAAGTGTTACCCGTGTTTCTGCATTCGGGGGATGAAATACTATCGTTAGCTTGATCAGTTAGGTTAGATTAGTGCCATTGTCCAGGTTAGGTTTAAAAATTTTCCTCGTCGACGAGAGTTCTATTTGTTGTTTTCGGCGAGATTCCCATCGGCGACAGTTCCAATAAACCCGCACAGACCGGTCGGGGCAGGGGGGGAAGCAGAAGAGGCACCACGGGTGGTATGGGATGCACTGGCGCCAGCTGTTGTCCTCGGTTACCTGTAGGGAGAAGTGGCCGTACCACCTCGGCTGACCCAGTCGCCACTTTGGTCAACCTAACAAGAGTCGGGATTCCAACCAAGGCATGCAAATTTGTAGCTGTACAAAATTATGGGATGCATAACTTTAGTTATGAGAAGAGATTGAAGTTATTAAGTACACTCACTCGAGAGACGCAGAGTAAGGGGCGAGCTGATAGAATTTTTTAAGTGGATAAAGGGATATAATAAAGGAGAGGTAGGAAAAGTTCTCACACCCATTACCAGGGTAGAACAAAAAGTAAGGGATTCAAGCTGGAAAAGCGTAGATTTAAAAAGGAAATAGGGGAAAACTGGTTAACAAATGGGTGGTGAATGATTGGAATGGACTCAATAGACAGGAGTTAGTGTGGATTCATCAGAGAACTTTAAAGGGAGGCTAGAATAAATTCATGGATGGGGAAAATGTAGGTAGTGTTTAAGTAACAGGAACTTTTTTTTTTTTTTTTTTACATCTATGCCTATAGCGCCTGTAGGCAGTGGTGACCCAGGGCTCAGATGGTAGGCTCTGGAGGTTCACTTGAGGGCTGTGATGGCAGGCTCTGGGGGTTCACTTGAGGGCTGTGATGGCAGGCTCTGGAGGCTCACTTGAGGGCTGTGATGGCAGGCTCTGGAGGTTCACTTGGGGGCTGTGATGGTAGGCCCGGGAGGTACACTTTGAGGCTGTGATGGCTGGCCTGGAGGTTCACTTGAGGCTGTGATGGCAGGCTCTGGAGGAACACTTGAGGGCTGGGAGGGGTTGGCCCTGGAGGCTCACTTGAGGGCTGTGATGGCAGGCTCTGGAGGTTCACTTGAGGGCTGTGATGGCAGGCTCTGGAGACACTTGAGGGCTGGGAGGGTTTGGGCCCTGGAGGTTCACTTGAGGGCTGTGATGGCGGCTCTGGAGGTTCACTTGAGGGCTGTGATGGCAGGCCCTGGAGGTTCACTTGAGGGCTGGGGGATGGTTGGCCCTGGAGGTTCACTTGAGGCTGTGATGGCAGGCTCTGGAGGTTTCACTTGAGGGCTGTGATGGCAGGCCCTGGGGGTTTCATTGAGGGATGTGATGGCAGGCTCTGGAGGTTCACTTGAGGGCTGTGATGGCAGGCTCTGGAGGTTCACTTGAGGGCTGTGATGGTTGATCCTCGCCCGTGGTGGCGCAGGCAGGATTTTTTTTATAGTGACGCCTGTGATTAAGGCTCATGCCACCCCCCTGTGTCCTCCCATGCACTCGCAATCCAATGCAGAGTTAATGGGCAGCATGTGGGTGTTCTTAGGCCACTCGACGGTGCAGAAAGATTTTAGTTTTCTTCGGGGATCGAACTCGGTCACCGAGAACGCCACTCGGAGACGCTAACCACTCTGCTACCGCCATCCCAACCACATGTAGGTCTCCCACTTCTTTTGCTTCTGATGTTATTATGTTCTTATGTAAAAATGAAGTAGTTAGAGAGGGGCACTAGGAATGTGCATCAATATTAGGAAAGAAACTAGTTGTTGTTGTTGTTTTTTTAGTTTTTTTTTTAACATCATGAAGGTCTGGGCAAGGACAAAAAAACTAATCACAAAAGCCTGCTACCTGCCAGTCCCCGTATAGCAGATAGACAGATAGATATTTTATGGACCCCAGTCCCGGAATCACACTATACAGTAAATGATAAATGACATGTTAAAAAAGACGTAAGAGACTTGAGGTCAGGGTAACCGTAAGCTCTCCTTTAGCATCCTCGTATAAACACCAAGCAATAATAAGCGAGCCCGGAGACTCCCAACCTCTGCTAATACCAGTCTCGAGCAGTCGTTGGCCAGTGTCAAAGCTGTGTATGTAAAACCTGCGCTGAGATTGATGACGTCCCGGACGGAGTCTGTACGAGGCCACCAGATGACAATTTTTTTCCTACCTAATACATGTTTATCAGTATAAAAGATATGCTGTTATCTTCGGAATGTTTGTTCTTTAATATTATCAATAAAAACCCGTAAAACACACTAAAGAAATGCCATTATGAGACACTCAAGAAATATGCATGAACTTAAACTCTTCGCCATTTAATATTTTTTCTTGAAAACATTTTACATGAGAATATCAATAGAAGTGGAATTTAATTAGCTTTCCATTGTATATATCGTTTTCTGATAAATGATTAGAACCATACATAAATTAGCGTTAACTAAATAATAACATCATCAATGCGAAAAAAGGGCCTGATTTCATGATATTTTTAGTTAGTTAATGCTAATTTATGCATGCTGCTAATTCATTTATCAGATAACGAAATATATCAATGGAAAGCTAATTAAATTCAGCTTCTATTGATATTCTCCATGTAAAATGTTTTTGAGCAAAATATTAACAGCGAAGAGTTTAAGTTCATGCATATTTCTTGAGAGTCTCATAATGGCATTTCTTTAGTGTGTTTTACGGGTTTTTATTTGATAATATTAAAGAACAAACATTTCCAAAGATAACAGTATATCTTTTATACTGATAAACATGTATTAGGTAGGTAAACTTGTCATCTCGGTGGCCTCGTACAGACTCCGTCCGTGACGTCATCAATCTCAGGCGCAGGCTTTTACATACAGACGGCTTTGACACTGGCCAACGACTGCTCGAGACTGGTATTAGCAGAGGTAGGGAGTCTCCAGGCTCGCTTATTATTGCTTGGTGTGCTATGAAATATCATTTCTCTAGGTGAATGTAGACATGTGATTGCATTTGGATGGATATTAGTCCATATATATGAATAAAGAGATGAAATACAAGCAAGGGACTCATCCACGTCTGGCAGCGCGGCCTTCGGCAGCAGCAGCAGCAGCAGCATGAAGCCCGTGAGGTGGATATCAACACCAAGGGAGATAGATGTCTTTGGTAATATTTAGTAGGGGTGCGAGAACCCCTTGAGGAATCCTATGATCACTGGTGATATCCTGTGGATATCACCAGGATATCACCTGTGGATATCACCTGTGGACAAGCTCTCCCCAATGCCTCACCACCTTCTCTCCTTTTCATGTGCTTCACATCTCTTTTTTTATTTTTTGCGTCAACTCAACGTCAGCCTGATCGCCACGTCAGCGACGTTAATGCCTCGTCAGCCACGTCAGACAAAGACAGCCACGTCAGACAAAGACAGCCACGTCAGACAAAGACAGCCACGTCAGACAAAGACAGCCACGTCAGACAAAGACAGCCACGTCAGACAAACAGCCACGTCAGACAAAGACAGCCACGTCAGACAAGACAGCCACGTCAGACAAAGACAGCCACGTCGACAAGACAGCCACGTCAGACAAAGACAGCCACGTCAGACAAAGACAGCCACGTCAGACAAAGACAGCCACGTCAGACAAAGACAGCCACGTCAGACAAAGACAGCCACGTCAGACAAAGACAGCCACGTCAGACAAAGACAGCCACGTCAGACAAAGACAGCCACGTCAGACAAAGACAGCCACGTCAGACAAAGACAGCCACTCAGACAAAGACAGCCACGTCAGACAAAGACAGCCACGTCAGACAAGACAGCCACGTCAGACAAAGACAGCCACGTCAGACAAAGACAGCCACGTCAGACAAAGACAGCCACGTCAGACAAAGACAGCCACGTCAGACAAAGACAGCCACGTCAACAAAGACAGCCACGTCAGACAAAGACAGCCACGTCATGCCACGACACTGCCACGTCCCTGTCTAGGGAACTGATGTGGACTGACGCAACAATAAAAAGAATTTAAAAAATCACGCTACGGCAGGAAGGAGGCGTCGTCTGCCCGCGTTACCATAAAAGTCAGACCTCGTCAACCCCATGCTAATTGGGTTGACGTGGCCTCATAACCTCTAGTGGGACTCTGGCTTAACCCCTCACGCCCAGATCTTTCTTTGCTATATAAATTGTCTGTTGCAGCCATAAATTGAAAAAGAAACTGAAAATACCANCTTATGGAACTATGTGGGTTCCCCAGGTGCTAGACATGATTGATTTGATTAGAATGCCTACACAATACCCATATGAATCCAACCTATATCTCATGTCTAGGCCCAAAATTTTTGGATTTTTGTTCTTCAACATTTTTTGGAATTGTTTTTTTTCTTCAAAATTTTTTTTTTTTCAATTTTTTTCTCTTCAAAAAAAACTTCTTCTTCAACATTTTGGATTTTTCCTCTCAAAATTTGTTTAATGTTTTTTCTCTCAATTTTTATTTTTTTAGATTGATTATATCAATCCACAAAAAATCCAAATTGGAAAAAAAAATCCAATTGAAAGAAAAAACACAATTATGAAGAAAAACAACAATTTTGAAGAAAAAAGAAGTTTAAAAGAAAAAAATTTAGAAGAAAAAAAATCCAAAATTTGAAGAAAAAATCCAAATTTTGGGTTAAGACATGAGATAGAGGTTGGATTCATATGGGTTATTGTGTGGGCATGGCATTATAATTAAGGTGGTTATTCACATAATTAATGAGGCATTATTAATTCTAAAGGGCCTAATTTGGACATAATAAGTTAATAGTATGCTAAAGAAACAGTGAAAACCTTACAGATTTCAAAGTGGTAAGATTATTAATTTTAATTTGTATATCACCCTTTACAAAGCCCTTTACAATATTAATAATGCATCATTCATATGTGCAAACGTTTCGCCTATACCAGCCAGCACCAGATATTGGGATGCATGTCTTATGTGGTGCAGCTTTTATGGAACCCATGTCTCATTGGGCCCCCATCTCACATGGGGCCCTAATGATTTGTAATCTTAGGCCAATGCCATTGTCCTTTTTGAGATGGTGTAGGTAATTTACAAGGAAGTGCCTGTATCCAATTTGTTATTTTAATATAGACTGAAATTCACAATGTTATGTCATAAATAAATAAAACCCACTCATATTTAAGTTTTATTATCATTTGATTTGAATACAATATTAATAATATAATAATAATTATATAATATAAATTATATGACAAAATCATAATAGAAATGATATGAACAATAATATAATATAATAATATGCAAGCCTACTACCTAGCAATCAATCAATTCAATCAATCATTGGGGGCATACGCTGGGGGGCGCGTTCCTCGCCACCCTTACGACGCCGCTCTCGGGGGTCCACAACGGCTCGAGTCCCCATGCAGTCTCCTTTCCCAATACAAAGCACTCTCAACGGAAACATCAACTTGCCTAACCACGAGCCTTTGTGGCGGGGCTACCCTCTTGGCCGTCCTCTCGCTGGATTTTTCTTACAGATACAATATACTTCTTTTTTGTTATTGTGTAATTCTTCTTCTGCCACAATTTAATGTGAACGCCGTAATAATAATTGAAAGCGTATCATCGACCGTCTAACTCATAAGACATTATTGGAAAATCTGACCTTAAACCAGCTATATGAAAAATATGTAGATTATAACCTATGGGAAGGATCGGTTTTCAGGTACGTGCCACATGCTCATCATATTAGCCGACGTTGGCACTGACGACTAGCAGAATAATAGGCCTCTCGATCAGTCCTCACAGGTGCAATCGCTGATTTGACACATACATCCAGCGATATCCTATGATTCTGGGAAAGACACTAATTAACCATGCCTGATGGATAATGATAGATGATAAAAAGATGATAAAAAAAATTCACTGATCTTTAAAAAATTCTTGAAAAATTAAGTTTTCCAGTTGTGACAAGAACAACTTTTTTGCACATCACAACTCTATTGTTTTAAAAATATCAAAACAGTTGCTCCTTCTTCATCAATATAACTTTGTCACCAGGTATTTTTTGTACTGTGACACTTCTGTACTCAATAGGGATAGGAGACCTGTCATGTGGTTTACCATGGCAGTTTTTTTTTCTACTGAATTTATGTAAAAATGGCTTTTTATCAGACCTTTCTTTTACTGAAATCCGGCATAGCAGCTGCGCTACTGGATTTTGAGGTCTTCCTACCCTATGTTTTAATTCATTTAAACACATTTTCATATGGGAAGCAGAAATATTATCTGGAGCCCCATAATCGAGAACGCACATCCTGACAATGTGAGTCAAAATATGAACATTATAGACTATTTTAAGCCCTCTGCACCCCTATATACCACAAAATATTTTTACAAAATGCTCAGTAGCTTTTCAGCATCACATTAAAGTGAACACAAGCCTCACTCCAAGCATACGAAGTGCCTACTGATAGACCATAAGTTGCTGTATTGAAAGTCTGGTAATTATTACCAAGCAAGACTATACATGCCAAGTGGTACAACCAGAGCTGGGCAGTATTTAAATACATTTGTATGTTAAATAAGAAATTTTAATACATTTGTTTATTTAGAGCTGCATTTTAAATACATTGTTTTTTTCATCACGTATTTTAAGTACAGTATTTAAAATAATTTTAATTAGTGTTTAATACTCATAATATAAGCTGTAAGTTACTTTTTTTATCAGGAAATTTGCCATAAACCCGTCCAAAAACTATCTGCAACCCTGATGGTTAGTGGAAATTGTGAACACGGTGTGAGTCACGCCGACGGTAACTGCAGCTGTTACTGAAGTTACATTTATTGTTGTTCAGTTCAGGAAATTATACAATAGGAAGTATCTTTATCATTCATATCAAGCATTTTATATTGTTAATCATGAATTACTGAATACATGTAAAAATGTGTGTATTTAAATGTAATTACAAATGTATTAAATACAATTTGAGTATTAGGAGTTTGTATTTAATTGTATATTAGTATTTGGTGATTAGTGCCCAGCTCTGTGTAGCCTACAACAAAATTGATTGACTTCTGTTAGTCTAACACATTCCAAATTCCAGACAATACTCTTTGCGTTTCTAGGCCTCGGTGCTCATCTCGGTCGCTCATGGAGATCATAAAGGAGGAGCAGAGATCAGAAAATAAATCATAATAGCTAGTGATGATGATATGATAACTACAGGGAATCAAGGGACCTTGCCTAACATTTTTCCTTGACTTTTTGTCATGGGTGCAAGAGGTCGTGCTAGGACGATGGTTGGCATCAGTAGGTGAGGCAGGCGAAGCAGCATCATGAAGGTGTGGGTGTCCTGCAGCAGGTCCAGCACTCGAAACCGCCACACCCCCTGTGTACTGGTACCCGCCGACAGCGCGAAACAGCCGCTGCGAGCACCGCCGCAAAGGCCGGCATGTTTGCTGCGCCTGACACACATCACACAAGAATAACCACAGTAAACATTATGTGAAGTAGAGCCTATGAGTATAAAATAAATGTTGAAATGTTCACTGTCCTATCAATGTTCAAGTTTCTTACATAACAAAAAGATTACCATGTGTTAAGGATGATGTGAGCGAAGGAGTAAAAAAATAATGCGATAGTTTTGTACAATGTGTCATTTTCTTCAAAATTATTTTTTTGTGTTTCAGTACATGTGGTCACATTTCCGAATACTGTACACAGGAAAGACCCGTGTAGGTATACAAGCCTCATGTAGCTTCCATTCTTTCTTATGTTTCTTATTACTCACATGTGGTTTGCACAGGTAGGGCACCACGTGGCCATGATGTTTGGTGAGCAGTGGCACCACACTGTCCTTCTCCACTCCGTACAGCACGTCCAACAGAGGCGCCAGCAGCTCCCCAGCACACTCAGGGTCGCCACACTGTACACTGACGATCTTGTTAAGCAAAATAAGAACATAAGAGCATAAGAAAATAAGGAAGCTATAATAGTCCATGATGACCTACACGTCGTAGTTCCTGTTTTGGATTAACTTGCGAGCATATTTCTGCACATATGGAAAGTGATACAATACAGCAATCTGCAGACTGTGTTTGCTTGACTTGGAGTGTACTGAGATGAGGGAATAAGATGATATGGCATAAGGATATAAAGAGGAATGTTTTTGGGGAAAGCCCTCCAAGAATGTGGGAAAGGGAAGAAAAGGAAAAGAAAAGAAAGAAGAGAGAAAAGGAAGAGAAAAGGGGATAGCAGATGTGGAGCGTGTGGAGTGCTTGGGAGAGAGGAGGGATGGGAGAGTTATAGGAATGGAGTGTGCAGGAGTACAGTGTATGGACATGAGTAAGTGTAAAGTGTAATATTCTTCTGTCGCAAGGCAGGTAGGCAAGTTCCTGAGGGGTTTTCAATACTCAGCATCAAAGATATGAATAACTGAATTACACTATGTATCAGTTCTGAGAGCAAACTAGCATTTCATAACCGTTAACGCCTACTTTCTTCTCCTGGTGCTCTGCTTCACAGTGAGGTGCTCTCAGCCAGGTGGTGGACCCAAGCCCGAGCCGGCGAATATTACTGCAGGATTCCAGCAATTTGCTTGACACCTCCTGCAGGGTAAGAAAAGAATCTGCATTGAAAAAGCTTCCTAGTAAAAATGAGATAAGAACAAATTCCTTTTTTGTTCATTGATAATGTCAACAGATTACCTTTACCCATTAAAGCCTAGAACCTTTGGAACATCAGAAAATACTTGTGCTACATTTTCCAGCTCATAAAATAAAGAGTTTTCTACAAAACAGTAAACATGCACAGGGAAAATGCAAAAATAGTAACTTGGCACAAGATCACAGTTTTGATGGTTGTGGCAGGTCATGATTTCAGGGACACAGGATATTACTGATTAACCCTTTGAGACCCATAACGTAATTTCCACTGTAATTTTTGGGTACCATTAGACGATTTTTTTTAATAATATAAGCACTATTTTATAGATATGACCCGTTTATATCCTTGTCCCCTTAGCTAATTTAGTATATTAAGTTAGTTTTCGTTATGTTAATGGCTAACAAGACAATTTTATACAGCAAAGAAAGATCTGGACGTGAAGGGGTTAAAGCCCATGACAACATTCTGACCTGAGTTCTTTGACATCTTTCTTCTCCTGTAAGGCTGTCGCTCATTGCACAAATTCGTTAAGTATGTCTAGAGTAACCAGCCTGTGCCGGTGGGGAGTGTGAGAATTCCTTCCCGTCACCATGGACAACCAGTGCCACCCAGCACTCCCAGCTGAGACCCGGGAATACTGCTGCGGCATACACGTAGGAAACACCTGCACACACACACCTCCCAGGGGCAGGATCTGCGGCACAGACAATAATGACCAATGACACCACACATTTCAAACACACAAAATCCTTACTTAAAATTATATCTTTTATCCCCGCAATATTACCGAGAAAAATATTTTTGTGATTATGCTAGTCACTACATGTCTTCACTTCACAGGCTGTTTCTTACTATGTGCGAACTAATCGCTTGCATAGGCCCCTAAAAACACCAGGGCCCCCCAAGTTGCATTATTTTATTATCTTTTAATCTAGTCTCTTATCCTCTTAAAATGCACCACATTTATGCATTTACATACTAAAGCGTGGGCCCCCGACCACCTTAGAGGCTCGACATTCCCCACCATAGTTTTACAAAATAGTCCGCCAAACAGCATTTCGCATAAGGCCCAAAAAAGGCTAGAAACGGCACTGGCACTTTCACCTGCTAATAGATAATAATAACACCTTAACCGCTTCACCTGATAATAGTAAACACCCTGTACCGTCACTATTATTATTACTTTTATCACAGTGTTATCATTAGGAAAATATCTTTTACACGGCATATTACATGAGGCAATATATCTTTTTATCACAGGCATATTTACCATGAGGCAATATATCTTTTTATCACAAGCAAATTATATGAGGCAATATATAGTTTTACTTCTAGTCCCTCTACACGGTGGGCACTTCCACCTGCTGGGATCCCTCCACAATGGGCGGCTGTTTGACCACCTGCCTGACGTGGCCACCAGGGGTGTGGCAGCGTCAGCACACCGCAGCGACATCATCTCCCACCAGTGCTTGCTGCTGCACACCACCCATTCCACAGCAGCCCCCTACGCCACTCGGCTGGTGGTTGAATGCTTGCCCGCATAGAAAACTCCCCAGAAAAAATTGTGTCGTCCACCAAAATTAATTCGGT
This sequence comes from Chionoecetes opilio, assembly GCA_016584305.1. Taxonomy (NCBI): domain Eukaryota; kingdom Metazoa; phylum Arthropoda; class Malacostraca; order Decapoda; family Majidae; genus Chionoecetes; species Chionoecetes opilio. The sequence goes on from JACEEZ010020336.1 coordinate 14,159, forward strand.
GGTCACACTGGAAAGTTACCAAAATGCAGTTTTAGTACCCATGTATTGTGCAGTTTTTTTTAAACTCATGCATATCGGTGTCTTTAGTATCCCTGAACGGTTCCGTGTTTGCATCATAGTGAGTATTTCCTAACCCCTACAACGCTGTGCAGAAATTAAAATAACACAAGGGGATTCTGGGGGGACGAAACCCCCCAATGTGATAGGTACGTAGCAATGCCCATGTTAGGTTAGTTAACGTAAACTGCACATAACTCCAACCCTTTTTTACTTGAGGTATGTAAATTATTATACGGGATGACCTAGTGAAAAGGATAGGAGAGGATATGATTGAGAAAAGACAAAATAAATGGATGCAAGCTGTTAATGGAACAGATTTGAGAAAGACTGGAGTCATGAACCAGATGTGAGGTGCTGAGACAAACGAGAGTATAAAACAGGAAAAAAAATTAGAGTTTGAACACAAGAGAATGGGTGAAATGAATGAATGAAAAAACATGTTTGAAAATTATAATAGAAATGGAAAAAAGAGAAGGGAGGCCAGACAAGTAACAGTATGACCAAGCTTTCAGAACTATGTTTACGTGCAGATAACCCACCCTACACTAAATGATCAAGAAGGAAGTTCTGGGGAGAAGAATATAACATGTGATTTGTGTGGGGCAGTTAAAAGGAGGACTTAAAAGCATTTTGTGTTATGGTGCCGCAGCCTACAGTAATGAAGGACAGTAAAAATGTGAGGCTACATAGCAGCCTTACCATAGAGGAGGAAAAGGATAATAAGTGGGGGAGTATTTGTTTGGAGAGGGGATGTAAAATGAAGCAAAGAAGAACGAATCAACATTTTTTGGATGAACCAAGAGAAAATAAGGTAAAAAGGAAAAGATAAGAAGACTGAATAAGATTAGTAATACAGATAAGTAAAACTAATTAAAGACGCCAGACAGGCAAGAAGAAACACGTCGAGAGTGCGCGTTGCCAAGCAACCAATGCGAGACGGCTTACTGTTTCCTGTATTATCTGGGTCACTGTTACTGTTACCCACAGGATGTGATGGGCATGTCAAGGTCCTCATGTTTATGTGATACTAGTACTATGTGTAAGGTAAGCACTCGTTGATGGCTGTAAAGTATTATCGCCGCCGTCTTTGGCTGTATGTAAAAGACGAGCTGAATGTATGAAGGCATTTAACTGTATGTGTTCTGGGCTAATAACAGATCTTGGGGGTCATTCCATAGCAGGCTCAAACACTTGCTTTTGCTCTGCCTCTCAGGCCCCGTACCTGTTCGGTTAGCAAACACGGTATGGATGGTGCAAGGAGTCTTGTGATTTTGTCGGATCTAGGCAAGAATCACAAGCTAGTTTTCTTAACATCGCTGTGGCAATGTGTGTTTGTGGGGATCCTGTCAAGATTAAGCAGCCTAAGCAGTCCTAAACCCACTCGCCTGGAAGACAAGGGGCGGCTTATGTGGTAATGTATTGTACTAGTGGCCTCAACGGTTTGTGCTGGCCGGCAACAGATACTTGTGGGGAGGAGGCAACTCATCATCAGTTTCGCTGCAGGTGTGGCCTGATTGGCCTTTAAGGCAAGGATGGGGGGGGGGGGGGAGAAGGAAGGAGTGTGTACCCTTAGATGGGAAATAGCTTGATTTGTGTCGGCTATACGTCACAGGACCCCAAAAGCGTGTTAAAATACGGCGTTTGTAGGGTGAGGTGGGGGGGGGGGGGAATGAGTTATGATTTCTTCGATGTTTCATGCTGTGGTTCTATTCTTTATGAATAAGGTTTTATTACCATGTATGTATTGTTGTCATTATATGTATTTATCAATTATGGTTCCATGTCAGTGACCAACTGAACTTGGTTCAATTGGTCACTGGTTCAAGTTGTACTGGTTGAAGTGTCCGGCCACCATCAATTATTTATATGCCATTGCAAATTTGTTCTTTTTATGGAATTTGATTTATGAAATTTTTGGTTAAATTTGAAGATTGTGGAATTTGCAGGTAGAAAATAAAAGTTATCAACTCATGAAATTTTTAGTATGCTAAAGATATGTGAAATGTGAAGTTTAAGTGCTGTAGAGTATAATGTAGTAGTATGACCTACTCTAGGTTTTGGGAGAAGGAAGGATTTAAGTATGAAGAAAAAGAAATTCATTATTTCTGTAGATGCGAGTCCTCGGTAGCCTAGGTAAAGTAGGGGGCATACGCTATGCTGAGCGTGGCCTCATAGGAACATAAGAAAATAAGGAAGATACAAGAAGGTCCGGAGAACGGCTACACAGGTTAGTTCCTGATACCTAGGCACATACCTACATCGCACTCTTTCATGCCCCATCCTATGAAATTTCTAGCCTCTTTTTAAGTCGCCGTAAAGGCGCGCTGAATAGCCCATGGGGGCCATTTGGTCACATTCACCAAGAAAAACAAAATGGGTAAAACACAAACCCCGCTTATTTGCCAGTCCCTATAAAGAAGTACAGTAATAGAATAGAAAATAGAAAATGGGGTGAGGCCAATTTTAGTTCAGGGGTGTCTTGTTACTCTTCTTTTGAGAAGTTTAAGTCTAGGAAAGTGGAAAAATAGAAAGCAGTAGTAGAGTTCTCAAACGTTGACCATGTGAAAGGGATGAAAGAGTAAAGATACTGATGTAACTCTTTGCCATTAGGATAAAATGACTAGGAATAAGGGATAGATGAAGTAAAAGTCTTGTGGCAGCGAGGCCGCGGGAGGGGGGTAGGCATTCAGGTTAGGCAAATTCAGAAGAGCAGTGACATGAAACTAACGGTAGACGAGGAGGCTGTAAGGAGTAAGCATAAAAAAAAAAAAAAAAAACATTGCTGGCGGTGATTTAGAAGATCTGAAGACAGTCAGTCATAAAAGAGGGAGAGGAGTTGATGAATCGAAAGCTTTTGACTCAAAACCCTGTTTCAGAGAGCTGTATGAGGTGGATCCTCCCCTAGAACATGTGAGACATACTCCATACATGCGCGGATGAAGGCCGGCCGTGTAGAGTATGCTAACGTGCACTTGTGGAGGTAGAAAAAAAAGGACCAGACGCCACAGGACACGCTAACTTCCTCGAGAAAGCTGTTTTAGCAAGAGGATGACATGTGATATTCCAGTTCAGATTTTTAGTAAAGATATCCTGAGAATGTTCAATTGTAGAAGAAGGGGAGACAGTTGAGTGTCATGTGAATGAAGTAGTGGGTATAGTTCAGTCTGGAAGCGTTTTGTCGAGTAGCTGAGTTGAAGAATTGGGTTTTTGAGGGCTATTGAACAAACAAGGTTTACTGCCGCCAATCAGAAATTATAGAAAGATCAGAATTATGTGCGGGCTCGGTTGGAATCACTCCCTGACATCACCGAGTATCCCAATTGGCGGGTCCGCCTAAATTCAAAAAGGTGGGCATATTATTGCGCGTGAAATCTGGCTGACTTCTTACTTTACGCTGAGAATGACGCCAGAAGGTCATCGACATAGCTCAGTGACTCAGTGACTCAGCATGGAAGGTGAAGGTGCTGACAGGTCTCTCGCGCTTATCCGCGGGGCAGAGAGATTGAAGAGAGGATAAGACCCTTGCGAGCCTGTTTTCCTGTGAACGAGGCTGTACCATGGATTGCATAAACCGGCTAACGCTCTTCAGCTGCAGTAACAATCATAGAATAAACCAACAAAGACTTCAGCAAACAATGGGGGGGGGAGGGGGGGGGGGGGAGCGTTGGGCACAAATATATGGCGAATAACATTCGATAACAAGGCATTCAAGTTTGTTTAGGCGACTTATAACGATTCTGGGCAAGTCGCCGCGTACACAGAGATATTGTCACAGCAGGTATCCACATTTTACGGGTTAAAGCTCCTCTAGCCTAATAGAAGCCTCTTCGCATCGAGTGCTCTCTCGCGTCGGCATTAGGCCTTTGAGCTGTTTCCTTAATTCAAAATTGATTCCCGAACACATCAAAAAAAGCATAAGTGGCTCAGAGAGAGAGAATGCGGTGTAGCGCAGCAACGTCCATGCGCGTCTACGCTAGCACCCTTTTGTGACTAGTACCTTTTGCAAAAGGGGGGACCAGATACCAGCTATGTCATATAGCACTTCAAAGTGATAGAGAGCGTGGCTGCGAGAGTAAACAAACAAACCAGCATCTGCTCAGCTTCACTGAGCCTCGAGGTTTAAAGGGCGTGCAGCTTTTAAAACCGTGCGCCTTTAAACCTCTCTACTCAAAAAAAAAAAAAATCCAGTTTTCCTTTAATAACTTCGCCACTATTGTAACGAATTTAATAAACAATATATCATTGGAAAGAGGAATGAAGATGTGATTTTCTCATCATTCGGTTTTTTTCAATTTGGGTAAATTTTTGCAAATAATAGCAAATACATTTACGAGATCAAAAAAAAAAAAAATTTTTAAACACTTTAGAAGATGAAATTCAAAATTCTTAAAAGATAATTAGAATATTTATAATGCATATTTAGTAATTTTTTTTATCAGTGCAGGTCATTGGATAAAAAACTTTATAGGAGTAAATTTCTTAATTTTTTTTTTTTTTTTTTTTCAGTTATGTATCGAGCTATGGATCTGAAAATGAGCTAGTATTATTTCGGCATTAGCATACTTTAAACAAAAAAAATCAAGACAATCCTCTGATAATTTAAGAAATGGTGTGACGCTCTCCTTAAGGTCATTTCTTGCAATTGGGCTCATAAATTACTATGCCAAATTACTTCCCATCTTGTCTGATATTTTATAAGAACATAAGAACATAAGAAAATAAGGAAGCTACAAGAGGCCGTGAGGCCTACACGTGGTAGTTCCTGTTACCTAACACTACCTACATCCCCCTTTCATCCCCATCCATGAACCTATCCAGCCCCTCTTTAAAGCTCCCCAATGACTCCGCACTAACTACCTGTCTACTGAGTCCATTCCAGTCATTCACCACCCTATTTGTGAACCAGTTTTTCCCTATTTCTTTTTTAAATCTACGCTTGTCCAGCTTGCATCCGTTACTTCTTGTTCTACCTTGGTTAATAGCCGTAAGAACTTTTCCTACCGCTCCTTTATTAAATCCTTTTATCCACTTAAAAACTTCTATCAGATCGCCCCTTACTCTGCGTCTCTAAAGTGAGTGTAACTTTAAAAGGGGACCGCCCACCCTAAATCTTGTTTAATGATGGATGTTGCTGTAAATTTGATGAGTTATTCAGGGCTAAGTAAGGACTTCAAAACATAAGTTTCATTTAGATCTGGCCAATAGTTTTTTGCAAAAAAAAAAAAAAAAAAAGGAAAATTTGGCTGATTTGAATTGCTTTCAACTCGTAGGATTATAGGTGGATTTCTTTTATTTTATAACCATTAACTCTTCTACTTATGACAAAAGATTATATGGTGTGGTTTTTGTTGATCTTTCTTTATCACCGAGAAATAACATTTTGGAAAATTTTGAAAAATTTCCTCCAAAAATCAGTTTGAAACTGAACCATGTTCATTTATTGACATAAACAAAAAAACTCCACCATAGTTTTCTTCGTTTTTATCCAGCTGTCCATTGATACCTCAAATGTACTAAAGATCGGATAAAAACTGATGAAGGAGAAGGAAATTGTAAAAAAATAACTTTCATTTTTCAGAAACGAGCACTAAACATTTTTCTTTAGTTTAACTAAGTGTTACGTCAGTAAACCCTGTAAGGGTTTTGTCTATTAAACTCAAACTAAAAAAACTCATTATAATTGATATTTTATCGTCAAAACAGATGTAAATAAACGAGGCATGGCACGCTCGCGTGGTGCGGGGGGGAGGGGAGGGGGAGATTTACACCCCTTTAAATATCCTTTTATGGGACAAACTATATATCAGTGTGTTGCCCAAGGCCACAGCTACCATTATATGACTTAAAATGATTTTCGATATTTGCATGAATTTTCGATATAAGGCCTCTTCCATTTGCGACATTTCAGGAACCAGTTCACGGAACCCAAGAATTCAGGCGTTCCATCTGCGCACGAAAACCTGGGTCCGAGGCGACGCGCGTAGTGACGCAACAAAACCCTTGAACTTTCTCTACCCACATAGAGCCCACATGGAGAGAGCAATTTATTTAGTTAACCTTAATGTTTGCATGGTATTATTATATGTATCAGAAAACGAAATATGTCAATGGAAAGCTAATTAAATTCTGCTTGTATTGATATCTGCCATCTTATAAGCTGTCCCACAAAGTTATACATGACGACGAGTTTTAAGTGAATTTTAAGTTCATCATATTTCTTCAGTCTCATACCCAGCCAGCACCGGAACATGGGACCCATGTGGGCCCCATGTGGGCTACTATATGTGCCCCTTGTGGGTATCTCACATGTGGCCCATATAGCTTTGTCCACGCGCACCGTGTGCGCCGCGTGTGGGGCTGCCCTATGTGGGTCCCAGGTGGGCTTAACATGGGACCTATGTGGGTCCCAGGTGGGCTTATGGGAGCTATGTGGGTCCCAGGTGGGCTTATGGGAACTATGTGGGTCCCAGGTGGGCTTAACATGGGACCTATGTGGGCTTATGGGAACTACGTGGGTCCCAGGTGGGCTTATGGGAACTATGTGGGTCCCAGGTGGGCTTATGGGAACTATGTGGGTCCCAGGTGGGTTTATGGGAAGAAATATGTGGGTCCCAGGTGGGCTTATGGGAACTATGTGGGTCCCAGGTGGGTTTATGGGAAGAAATATGTGGGTCCCAGGTGGGCTTATTGGGCAACTATGTGGGTCCCAGGTGGGGTTTATGGAAGAAATATGTGGTCCAGGTGGGCTTAACATGGGACCTATGTGGGCTTATGGAGCTATGTGGGTCCCAGGGGGCCTAACATGGCCTATGGGGCTTATGCGGAAATAGTGTGGCGTCCCAGGTGGGCTAGACATGATTGATTTGATTTATATGCCTACCACAATACCCATTGAATCCAACCTATATCTCATGTCTAGCCCAAAATTTTTGGATTTTTGTTTTCCAAAATTTGGAATTTTTTTTCTGCAAATTTTTTTTTTCAATTTTTTTCTCTTTCAAAAAAAATTCTTCTTCAACATTTTTTGGGATTTTCTCTCAAAAATTGTTATGTTTTTTCCTCAATGTTTTATTTTTTAGATTGATTACACTGGGTAACAGCAAAAAATCGTCAGGGGTTTCTCTGTTGGATTTAGACTAATTTAGGTGTTCTGAGTCCGAATATCACATTGATTTTGCTCTATCAGGTCAACTTTTTGAGATTACAGCCATAGGCACCTGACGAGCTATACATATGCTAATACAGGGGTTTTGAGTTAAAGCATATTTTCGTGAAGAATATATTCGAATTACAATGCACAGACACGAATAAAGGGAATCCACAATTAGCCAATCAAATTAAATACCGTCTCACCATTACCCCATTCTAATTTCTAAATTTCTAAACTTCTAAATTTCATTGTCTGGGACACTCAGCTGCACTTTCTTTTTTCTTTCAGTTTATTGTGATGGCTTCGGCGCGACGGTCATGCAGTGATAATCCTGACGTTTCTGCTACATCTGCGGACAATACACGATGTCAGTGGAGACAGGAAGAACATCACAGGATTTGTGAAGCGCGCCTACGGGGCTTATTTTAAAGTCAAGCTGGGGACAAGATAAGTCCTGGGCACCGCACACGGTGGGCAAGACGTGCGTGAATTACCTCCGTCGGTGGACGAAGGGCGCGAAAACTTCACTGAAGTTTGGGATTCCGATGGTTTGGAGGGAAGCGTTTGACCATGCATCGCGATTGTTAATTCTGGACGGCCATCAATACTAGTGGCATAACCGGAAGAATCGGGCACAGCCTCCAGTACCCCGACCTTCCATCTGCTCCGCCGTCCACTGGATCACTGCGAAGAAATTCCTGTACCAGCGTTCACAGAGCTCCCGACAGCGACGACGAGGCAACCCGTACAGACGAGCGAGATATACAGAAGAAAGAGTATGAAGCACAAGATAGTCCGCAGCCCTTTCACAATGTTGTAGCTTAATTTGATCTGGTTCGGGATCTTCAGCTTTTGTTTTCGAAGACATCTCCGAGCTGTTGGCCTCCAGACTCAAAGAGAAAATCTACTGGCAAGGGACGCGCGTATCACTTTCTTTCGTAGAAGGGCATGAGGCCTACATGGGCTACTTCTGCCAGGAGGAAGACATCGTGTACTGCCGAGATGTCGCCGGTCTTCTGTTAAACTCGCGCGCTCCTCAATACGATCCGAGAGATTGGCGACTCTTCATGACAGCTGTAAGCGCTCTTTGAAGTGTGTGCTCCTCCACAACGGAGGAACCAGTTCGCCTCAATCCCTCTTGCGCACTCACCACTCTCACAAGAGAAATATGAAGCAGTGAAGTACGGGCTCGACAAATCAATATGAGCAGCACCAATGGATCATCTGCGTCGACTGAAGATGGGAACTTCTAACTTGGTCAGCAGGTCGGGTCACGAAGTACCATGCTTTTTATGCATGTGGGACAGTCGAGACAGAGCCCAGCACTAATGTAAAAGAAAGAGTGCCGGCGCGAGAGCAGTTAAGACCTGGGGCGAGAACATCAAAACGAACCTCTTGTTGAACGGGAGCAGATATGATCCACGCTACACTTGAACTGGGTTAATGAACAGTCACGCGCGCGTCTGGACAAGGATGGAGTGCTTCAACGACCTGGCCGAGCCTTCCTGGACTGACCATTCGAGAAGCTGAAGGCGGCATTTTTTCGATGGCCAAGAACGAGCTCATAAGACACAGAGTCCAAAACTCCAGAACACGCTAGAGTGCGCCGCGTGGAAATCGTTTGTGCAGGTGGTGAACAACTTCTGGGAAGACGAAGGCAGCAAACCACGCCAGATCGTCTCTTCCCAGCAGCATGTAGAGGCCTTCCAAAAAATCGGGTGTTTGAGAGTGATTAAGATGCACTCTGTTTGGGTCTCACACATGGAGATTTCCTGAAAAACCTTGGGGCGATGAGCGACGAGCAGGGAGAAAGTTCCATCAGGACATGCGCAAATGGAGGAGAGGTACCAGGGGAGTGGGACGCCGTCATGATGGCGGACTACGGCTGGTCGCTTGAAGAGAGACAACCCAGCAGCTGCTCACACAGGGAATCGAAGAAACGCGATGTATGCCGTGAAACTCGAACTTTTGTGTCACGGTAACGCTCAGTCGTATACGAATATTTGATAATTATGCTATCAATTTGATGGACTAAATAAAACTGAATGAATTTGGATACGCTGAACCTTTTATCTTGAGGAAAACGGAAAAAATCATCAGGGGTTCTCAGCTGATGATCCGCAGAAATTTTTTTTTACGAAAATCGATTTTTTTTAAATTTCTGTAGCAAAAAACCTGACCTGATGAGCCCAAACCAAAGGTCATTTTAGGTGACTAAGAGCATCAAAATTAGTCTAATTCAGCTGAAAAACCCGGGGCGATTTTCAAAACATATGTTTTGTTACCCAGTGTTATAATCAATCCAAAAAAAACCAAATTGAGAAAAAAAAATCCAAATTTTTGAGAAGAAAAACAACAATTAGGTGCAGAAAAACAACAAATTTGAAGAAAAAAGAATTTAAAGGAAAAAAAATTTAGAAGAAAAAAAAATCAAAATTTTGAAGACAAAAACTCCAAAAATTTTGGGTTAGACATGAGATATAGTGGATCATATGGGTATTGTGGGGCAGCATTATATTAAGGTGGTTATTGCACATATTAATGATCTGCATATTATGCTAAAGGGCTAATTTGGACATAATAGTTTAATAATGCTAAAGAAAAGTGAAACCTTACAGGATTTCAAAATGTGCTAAGATATAATTTTATTTGTATATCAACCTTTACAAAAGCCTTTAACAATATATAATAATGCATCATTCATATGTGCAACGTTTCGGCCGATACCCAGCCGCACCAGATATTGGGATGCAGGTCCTTATGTGTGCAGCGTTATGGACCCATGTCTACAAGGGGGCCACATCTCACATGGGGCCGATGAGTTGTAATCTTCAGGCCAATGCCATTGTCTTTTGAGATGGTTGTAGGTATTTACAAAGTGAAGTGCTGTATACAATTGTTATTTATATAGGACTATGTCACAAGTGTATGTCAATAATATAAAACACTCATGTTAAGTTTATTATTCATTTTGATTTTGAATACACTATTAATATTAATAATAATTAATATATAATAGAATTATATGACAAAATAATAATAGAAATTGATATGACTAAAATAATATAATAATACTAATATGCATAGCCTATACCTAGCAATCATCAATCAGTCAATCATAGGGGGCATACGCAGGGGGGCGCGTTGCCTCGCCCACCCTACGAAGCCGCTCTGGGGGTCACAAGGCGCGAGTCCCATGCAGGCTCCTTTCCCATACCAAGCAAACTCTCAACAGGAAACATTCAACTTGCCTAAACCACGAGCCTTGTGGGCGGGGCCCATCTTGCCTCCGCTACGCTGATTGTCTTAAAGATACAATATACCTCTTTTGTTATGTGTAATTTCTTCTGCCAAATTTCTAAGGTGAAAGCCGCGTAATATAATTGAAAGCGTATCATCGGACCGTCTAACCTCATAAGACATTATAGGGAAAATCTGACGTTAACAGCTATATGAAAAGATGTAGATATAAACCTGATGGGGAAGGGCTCGGTTTCAGGTAGGGCGTGCCACATGCTCATCATATCAGCGAAAGTTGGCACGACGGACTATCAAGATAATAGGCCTCGATTCAGTCTCCGGTGCAATCGCTGATTGACACATAATCATCCAGCGATTAATCCTATGATTCGGGGAAGACACTAAATTACAATGGCCTGATGATAATGATAGATGATAAAAAGATGATAAAAAAAATTCACTGATCTTTAAAAAATTCTTGAAAAAGGAAGTTTTTCCAGTTGGTGACAAGAACAATTTTTTCACGATCAACTCTATTGTTGTATAGCAAACAGTTGTCTCCTTCATTGCATCCCATATAAACTTTGTCACCACGGTATTTTTTGTACTGTGACACTTACTGTATCAAGAGGATAGGACCTGTCAAGGGTGTTCCCATGGCAGTTTTTCTACTGACTTTATTTGTAAAAATGGCTTTTATCAGACTTTCTTTTAACTGAATACGCATAGCAGCTGCGCTACTGGATTTTGAGGTCTTCCTACCATATGTTTAATTGCATTTAACACATTTTCATATGGGAAGCAAGAAATATTATCTGGGGAGCCCATATCGACGCACATCCTGGACAATGGAGTCAAAATTGAACATTATAGACAATTAAGCCCATCCGCACCCTATATACCAGCCAAAAATATTTTACAAAATGATTCCAAGTAGCTTTTCAGCAGTCCACAGTGGAAGTGAACACAAGTCACTCACAAGATACGAATTGTCCTGATAGGACCATAAAGTTCTGTTATTGAAAGTCTGGTATTTTACCAAGCAAGACTATACATGCCAAGTGTACAACCAGAGCTGGGGCAGTATTTAAATACATTGTATTTAAATAAGAAATTTTAATACATTTGTGTATTTAGAAGCTGCATGTGTAAATACATTGGTTTTCACGTATTTAAAGTACAGTATTTAAATATTTAATTAGGTTAAATACTCATTAATATAATACTGTAAGTACCTTTTTTAATCAGGGAAATTTGTGGCATAAACCCGCCAACTATCTGGCAAAAAAACACCCTGATGTTAGTGAAAATTGTGAACACGGTGTGAGTCACGACTACGGTAAACTGAAGCTGTTACATGAGTTACAGTTATTTGTTGTTCAGTTCAGGAAATATACAATAGGAAAGTAGTCCTGTATCATTTATCAAGCATTTTATATTGTTAATCAGAATACTGAATAGTACATGTAAAAATGTCTGTATTTAAATGTATTTACAAAATGTATTTAAATACAATTGAAGTAGTAAGAGTTTGTATTTTATGTTTATATTAGAGTTGGAATATAAGGCCTCTTCCATTTGCGACATTCAGGAACCACAGTTACGGGAACAAGAATTCAGGCGTTCCATCTGCGCACGACAACCTGGGTCCGAGGGCGGACGCGACGCGTAGTGAAGCAACAAAACATTGAAATTTCTCTCTACCCACATAGAAGCCCACTGGAGAGAAGGCAATTTATGTAGTTAACCTTAATTGTTTGCATGGTATATTATATGTATCAGAAAAACGAAATATGGCAAGGAAAAGCGTGAATTAAATTCTGCTTGTATGATATCTGCCATTATAGCTGTCCCACAAAGTTATTACATGACGACGAGTTTTAAGTGAAATTTTAAGTTTATCAATTTCGTTCAGTTTCAAACCAGCCAGCACTCGGAGACATGGGACCCATGTGGGGCCCCATGTGGGCTACTATATGTGCCCTTGTGGGTATCTCACATGTGGCCCATATAGCTTTGTCCACGCGCACCGTGTGCGCCGCGTGTGGGGTGCCTATGTGGCACGTCCCCAGGTGGGGCTTAACATGGGACCTATGTGGTCCAAGGTGGGGCTTATGCGGAGCTATGTGGGCTCCAAGGTTGGGTTATGGGAAACTAGTGGGTCCCAGGTGGGCTTTCAACATGGGACCTATGTGGGCTTATGGGAACTACGTGGTCCCAGGGTGGGCTTATGGGAACTATGTGGGTCCCCAGGGTGGGATTATGAAACTATGTGGGTCCCAGGTGTGTTTATGGGAAGGAAAATATATGGGGTCCCCAGGTGGCTTATGGGAACTAGTGGGTCCCAGGTGGGTTTATGGGAAGAAAATATGTGGGTCCCAGGGGGTTAACATGGGGACCTATGTGGCTTATGGGAGTTGTGGGTCCAGTGGGCCTAACATGGCCTATGTGGGCTTATGGATATGTGGGTCCAGGTGGGCTAGACAGATTGATTTGATTTATATGCCTACCACAATACCGCATATGAATCCAACCTATATTCATGTCAGCCCAAAAATTTTGGATTTTTGTTCTTCAAAATTTGGATTCTTTTTCTTCAAAATTTTTTTTTTCAATTTTTTCTCTCCAAAAAAAAAATTCTTCTTCAACATTTGGATTTTCCTGTCTCAAATGTTAATTTTTTTTCTAATTTTTTATTTTTAGATTGATTAAATCAATCCAAAAAAAAAATCAAATGAGAAAAAAAATCCAAAATTTTGAAAGAAAAAACAACAATATGAAGAAAAACAACAATTTGAAGAAAAAAGAATTTAAAAGAAAAAAATTTAGAAGAAAAAAATCCAAAATTGAAGAAAAAAATCCAAAATTTTGGGTTAGACATGAGATATAGGTTGGATTCATATGGGTATTGTGTGGGCATGGCATTATTTAAGGTGGTTATTGCACATATAATGATGGCATTATTATGCTAAAGTGGCGAATTTGGACATAATAGTTATATATGCTAAGAAAAGTGAAAACCGTCAGATTTCAAAATGGTAAGATTTATAATTTTATTTTGTATATCAACCTTTACAAAGCCCCCTTTAAACAATATATTTATAATAATGCATCATTCATATGTGCAACGTTTCGGCACTATACCCAGCCAGCACCAGATATTGGGAGGCATTTCCTTATGTGTGCAGCTTCGGACCCATGGTCTCATGGGGCCCCCATCTCACATGGGGCCCGTAATGAGTTGTATCTTAGGCCAATGCCATTGTTCTTTTGAGATGGGTGTAGGTATTACAAAGTGAAGTGCTGTATACAATTGTGATTTTATATAGACTATGCACAATGTATGTCAATAATAATAAAACCACAATCATTTTAAGTTTATTATCATTTTGATTTGGAATACAATATTAAGAATAATCAATAATTAATATAATATGAATTATATGACAAAATAATAATAGAAATGATATGATAAAATAATATAATAATAATATATGCATAGCCTACTACCTAGAACAATCAATCATCAATCATTGGCGGGAATACGCCGGGGGCGCGCGTTGCCTCGCCCCACCCTACGACGCCGCTTTCGGGGGTCACAACGCGCGAAGTCCCCATGCAGGCTCCATTGTGCCATACCCAAGCAACTCTCAACAGGAAACATCAACTTGGCTGTAACAACGAGCCTTGGCGGGGGCACCCTTTGCTCCTACGCTGGATTGTTTCTTACAGATAAAATATACCTTCCTTTTTTGTTATGTGTAATTCTCTTCTGACAAAAATTTAAATGGTGAACGCGGTAATATAATTGAAAGCGTTATCATCGACCGTCTAACCTCATAAGACATTATGGGGAAATCTGACGTTAAACAGCTATATGAAACAAATCTGTAGGATATAACCTGATGGGAAGGATCGGTTTATCAGGGTAGCGTGCCACATGCTCACATATAGCCGAAGTTTGGCACTGACGGACTATGCAGGAAAATAGGCCTCGATTCAGTCTCACGGATGCAATCGGCTGATTTGACACATAATAATCATTCCCAGCCGATATCCTATGATTCTGGGGAAGACACTAATTACCAAATGGCCTGAGGATAATGATAGATGATAAAAAAGATGATAAAAAAAATCCACTGATCTTTAAAAATTCTTGAAAAATTTTAAGTTTTTCCAGTTGGTGACAAGAACAATTTTTCACAATCACAAACTCTATGTTTATATTCAAAACAGTTGTCTCCTTCATTGCATCCAATAAAACTTTTGTTCAACCACGGGTATTTTTGTTACTGTTGACACTTACTGTACTCAAGAGGGATAGGACCTGTCAAGTGTGGTTTACCAATGGCAGTTTTTTTCCTGGAATTTATTGTAAAAAATGGCTTTATCAGACCTTTCTTTTTTACTGAAATACGGCATAGCAGCTGCGCACTGGATTTTGAGTCTTCCTACCATATGTTTTAATTCATTTAACACATTTTATTATGGGGAAGCAAGAAAATATTATCTGGAGCCCCCATATCGAAACGCATCATCCTGACAATGTGAGTCAAAAATGAAATTATAATGACAATTTAAGACCATCTGCACCCTAATACAGCAAAAATATTTCCAAAAATGCTCAGTAGCTTTTCAGCAGTCCAGTGAAGTGAACACAAGCTACTCACAAGCATACGAATTGCTACTCGAAGGGGACCCATAGTTCTGTATTGAAAGTTGGTATTTACCAAGCAAGACTATACATGCCAGTGTACAACCAGAGCTGGGCAGTTAGTATTTAAAATACATTTTATTTAAATAAGAAATTTAATACATTTGTGTATTTAGAGCGCATTTTTAAAATACATTGGTTTTCCGTTATTTAAGTACAGTATTTAAATAATTTAATTAGTGTTTAAATACTCATAATATAATACTGTAAGTACTTTTTTATCAGGAAAATTTTAGGCCATAAACCCGTCCAACTATCTGGCAACCCGATGTTAGTGAAAATTGTGAACACGGTTGTGGAGTCACGACTTACGGTAACTGAAGTGTTACTGAAGTTACAGTATTGTTGTTCAGTTCAGGAAAACTAACAATAGGAAAGTATCCTTTTATCATTATCAAGCATTTATATTGTTAATCATGAATTTAACGGAATAAATGTAAAAAATTGGTATTTAACTTATTACAAAATGTATAAATACAATTGAAGTTATTAGGAGTTTGTATTTAATTTGTATTAGTATTTGGAATTTAGTGCCCAGCTCTTTGTGTAGCCTACAACAAAAATTGATTGACTTCTGTGTCTAACACATTCCAAATTCAGGACAATTTTATCTTGCTTTCTGGCCTCGGTGCTCATTCGGTCGTCAGGGAGATCAATAAAAGGAGGATCAGAGATCAGAAAAATAAATCATAATAGCTATTGATGATGGATGATGATAATCTACAGGAATCAAGGGACTTGCCTAACAGTTCCTTGACTTGTGTCATGGGGGAGAGGTAGTCTACGATGGTGCATCAGTAGGTGAGGCAGGGCGGCAGCATCATGAAGGTGTGGGTGTCCTTGCAGCAGGTCCAGCACGTCGAACAGCCACACCCGGCACTGTGTACTGGTACCCCGACAGCGACGACAGCAGCTGCGAGCACGCCGCAAAGGCCGGCATGTTGCTGCGCCTGACTGACACACACACAAAAGAAGAACCACAGTAAACATTATGTGAATTAGGAGCCTATTGAGTATAAATAAATGTTGAAATGTCACTGTCTATACAATGTTCAAGTTCTTACATAACAAAAAGATTACCATGTGTTACGATGAATGATGAGCGAAAGGAGTAAAAAAAATAATGCAGCGTTTTGTAAATGTGTCATTTTCTGCAAATTATTTTTTTTGTGTCTAGTACAATGTGGGTTCATTTCCGAATACTGTGAACAGGAAAGACCAGTGTAGGTCTCACAGCCTCATGTAGATTCCTTATTTCTTATGTTCTCCCCCCTTCCCCCACTATTACTCACATTGGTTGCACAGGTAGGGCACCACGTGGGCCATGATGTGGTGGAGCAGTGGCACCACCTGTCCTTCTCACTCACGTACAGCAAGGTCCAACAGAGACGCCAGCAGCTCCGCCAGCACACCTCAGGGTCGCCACACTGTACACTGACCGGCATCTGTTAAGCAAACTAAGAACATAAGAGCATAAAGAAAATAAGGAAGACTATAATGAAGGCCATTGAAGACCTACAGTGGTAGTTCATGTTTTGGATTTACTTGCGAGCATATTTCTGCAATATGGAAGTGATAAATTACAGCAATTCTCAGACTGTTGTCTGACTTGGAGGTGACTGAGATGACGGGAATAAATGATTGGCATGAAAGGATAAGATAAGAGTGAATGTTTTGGGTAAGCCTCCAAAGATGTGGGAAAGGGAAGAAAAGGAAAAGCAAGAAGAAGAAGAGAATAAGAAGAGGAAAAGGGATAGCAGTGTGGAGTGTGTTGGAGTGCTTGGGAGAAGAGGAGGGATGGGAGAGTTATAGGGAAGGAGTGTGCAGGAGTACAGTGTAGGACAGGAGTAAGTGTGTAAGTGTAATTTTCTGTCGCAGGCAGGTAGCAGTTTCGAAGGGGTTTCATAGCAGCATCAAAGATATTGTAACTGAAATTTACACTATGTTCAAGTTCTGAGGAGCAAACTAGAATTTTCATACGTTAACGCCTACTTTCTTCTCCTGGTGCTCTGCCTCAACCGTGAGGGTTGCGTCTCAGCCAGGTGGTGGACCCAAGGCACGAGCCGGACAATATACTGCAGGATTCCAGCAAATTTGCGTGACAACCTCCTGCAGGGAAAGAAAAGAAATACTGCATTGAAAAAGATTCCTAGTAAAAATGAGATAAGAAACAATTCCTTTTTTTTTCATTGATAATTTCAACAGATGACCTACCCATAAAGCATAGAACCTTTGGGACATTCAGAAGAATACTTGGCTACATTTACAGCTCATAAACTAAAGAGTTTCTACAAAAACAGTAAAACATGCACAGGAAAATGGCAAAACAGTAGTAACTTGGCACAAAGATCACAGTTGATGGTTGTGGCAGTTCATGATCAGGGACACAGGATATTACTGATTTAACCCTTGGAGACCCAGAACGTAATTCCACTGTAATTGGGTACCATTTAGACGATTTTTAATTAATATAAGCAATATTTTATAGATATGACCCGTGTAGTATTCCTTGTCCACTAGCTAATTTAGTATATTTAAGTTAGTTTTCGTTTATTTTATGGCTAAACAGACAATTGTATACAGCAAAAGGAAAGACTCTGTGGACGTGAAGGGGGTAAAGCACATGGACAACATTCTGACCTGGAGTTCTTTGACATCTTTCTTCTCCTGTAAGGCTGGCGCTCATTGCACAAATTCGTTAAGTATGGCTAGGAGAACCAGCGGTGCCGGGGGGGGAGTGTGAGCATTACCTTCCCCTCACCATGGACACCAGTGCCACCCAGCACTCCCCAGCTGAGACCCGGGACACTGCTGCGCATACACGTAGAACACCTGCAGCACACCACACCTCCAGGGCAGGATCTGCGCACAGACAATAATGACCATGAACACCACACATCAAAAAACACACAAAATCCTTATTAAATTATATCTTTTATCCCCGGCATATTACACGAGGAAAATATTTTGTGATTTCTTAGTCACTAACATGTCTGCACTTCACCGGGCTGTTTCTATACTAGTGCGAACTATGCGCTTGGCATAGGCCCCAAAACCCCCAAGGGGCCCCCAAGTGTTGTGCCATTATTATTATTATCTTTTAATCTAGTCTCTTATCCTCTTAAAATGCACCAAATTTATGCATTTTACATTACTAAAGGGTGCCCCCGGACCACCTGTAGAGGCTAGAAATTCCCCCCACAATAGTTTTACAAAATAGTCCCCAAAACAGCATTCAGCATAAGGCCCCAAAAAGGCTAGAAACGGCACTGGGCACTTCACTGCTAATAGATATAATAACAACCTGCTACGCTTCACCTGATAATAGTAAAACCTGTACCGTCACTATATTAGTACTTTTATCACAGGTGTATTACATGAGGAAAATATCTTTACACAGGGGCAAATTACATGAGGCAATATATTCTTTTATCACAGGCATATACATGAGGCCAATATATCTTTTATCACAGGCAAATTATATGAGGCAATATTAATAGTTACTTCTAGTCCCTCTACACGTGTGCACTTCACCTGCTGGGATCCCTCCACAATGGGCGGCTGTTTGACCAACCTGCCTGACGGTGCCACCAGGGTGGCAGCGGCCAGCAAAAAGCACCGCAGCGGACATCCATCTCCACAGGGCTTGCTGATGCACACACCCATTCCACAGCAGCCACCCTCGCCACTTGCTTGGTGTGAAATCCTTGCCTCGCATAGAAAACTCACCAGAAAAAATTGTGTCGTCCACAAAATTAATTCGGTGTCAAACTGGAAATTTAACAAATCAGTTTTAGTACCCATGTATATGTGCAGTTTTAACCAATGCATGATGGTTGTCTTTAGTATCCCTGAACGTTTCGTTGCATCATAAGTGAGTATTTCTAAACCCCTACAAACAGCTGGCAGAAAATAAAATAACACAAGGGGATTCTGGGGGGACGAAACCCCCCCAATGATGATAGGTACGTTAAAGCAATTGCCCATGTTAGGGTTAGTTAACAGTAAACTGCCACAATAACTCCAACCCTTTTTACTTGAAGGTATGATTAGTAGACGGAATGACAGTGAAAAGGCTAGGAGAGGAGAGATGGAGAAAAGACAAAATAAATGGATGCAAGCTGTACATGAAGATTGAGAAAGACTGGAGTCATGAACCAGGATGTGAGGTGTGAGACAAAAAGAGAGTATAAGGAAAAAAAATAGAGTTGAACACAATGAGAATGGGTGAATAAATGAATGAAAAAACATGTTTGAAAATATATAGAAAATGGAAAAAAGAGAAGGGAGGCCAAGAAGAAGTTACTAGTAATGACCAAGCTTCAGAACGACTGTTTAAGTGCAGGAATAAAACACCTAAAACTAAATGACAGAAGGAGTTATGGGGAGGAAGAATAACATGATTTGTGTGGGGCAGAAACGGAGGACTTAAAACATTTTGTGTTATGGTTGTGCCCAGCTACAGTAATGAAAGAAAGAAAAAATGTGAGGCTAAACAGCCTTACTACAGGAGGAAGAGATATAGTGGGGAGTATTTGTTTGGAGAGGGAATGTAAAAGAAGCAAAAAGAACAATCAACAGTTTTTGGATGACCAGAGAAAATAAGAAGAAAGAAAAAGAAAGAAACTAATAAGATAGAATAAGAGAAGAAAACTAATTAAAGACCCAGACAGCAAGAAGAAACACGTCGAGGAGTGCCGTTGCCAACACCAAATGCGAGACCTTACTGTTCCTGTATATCTGGGTCACTGTTACTGTTACCCACAGGATGTGATGGGCATGTCAAGGTCCTCATGTTATTGTGATACTATGTTGTTATAGTGTAAGGAAGAAAACTCGCTTTGTGAGGCTGTAAAGATATCCCCCGTCTTTGCTGTATGAAAGACGAGCTGAATGTATGAAGCATTAACTGAGTGTTCTGGGCTCATAACAGATCTTGGGTTTCAATTCTCATACAGGTCAAAACACTTGCTTTTCCTCCTCTCATGCCCCGTACCTGTTCGTTAGCAGAACACAGGTATGGGATGCAAGTGAGTCTTGTGATTTTGTCAGCAGGCAAGAACACAAGGCTAGTTATCTTAACATCCTGTGCATGTGTGTTGTGGGGATCCTGCAAGAGTAACAGGCCTAACAGTCCTACCCTCCTGGAAGACAAGGGGCTGCTAGGTGGTAATGTATTGTACTAGTGGCCTCACGGTTTGTGCCTGGCCTGCAACAGATACTTGGTGGGAGGGGAGGCAAACTCATCATCCCTGCAGGGTGTGGCCTGATTGGCCTAGGCAAGGGATAGAAGGAGGAGTGTTGTTAAACCCCCTTTGATGGGGAAATGCTGATTTGTCCATACGTCACACCCAAAAAGTCTCACCTTCCAGTGTTAAAATAGGCGTTTGGTAGGGGGGGGGGGGGGGGGAAGTGAGTTATGATTCTTCAGTTTCATGCTGTGGTCTATTCTTTATGAATAAGGTTTTATTACCATGTATGTATTGTTGTCATTATATGTATTTATCAATTATGGTTCCATGTCAGTGACCAACTGAACTTGGTTCAATTGGTCACTGGTTCAAGTTTCTTTGGTACTGGTGAAGTGTCGGCCACCATCAATTTATTTATATGACATGCAAATTTGGTCTTTTTTTAGGAATTTGTTTCATGAATATTTGTTGTGTTTTAAATTTGAAGATTGTGGAATTTCGCACAGTTTAGGAAACAAAAGTTTATTCAACTCATGAAATTTGTAGTATGCTAAAGATATGTGAAATGCTAAGTATGTCTGTCAGAGCTATAATGTGAGTCGAGAATTGACCTTACTATAGTAGGTTTTGGGAGACGGAAGGATTTAAGTATGAGTGAAAAAGAAAATTATTATTTCTGTAGATGCGAGTCATTCGGTAGCCTAGGTAATAGTATGGGGGCATACGCTATGCTGAGCGGGCTAAGAGGAAAAATATGAATAGATAAGGAAGATACACAAGAGGCCGTTTGAGAGACCTACTACAACGGTAGTTCTGATACCTAGCACGACCTCCATCAACCTTTCATCCCATCCATGAAATCCTTCTAGCCTCTTTTTAACCCGTAAAGCGCGGCTATGCCCATGGGCATTGGTCACTCACTAAGAAAAAACAAAAAATGGGTAACACAAACCCCGCTTAGTTGCCAGTCCCTTAAAGGAAGACAGTAAGAGAATAAATAGAAAAGTGTGAGCCAATTTAGTTCAAGGAGGTGTCTGTTACTCTTCTTTTGAAAAGATTTAAGTCATAGGAAGTGGAAAAATAGAAAACAGGTAGAGAGTTCCAAAAGTTTCCAGTGACACGGGGATTGAAGAGTAAAGATACTGATTAACTCTTGCATTAGGAAAAAGGGACAGAATAGGGATGAGAATGACGTGAAAGTCTTGTGCCCAGCGATGCCGCGGGAGGGGGGGAGGCATTGCAGTTAGCAAATCAGAAGAGCAGTGAGCATGGAAAATAACGGTAGAAGAGAGCAAGGAGCAACATTGCGTGGCGGTGATGTGATTTAAAGATTGAGCCAGTCAGTCAGAGGAGAGGCACGTTGTTGATGAGAGAAAAGCTTTGATCAACCCTGTTTACGGAGAGCTGTATGAGGGATCCTCCCCAAACATGTGAGAAATACTCCATAACATGGGCGGGATACGGCCCCCCTGTAGAGAGCGCAAGGCAATTGGGAGGTAGAAAAAAAAAGACGCAGACGCCACAGGACAACCTAACTTCCTAGAAGTGTTTAGCAAGAGATGATATGTGAGATTTCCAGTTTCAGGATTTTTAGTAAAGGATAGTCCTAGAATGTTCATGTAGAAGAAGGAGAAAGTTGAGTGTCATTGAAGAAGAGGGGCTAGTTATCTGGAAGGTTTTGTCGAGTAGATAGCGTGAAGAAAAGAAATTGGGTTTTTGAGCATTGAACAAACAAGGTTTACTTTGCCCCAATCAGAAATATTAGAAAGATCAGAAGTTAGGCGCTCGGTGAATCACTCGTGAATCACCGAGTATGCCCAATGGGCGGCCGCCAAATTCAAAAAAGGTGGGCTATTATTCGGCCGGTGAAATCTGGACAAACTCTACTTACCTGAGAATGACCAAAGAGGTCACACATAGGGCTCAGTGACTCAGTGACCAGCATGGAAGGTGAAGGTTGGACAGGCCTCCCTATCGCGGGCAGAGAGATTAAAGAGGAAAACATTGCGGCCCGTTTTCTAGTGGAACGAGCTGTACCATGGGATTGCATAAACCGCAACGCTCTTCATCTTGCAATGTACAATTCTAGGAATAACCACAAGACTTCTACAACAATTTTTTTTTTAGCGGTTTGCACAAATAATATGGCGAATACATTGATACACATTCAAAGTTTGTTAGCGGACACTATACGAATTCTGCAAAAAGTCCGCGTACACAGAGATATTGTCACACAGGTATCCACAAGTTTACGGGTAAAGCTCCCTCTACCTAAAGATACCTCTACCTCGGGTGCTTTTTCATCTTCCGTTAGCATTAGCCTGTTTTGAGACTGTGCTACGTCGGATGACAACCCGTTTACACGGGACACAGGGATCTAGGTAGTTGTGACATCCGGGTTATTCACAAGTTACTTCCGCGACCAGAGAACTGCGGTCTACGCTTCCGAAGTGTCTCCAGTGTTAATTATAGGCACTTGTGCTTTAATGTAGAGTAAAGACAATATGCTGGGTTTATAAGTGGCACGATAGCCCTGGACTTATTCGTATTGTTCGGCATGATTTATAGTAATCTGAATGCGTTAACTGGTGCAATGTCTGGTCGTCAGGACACCCAACCTGTATCTCTATATAGACTTGGGATTCCTACTGCCTTTTTGCCCAGTGCAGAGAGACTACCAAGTAGAAAATGTAGTTCATAAATGTCGCAGATTTGAGGATAAAAATGGAACAATTATATATATTTCCCGTCACTATAAGCTGAAATGAGGTTGAAACTAATCCTTGATGGACAGCAACCCCTGGTGAGCACCCAGGGCATGCATGACTCCCGGCATAGGAAGACCATCTGTTAATGAAACATCATTTTTATCATATGCGCTACGATATTCCAGAGTTAGTCATTACTAAAGGTAAATCAGGAACAACTGATCTAGACCTCAAAGAATCGTTCCAGACCCATTTTTCTTTGCATAATTATGATGAATATTCATTCAAGAAACCCTAAGCCACCCCCCCCCCCCCCCCCACGAAAAGATATATTCATTTTCCACGCACTGTATATGTTCCCTAGAAACTAATGGACTTTTCGTAAAAGCGCGGAAAAAAGCAACAGACTGTCATTCCAGCCGTGGCGGGAAAACTTGCTGGGGAGCGTCACACGAGTTGAGCCTCCCAGCCCGGCCCTATACCAATACACGGAGACCGGAGAAAAGTAGTACTTGGAGAATTTTGGGTGTTATCTGAATATTTTTTGCGATCTGTGGCATATACTTGAATCCTTCATGGATACAGCAAGAAAGTGTGCATTAGAATTAGCACCCATTTATGACCGTATTTGACCTTGATAAAGTCTGTGCAAGGCGCATGGCAGTGGGCGGGTGAGAGGAAGCACGGCTAGACAATGTGCTCACACCGCGCTCCTCTCACCCGCCACTGTCAGGCGCCTTCTGCCACAGACATTTATCATGGTCGAGAAGTAGTGTAACGCGAAAGTGGGTGCTAAGCTCTCTGCAAGGCACAGCTTTCTTGACTGTACCCATGAAGGATGCAAATATATGCCATATCGCAAAGAAAAAAAAAAAAATAACAGACAACACCCAAAATGCCCCAATTAGTACTCACGATTTTTCACTCCGGTCTCCAGTGTATTTGATAATCGGCAGGGCTGAGAGGCCTCCACTCGATTTATGACGGTGTTTGCCGAGCCGTGGTGCGTCGTCTGTTGTCAGCCAGTTGTGTTTTGAATGAGCTTTCGGAGGCACACTTACAGATTTTGAATGCGGTATAATTAAAAAAAACGGTGCAGCTTGTGACTGAGATGCAAAAGTGACAACATTGTGTTGATATACTTCGATTCCCACTGGCTATATTATTGACTCATTAAATCAGGAATGAGAGGAAATGGTTGTTGCGCCGATTACTTTTAAGCTTGATGGTGGAGGTAGATACTCTCTGTTACTTGGAAATTATCATTCTTCCTCAGAATAAAACTTTTTCATTCTGTTTCTGATCGGTATCAATCTAGGTTGTGATGTTGATATTATCTGTGTCACAATTATCATTCGAGACCCAGTTTTGTAAACACAAGGGAGAACGGACCAATTTGTTAGTTTGAAAGCCACACTTTAGTTTCCCTTGCTTCACCTGTATTATTGTATGGATACTGCTTCTCCTTACGTTGGGATTGATAGGGGCGAAGCATTGTTTTCGTGGATGACCCTATATTACTATTAGGAATGACCTCGACAGGTTCCCTAGTATGAACTAGCCCGATGTTCGCTAATATTTCCCGTTCTAATATTTTTTTACACAGCTACTTCTAGTGACCACATCACTAATCTTTCCCTATACCCTAAAAGAAGCCTTTAATAGTACAGACTACTTAAAGGCAGGTCCGACAGCGAGTGGTGTTAAAGACCAATTTGGAGAAAGAGCAGTGTACTAGAACAAGTAGGCGACACACATCTGCAAGACCGCACAACATACACTCCTGAATGCTAAACCCATAGATTCAACGATGCTTTATCATTTACATCTAGGCATGTTTTGATTTGACTCCTTCTGCAAATCCTTATAGCTTGTTCATCTACAATATTCGTCTGACATGTCTCCATATACTCTATATAGCTCTTCGTATAGTCTCATTTGAATTGTCTAAAATCATACAGCAACAATCACACCAAAATCTTTGGCCCGTGCATATCTAGTTGTCAAATGGTAAGGGGGGAATCCCTAAGGATACATCAAAGAAAGGGGCTATCTGAAATACTCTATGAAATGCACAATTATATGCAAAAAGGGCTATGGGCAACATAGTATCCCAGAAATACATTATCTTAACACCAAGGTTATCAAATACCTTTATTAGCATTTAATATATTTATCTAATTTTAAATCATGCAGATCTCTCATAAGACTCACATAATAATATAGCTCGATGACGAGGCATGAATACCGGAGTAGTCTTTACTAGGCTGCCGAATATATTAGTACGATCAACAGAACTACCACTAAACTGTGATATAAAACTAACTTTTCACCTTGGTTCCCAGGTGACCAGAGTAAATCCAGGACGATTCACTTGTTAATAACAACAACTGATAAAAAATACTCTAGTACTCCTCGTAGCTTCTAGTTATACAGAGGAACCTTTTCAGCAATTAAATATCTCGTGAGAACATCCGATGCAGAATAAACAATAAACATAGTTATTGTAGCTGACTGACCCATCGGCATCCTATTCTGAGTAAAAAAATCAACGTGTCATGTGGATACTCTCTATTAAATGAAATTGCACATACAACACCGGGTACCGTCGATAAGGCGAGCTAAGGGGCTGTACCCCCGATCCGACTTAGACGACCGCGCACGCATACAGCACGATACTGATAAAAACATCGTATCTATATCTTTTAACTCATCTATGTGAAGCACGCCCCCAATTTATTGGACATAACTAGATAAGTAACTGCCAGACCTCTCATGTCTACGCAGCGTGCAAAAAGGATAAATAGCTCCGAAGTTCGCAAAGCAACAATTAATATAAGAATCATAAGCCATCAATACCTTGACGCTGTCAGCATCACCATGGCTTGAGAGGGCCGCAGTGGAAAGATTAGCAAGGGCTAGCATGCGAGAGGACAGAATAGATATGGACAAATATGCGGGTTTTGGAAGAGGATACAATATAAGTATAGAGAGGAGGCCAGAGCCAGAAAGAATGCCAGGAGCCTAATAGGACAGAAAGTAAATCGCCAGAGTCTATCTGTACGCGCCCATCTCCTACTAGGGAGAGCTCATAGGGACGAAGGCAGGTAAAAAACATAAAATACCAGAATCGATAGAACTATGACAATAAATGGAAAAGCTGTGAACAGATGGACATACTGTAATATACATAGAAACAGTGCGTACTGCATTTAGTAGTCAAGTCACTTTAAGAGGTTCCTCTGAACTCGGACCCCTCTAACTGTAGGGACCCCCCTTACTCGCGGCACCAAATGCATCCTGGGCGGACACATTTCATATGCGTCGGCAGCGACACTGCAAGTCGTCATGTGCCAGCGTAATGGTAATGTCTGCTACAGTGGTTAGATGACGCGGTCAAGATAAGTGTCTGCATGATCATGAGCAAAGACATTCATGGTCTGAGTAATATTCTACTTTCTCTGATTAATGAACAAAATGTCATAAATACTACAAACAGGTATCACTGTGATCTTGCCAAGTTAGACGTCTAAGGGGTAGCTAAGGATGGGGTTAGGCTTAAGTTTGACCCTGTCTGCCACAGTAACACTAATTAATAGACATCTAGTGGTGTTGAAAGATGACAGTCCAAAGCTAGCAGAAGTACTTGGTATATAAAGTGAATTGCCAGAGCAGTCCACACTGGTATTATAAATATAGCATAAAAACTGCGGAATGAGTTGAAAATTCAAAGAAACGAAAACGACAAAAAATAGATAACTAGAAGCCGACTATTAGCCAGGACATCTCCTAGACTCAGAATCATTGACGGCACAAACTGTCATGCGCCTAATTGAATGACGGCACACTGGCATGCGCCCGGTGACAGTTCATAGTGATCCCCTTCCTCATGCATTCAATGACAGAATGTTACATCACAGACAGCTATGATCCACAAGCCATGCATCGGAGTGCAGTCAGTCGCTACACAAGTTGTTTCCAGCAAATACACCAGTAGATTCGCACACAAAATAACTTGTTTTGCTCCAGTCTATATAGAAACATAAAGTCAGCTTTCGTACACTACAGCTACCAGATTTGAACTCTGACTACCTAGGAATATGAAACTACACAATAGTATCGCTAACGAAAAACTCAAATTCAGTCGTACGAAAACAACTAACAAAACCCTGGAGCTACGAAACTCCCGTAACCAAGCAAATACATGCTATGGAGCCCAATCGTATAGAAAATGTCTGTCCTATTCATGTAATCTAGATCTGAATCGACCCCATGAGATTGAATGATTACACTGAGCGCCAATGAGAACATACTCGATAAAAAATGAATGACCTGTCGTGATCACTGTAAAGTAAGTTATATAGCATAACATATAAATAATGTTACATAGCTGTCAAGGATACAAGCAGTTCAAGTTATTGAGAAGCGGCGTTCGTTGGATAAGACAACGGTCATGGTGAAAGTAATGAAAGTTTATGACGGATTGGTTTGTCAAGTAGAGGCCAGGGGACAAAAGTGTTGAGTTGTTGAGGGGGTATGTATAAAGCGCTGTCGCTCTCCGTGGGTGGTGTAGGGCGTAGCGCGCTATGAATTGCGGGCCATGGTATTGAAATCCGGCAAAGGCCAGGCAACAGATAGTCGGCGTGCAGCTCAATCCAGCTGTCATCCTTCTCTTTCGGGGTCGAAAATGGGACTGTGTGGGAAAACCTGGGGAAGGTAACTGTTGTAACCCAGATGTCACTTTAGCCTGTGTCCCGGCACTAAATTAAGCAAGGTAACCGACAGCGTTCCAAGACGGACTAATAGCAACAAGCGAGATGAGCAACGAAGGGGCACGCGCCACCATAGCGTGTGTCCACCATCTTTACCACTTACTCTTAATATATAGTTATTCATGAGCCAGTATTGTGGAGTGATGCAAGGAAAGGCATCCCCCTTCACCCCAGTATGACGACCCTTGAATACACAGGCACTGGCACGTAGCAGTGCAGGCTAACCTCGAATCACAGCCACTCATGTCACACTTTTTTTATTCTAGTACTATTTTTCTTATTTTTTAGACAAGAAAGCGATGAGCCGCCAGTAGGCTATTTATCTATCCTAGAGAGCGGCCACGTAGATCGGCAATATAGGCTCCTCCCGCCCAGTTGGTTGGAGCGCCTCGCTGAATTTTATAGGTCGACACACGTGAGTAGGTTACAATTAGGTATGAAGATTCCGTTTATCTATCGATGGTGTACCCTAGACCTAAGGCGATCACTGCAGACTATGCGTAGATGTACAATCACTGCGAACCTACTGTGATCAGTACTGCATCAAAATTAAAGATAAGATTCTTACCATGACTCAAGAGACGTAAAGAAATCTGCTGAACATCCTCGATCAATGAAGTGCCAAACCAGTTAGAGTAGCCCTTGCAACCAGGTGAAGGTAGGGGTTAAGTACATAATCAGTAGTTGTGGGCACAACTAAACAAGACAAAAAATATCTTAAAGATGTACATAATAGTCACAGAGTAATGGCCCTGTATATCTAGAGCGCGTTGGTTTAGTATTAGCTATTAGCATTGAAATTCAGATATCACTAAGCCCTAGTGAGATGTGTCGGCTACCCTTAGAGTGGTGACCGAGAAGGCAAGTCGCCATGAGGTTTTAGAAAGATGAAGCGAGGATAGGAAACAGTTCTTAAGCTAAGCAAGCAGCAGTAGAAGCAGCACAGTAACGGATTCAAACTTGAAAAGCATAGATTAAATGGAAATCGGAAAACTGGTACACAAATTAAGGGCGGATGAATTATTGCGAATGGACTCCAGTTTCAGGTAGTTAGGTAGAGTCATTAGGGAGCTTTAAAAGGAGGCTGGCATAATTTCATGGATGGGGATGAAAGGTGGATGATAAGGTAATTCAGTCATTAAAGTAACATGAGAACTACCACCTGCGGTACGGTCTCACGAGCCTCGATAGTAGACCTATTCCTTATTTTCTTATGATTATGTCATAAGCATTATAAGTTCTCTATAACAATCTATTACTCCTCTACAAGACTCTTCTGCAATCGATCGATAAATTAACTATCTTTCTAATTGCTAATATACTGTATCATAGTTATAGTGTTTAACTATTCTAATACCTACACAATATCTTCTATCCTCAAATTATCTCTAACTCGGTAACTGATCTGTACACATTATATAATCTAAATGCTTACATCTTGCAAGTCGAAGATATCTTCTCTTCAACGATTCCACTACCCTCAGCATCATTTACCTATGTCCTCTATCGACACGGAGCACATATCCGAATAATTGTAAACTTCGATGAGATATACTACAATATTATATGGCCTTTCTATAGACAGTTAGCTAGGACTTTTCAGTCCGCATCGATAATGACTATATGCACAAAGTGTAATTAGTTAGTAGATGATACTATCGTGATTGGGACCTACGGATCATTTATACTAGGTAACTAGTTGATGGGTTGTGTAGTTCGTCATTACGTAGATTGGCAACATGCGTAAGCAGTTCCAGATGGTATTGTAAGGAGTTAGCAGGTGGTGGATCCAGTCTTACAGATGGCAATGCAACAAGAAAGGTGGGTATCCTCCAATATACTGTGAAATGTATATTAATTGTGTATAAGTGTTTATCTTGTGTCGTTTTAAATTTCCACTCTGATACTGAAAATATTGTTACAGGAATGCACAAGAGTTTGTGATTAAGTAAAAGCCTACAAAGCGGTCACGATGTGTTTTGTTATCCACAGCAATGTACTTACACCAAATATAAAATCTATTGAGTCTGCATCCATCGCGTCTGCTACTTCACGGAATGGGAGCGTTTGCTGAGGCAGAAACGCCTCGACGCCAGACCCCAGCTCAGTCAGCGGCAGGGCAGGCGGTTGGAAGCACTGGTACGAACGTTCGAAAACTTCTTGGAGGGCTGTGCCGTGTGAAAATCAGGTGACAAAGCTCAGGCTCCTCACAAACTTTGTCCTCTCTAGAGTGTATGAAACTATATCTCGAGTGTATACCTAGATTCATGCCATAAGCACACTACAGGCTCACTACGTGAACCTACGAATGAGCTTTCGCACGTATCGCCTGCTACTCGCCGGCAGCACCTTGGCGAGAATCTCGGACGAATACCTTAGTGCCCTTAAAGTGTTATGCAAAAGACTGTAAATTTAAAGGCTGTGACTGCCAACTCAGCAGTGTGAAGAGAGGTCCATCAGGACTCGTTCATCAGTGGTCTTGTATCTCCAGCAATCAAGGCAGCGGTTGTAGAGAACAAAATCTTATCTAAACAACCAATGTTTGACCAGGGGCGCGAGCTCTCGAGTCCCCCCACTCAAAAGGATTCAGAGTCATATGGTTGTGGTCAGTCTTCTCGGCTGTTAAGTGCAGCTTGTGAGATTAACAGTGTAATTCTGCAAACCGAACTGCTTCGGTACTGCTGCCACCACGCAAAGTGTTCTTTTGTGGACCTTTCGAGCATCCACGTTCGAAAGTGTCCGGCACGTGAAGCGGAGTGTCACAAGTGTCAGAAAAAGGGGCCACACGGTAAAAAGTGTGCCGATCCCTAGTGTCAGTTCTTCGTTACCCCTTCTGACCGTGTATCATGCTAGGTTTTTACTGTATAACTTCAGCGGCCACTCATGCGCTATGAAATCTATCTTCTATTAGGCATATCAAAGCTGCTCGTGGACGTTTCATAATCAACTGAATGAAAACAAAAGGCCTGTGGACAGTGGCAGTTCAGAAAGTTTTATTCACCCGGGATTCTAGTGAAGCGCACTCATTACAGGGGTCATAAAATCGCAAAGTACTGTGACGATTGCTTCTCTTAACTCTCCACTCAGACATCTGGATTATGTAGAGTTGACATCAAAGTGAACGGCCGGGCGATGAAAACTGCCGCCTACACTATCCTGCCACAACTGTGCTCTGACGTTAAATCTGGGGCCAAGATTCCAGAAGCTACAGAGAAGTTCGCTGAGCGTACGGTGGTTGACCTGCATCCATCTTATCTGTGGGGACTCGGCGTAATAAAGAGTTGACCCACCGGAAACTGTTGCAAACATGGACGGCTGACTGTCATCCAGTCGATACTAAATCCCGAAGTTACTCTTCTGGATGATCGTTGAATCATTAGACGAAGGAATGACAAGGCTTGTTAAATGGCAGGAGTTTATTGAACTAAGTAACTCTCCTTGGCGTGCACAGTTGCGTTGTTAAAAATGAACTCGCAATGAAAAGCTTAGCTATCGATACTCGGAAATATTAACAAGTTTACACTTTTGACGGGTACCCCTTGCCTGTATTAATGGACACGTGTTAACAAGATCGTTAGGTATCGTGTTTTCCAGTACGATGATCTCCGCAAGGTGCGTATCATCAAGTGGCTAGTAAAGATCAAGACAGCCATTATTTGCCTTTGAGGCATGTGGAAAGTATTACCAATTTACTCGTGTCCCTTTTGGTTGGAACAAACGGAGTAGCTTGTTTCAGAGACTCAATGGATTCGTTTATCAAGAAGAGGGACTCGTGTTGGAGTACGGTACTGGACGGCGTTACCATTTGTAGGGATGTCTCAAGAAAACTATCTCTCCGCACGATACTATCTGCAAGAGATCTCCTTGAGCTGCCAAGAGAAGAGACACATCGTTTACAAGAAACCAGTGATACTTTCTCAACTAAAAAAGGCATCTACAGCATTCTAGGTTACGTGGGGACGGAAGGGGGGGAGTGATTCGTACTGATTTCGTTAGCACCGTCTGTCCGTGATGACATTTGATTCAACGGGAAAAAGGATTTTTTTTTTGTGACGAGGGAATAATCATCTTCCGCATACCTGGAAGCCAGAGTACTGTTCTGAAAGCGTACGCAGCCCCGGAACGACGGAGACCGCTTCGAGGACTTGACCTGCTGCCGTGGGACAGGAAGGCACTCCGCGTTCACCTTGGTCGTTTGTTACTATTCAAAGTGGATATACAATTATTCTAGCAAAGAGTTGCCCAATGGCTGCCAGACTGCCTCCGTGACGCGGAGGAAGCAAAGGAAAGCGTTCTTCAAAACTAAAGGGTGACATAGAATCTTCGGGTGGTCAAGGCGGGATCGACGAGTCTGTACAATTTACAGTTGCAACAGATGTTCAAACTCAGCCATTGCCAGGCAGTCCTCATTCAAACTGGAGTCCAGCTGCTTTCTTTTCACGAACCTTGCATGGCAGAGAGGCGCCATGCTTGCGTGTGGGAAAAGGAGGCCCAGGCTATCATCGAGGACAGTCCGTCCAATGGAGAATACTTCGTCTGGTAAGCCTTTCACTATAAAAAAAACAGACCACGACTCAGTGATAGTATATGTTCATAAGCAGACAAAAACAATATTAAGAATGACAAAATCTTAAGATGGAGGATGGAATTGTAATGCTACGATTTTGATATGTCTATATATCAGGAAAAGACAAATCCCTCCAGATGTATTTCCAGGTATGTTTGTGGAGCAAACCATGCCATGACATCAGCACTGCGTTGCCCCTCCCGATGCGTTTATGCCATCCAGAAGGTGTTACCGCTTGCTACAATTTCGTAAAGTCTAAGAATCTACCTTACTTCTGTTGAAGATTCAGGCACGTTGTTGGCCTCATGAAAATATGTGCAGAGTGCAAACCTAATTTTTCATCAGCCTGATAGGGACCCCTCTCGTAAAGGCTACTCAGCCATTTGGCAAGGCTTAACGTTGACTTAAAAGGAACCTCTCCCATGCACTGATAGAACCACTATTTTCTAATGTGTTGTGGGATGAGTAGTCCAGATTCCCTTTTGTATTTCCATGTTCCCTAATATGACCGCATCAACAGTAGCAATTGTCTCTCTGCAGTTATTCTCCATTTTTGGCATGCCAGCATATATCAATCAGACAGGGGGGCATCATTCATGAGCATGGAACTACTAGGATTCCTCGCAGTAAAGGAATCGCTTGCAGCAGGACAAACAAGTTACAACTCTCAAGGGTAACGGGCAAGTGGAGGGCTTCAACGGAAACTATATGGAAGGCATCACAACTGCTTTGAAGTTTCGTGAAGCTACCCAGAGCACAGTACTGGCAAAAATGTGTTACCTGATGCTCTTAACTCAATTCGCCTCATACAAATTACCGCCACCAATGTTACCCCCTCATTGAAACAACATTTTTCATTTTAAATTGTACTCGTCGTTCGTCCACAGGAGCTACAGTCCTCGTCTGGTTGTGGTAACCCCTCACCCCCCCGCACTCGGTTTTTTTATATTCCTAGATTTATTTACATCTATTACATAATTATATATACCTAATATATATACATATGCACATACATTACACATACGTACATATTATACACATACATATGATTACATAACAAAAAAACTAATTAAATGAGCGGGCACACCCGCCGCTGTAGCTTTTTCTGCAAGCCACAGTCAGGTCACAGGTGGGCGGGGCGTGAGGTTCACTCACACTCTTAGTGTTCATCGGGGGGGTGGGGCGGCACGCGCCACCTCCGAGCAGCAGGGTCACAGATTTTCTGAAAACTGACGTACGAGGGCGGCCGCCGTTCTCCCGGGCCTGACGCACCGTACGACCCGCTCTGCATCAGCGGGACAGGAAAGCAGGTTGTGGGTTCAGGGGATGGGGGGGTCATATGAGGACCAGTGATCACCACGGCCGGCTCGCCTCCTCAAACCCGAGTTGCCCTCAGCTCTCCAGGGTTACATAGCCAAGCCGAAGTCGGTTGCTAGAACGACCTCCTCGGCTCGGGACAGCTGAGCGGCGGGGCAGTAACTGCCTGAGATTGTTGTTACGTGGCTTGTGCGGCCAGGCTGCCAGCATCGATGTCATGCACCAGCTGTGCGATACTGTTGCTCAGGCACAGACGGCAGGCGCGTCTGGCCAGTACCTTGGCCCCTTGATGCTAGTAAGTCAGTCAAGGCCACCGCTTGATGTCGGATTTGCCTCCCGGGCCGCTCATTCACGCCCGCCTCGTTGCCAACGGAACGCCTAGTGGCTGGGCACCCCGTTGAACCTTACGCGGCGCCCTGTGCGAGGCGAGGCCCTGTATGTGGCCAGGATGGCGGGTGCGTGAGCTGCACGTGTCTACGGTGTGTGGGGGATGCCGAAGACTGCAGGGCAGACATGGAGTCGTGTGGTGAATCACACGACCTCCTCCGGTCGGCCCAGGGCGTGCTGTAGGGCGCGCTCACGCCCCCAGATCCTGTCTGCAGCGTGGAGCAATGGTCGGGTGTCCTCCAGGACAGCACATCACCGCCCTCGTAACCACCGCAGCACCTGTCAGGCCCTCTTCAGGGTAAACGGAGCCGTCGGTTGTGTAGTAGATAGCGACGCGACCGCTGCTGGGAACCTTGGAATGCGCCAACGCCTGCAGGGCGCCCGGCTGCTTAGGAAACATTGGCGTGCGCCCACCGCCTGCAGGGCGGGCTGCCTCAGCTCCTACCGAGTGCACAACGCCTTCGCGGCCGCAGTGTGGCGGATAGTCACTGGGCGGCAGGGGCTGCTACGGTGGCGGAGCGAGTATTTGGACAGCGGGGGCGGCAGGTAGTCCAGCAGCAGGGTGGGTGTGGCTGGGGAGGAGGTGGATGCGGCGTCTGCCACCCTCTGCAGCCAGGTGTTGACCGGCGATAGGTCACGTGGCTGCTGTCGGCAAGGACCCTGCACAGCCTGTCCCGCAGACAGTCTCCCTTGCCTGGCAGCAGAGGATCTTGGCTACCCGGACAGGCCACGATCTGTCGAACCATGGTGGGCCTAGGGGCAACAAACCGTGCCTCCGCCTGCATGACGCGGGTGTTGCCCAGCGCGGTGCCCCCAGCAGGGTTCCTTTCCTCAAAAGCTCAGTTTCTGAAGGCCTCCAACTTCCTCTGAAGAGTGGGGAGCGATAACGAGACAAGCACGGGCGCGCTGTAGTTCCTACAAGGGTGTGCACAGTGTGCACGTAGAAGAGACGCAGCACGATGACGTGGCCCCGGCGTGTGCATCGTCATGGCCCTTTCATGACGTTGAGCATGGTATCAGCCCTCTCCCTCAGATATGTGACCTGAGTAGTGTGAAGTGGAGGGAGGCCCGGTCAAGCCACATTCCGAGGTCTGGAAGGCGTGGGTCCCAAGACAGCCTGATGCCTGTAGACTGTAGAGGACAGGGACAGGGGGGGCAGCGGCCTTGAAACACCATGGCCTTGGACTTCTCAGCCGATATCTTGAGACCCAGCTCTTTGCACTTGCAAACTGACCAGGTCAAGGGCTTGCTGGGTCAGAGGACACCCGGTCACCCGGCCAGTGATGACCAGGACCAAGTCATCGACGTAGCTGAGAAGTGACGTGCCCTCCCGGAAACGGAGGCCGACCATGTGCTCCATCAGGAGGTTGAAAAGGGGGGGCTTGTAGGAACCCCGCCCTGCGGCGTGCGTTTCTCCAGCTCCTGTAGCTGCATTGCGCCCCTGGAACCGGACACTGGCGCGTGCGGTGCCCGAGGTAATCCCAATCCAGGCGAGGAGGTCTGCCCCGCATCGCCCTCGCCCGCACCAGACACGCGGCCAGGATGGCGTGGGCGTTGGCCAGTAATCAAATCGCCTTATCAGGTTCAAGGAAGACGGCGACAAGCAGGGGCGGTAGTCGATGGGCACACAGGAGCGAGCCATGACTCGTTGGACAGGGGCCCACCCCCGTGGGTGAAGCGGAAGATGGTGGGTGGGAGGTCTCCCAAGGCGCCACAGGAGGCAGGGTCAGCCCATCCCTCTCCGCCGTTGGTCCGCTGCAGCTCATCAGGAGAGATTTGGGCGCGCTTGGTGGGTCCCTGGGCTTTAGGGATGGGTCTGGATGTCGGCCTCCCTTCCAGCCGAGGGCAAGCGGGCACAGGCCACCAGGGGAGTGATGTTGAATCAAGGGCCAGGTAGTGCCGCCTCCCCGGCCGCCCAGCGTGGGCCAGATCGAGTAGGTGTGACCCCATCGAGGCTCCCCGGAGCGGGTGTCCCGTCCCTTCCTGGCCATTACCCAGCGTCCCTGCGGAAAGTGAATGCAGGGCTTATCAGTGGCGGTCGGTAGCGAGCGCGAGCGGCGGCCGATTGACAGCCTCGCGCACAGGTTGAAGCGAACCTTGCAGACAGCTGGACACGGGCATGGGTGAGCGCATGGTTCGTCTGCTACCGCCCGAGACAAACATCCCACCAGGCGCTCGGCCTCGTGTACGGCTGGGGGCTGGGTGGGAGGGCGGGAGGTCTCTTTCCGGAGGCAGTCCTCACCTTGCCCACAGCCGGCCAGCTAGCTGGTGTGTTGGTTAAAACCTGCGCACATTCGAGCCATTTGCCTCCCGAACCCGCCCGTGACCTGCGAGCGTGCCTCACAACCTCACGCAGCAGTCCCAGATTTGTTGGGTGTCCGGCCGCTGCTGTAAAACTTCGGTGGATTTTAAACCATGTGGTTCTGTTCCCGACCTCCTGGTGTAGAACACACCAGTTCTGGTTGTACTGCGACCGGGGACGGGGACATTCCGTGGTATGGCTGCCTCCGCCCCGCCCACTCTCAGTAACCAAGCGTCAAGGTTCCAGCTTCTCACGCTGGGTCAGATCCTCCACGGCGGTCGTAGGTGACGGCCCACCACTCGGCCAGGATGGCCTGAAACACAATGACCCTAGTCGCCGCACATGTATCTTCACAACGCGGCGGAGGGAAGCTGTAGGCGCGGCCGGGATGTACCATGCAGTTTAGTGGCGGACTGTGTAGTGGTCTCTGGTCAAAGTGGGGTGGACCTGCCGGAGGCGTCCGTGCCAGGTCACTGGAGATCAAGGTGAGGGTCCAGCCTGCGCCACTCGGACGTGGGGTGGGCTTCCCCGGTGTTTAGGAGGAGAGATTTCCACAGCGGCACCCTCCCCAGGCACCGCGGATAGGTGGCGGCCCGCACGGTTGGTGGGGAGACAGACTGCCAGCACGGCATTGAAGTCGCCACCCACCAGGATGTGCTGTGTGTGGCGAGGGAGAGCAACTCATCGGGCCGCCAGTTGCTCTTCCAGCTAATGTACACGTTGTTATAACAGTCAGTGAGAAAGCCTGGAAGCTCCAGCTGGCACTGCCATCAAACACCACGCCCTCGCCCACAGTCCACGGGATCCTCAATCGACGGTTGCGGTGAGGGAGCGATCGTACCACTACCACACAGCCTCGACGCCCATCTCGGCAACATTGATAGGGAGTACACCGGTGTATCCCGCTATCTTCCACTCAAATGCTCCGGCGTCAGCGTTTCCTGCAGGAGAACGAGGGTCAAGGTCCTCCTTCCACTATGCCTGGAGGACCTCAGGTCTCTTGCCACGGAGCCTTGAATGTCTATTGGAAGCACCTTGAACTAGCCAGCGGCGGGCGGCGGGTGGGGGGAGCACGGGTGCCGCGCCATCACTTTCTCTTTCACTCAGCTCGTGATTCATCTATATCGGTGGAAACAGACCGGGAGGGCTGTGTATTGGGGTGGGAAGGATAAGGAGGCACGGGGAGGTGATGAGGGACTTTCGTGAGTGAGCGGAAGGGGAGAGAACAAGACGCCAAATACCTTTTCCAATCTCGGCCCAGAGGAGGCCACAAGTTCCCATTCGTCCCGGGGGACGTCATCCGGCCTGGCTAGAAGGTGTGACATCACGCCTACCATTCGTTCCGCGAGCATCCCGAACAATCCGCTAATATACAGTCGGACAGGAGGGCGGGAGTAAGTAACTCGTCATTGGTTCAGGGGAGGAGGCGGGCGTGACTCCGGCCGAGGAAAGTGTGGGGAGGTGGCCGTGGGCGTCGCCGTTGGACATGCACAGGCGACACCTGATCGGGGTGGGCATAACTTCTGTTGGCGTGGAAGCGA
Organism: Chionoecetes opilio; assembly: GCA_016584305.1. NCBI lineage: Eukaryota > Metazoa > Arthropoda > Malacostraca > Decapoda > Majidae > Chionoecetes > Chionoecetes opilio. Next base: position 52,109 of record JACEEZ010020336.1, read on the forward strand.
TGGGTCTGGCTGGAGTGGGTGACACGGGCGCGGTGTTGGGGAGGGGGGGAGTGCTGCCGCGATGGGCGTGGGAAACAGGCGAGACAGTGACAGGCATGGGCGGCGAGAGTGTAGCCGGGGTGGGGAGCGGGATGGGGTCCCGCAGCCTCCTGCCCTAGACTATGGTGTGCCCTCGCCTGCACCTTCCCATCTCAGCCTCTGTCGCTGTGTCGGCCATCGTGGTCCACAGTCACCTGGGAGAGTCGGGTTGCAGGGATATGGAAGAGGACTGCTAATCCCTCGATCCATCGGCGTCGGTGTCAAGTGCCCCCACACCCCCCATTGCCGGCCTCGTAGGAGGCGGAGCCGGAACAAAGGAACCTTGCGGCCCCGGCCGATCACCGCGCTCTGTAGGCGCCTTCCTCTCCCAGGCAGTCGTCGCAGGCGTTCCAGGGCAGCGGGGCTCCAGCCATTGGGCCACGAAGCAGTTGGGTGCATATGGCGGTCGTGAGGCTGCAGGGCCTTATGACGCCTACTGGCACTGTTCGGATGGGTGGCCTCGGTTCTGCACACGCCACAACCTGGACGGGGTGTTGACAGGCCCTTAGCAGGTGATTATACCGCTGGCACCGGTACACCGCAGGGGCTCCCTGTTCGTATATGTCGGCAGGGAATATTGACCCCAATGGCCCCCAGGTCCAGCCTATCAGGTGCCGCTCAATCAGCTCACCAGTACCTGACGGGTCGGGGCCCTTGTCACGGACGGCACGGAGGGGCGGCCCGCCGAGAGCACGCTGGGATGATCCTCCTCGCACCGCTTCAAGAGCATGTCGAGCGGGTAGCGCTGCGGGGACAGCTTTGGTTGTGTCTCTCAGCGGGATAAGCAAACACAAGCCTGGCTGGGGGCGTACCGCTCCGAGCCATGCCAACCTCCTATCGGTGGACGGGCATCAGTCCTTGGAGGTCCAGGATGTATTCCCCCTTCAGGTTGGGCATTGACAATCCATCTGCAGGCCTGCAGGTCCCGCTGCAGGGCTAGCTACCGGCCAGGTAGTGGTTGCGCACAAGCTGCGTACACCGAGTTTGAACCTCGCCGCGTGCTGCCCGGACAGGTGCTGGCTGACGTTCTGCCCCTGGCGGTCCACGGTGGACCAATTACCACCTTTGGGGATCATGAGGGGCGTCAAAGCACTGTCGGCGTTCTCCTTCGCCTTGGCGCCCAGCTTCATCCCCATTTACCCCAAACACCCTGTTCCTGAGGGGCGTCAACAGCACTGGTCGGTGTCTCCTTTCGCCTTGTTGCAGTCCTCGGCCCCATCACCCGCCTCCAGGCCAACGGAAGGGCGCGCTTGGAGAGCACGGGCCGCCGTACCGTGAGCCGTAGCACCGGTCCCATATGCAAGTTACAAGTCAAGGAAGTCAATTTCGCAAAGACCCCACGAACACAACATAGGGAGGGAAAGCCCCGGGCACACCCTCCAGCACCCGAACACCCCGGACCTGACTTTACCCGGATCAGGCGCACCAGTCGCACGTTCTTACTGAGAATGACCGACGGAATGACACTCCTGTGACCTGGTCTGGGTGCTACTGAAGCGTCATGTTCGAGCGAACAAAACTGATCCCTTAGTAGATGAAGGGGAACTCCTACAAGCAAACCCTCACTACGCTCATATTCGGTATCCAGATGGCGGGGAGGATACTGTATCTACTGGGCATTTGGCCCCAGCTGGTAGTGAGCTCCCAGCCCAGACTCCGGACACTACAAATGCAGCTCATGGTTCGAGTTCTCCTGAAGCAGTTACTGTGAAAGCTGATGATTCTGGTTCTGAGGCTTCAAATCCTCCTCAACAACCTGAGTCTGATGAGGGTGTGCCGGTTGTAAGGAGATCCGAGCGTATCAGGCGTCCTCCTACTCGTTTTGAGGCATCGTAGGTACACGTTTTTGTGGAAGGGGGAGAATGTAATAGTTAGTTGATGATAACTATGTGATTGGCCTACTGTCATATACTAAGGTAACTAGTTGATGGGTTGTGGTAGTTCGTCATTTACGTAGATTTGGCAACACCGTCAAGGTGGTAAAGGAGTTAGCAGGTGTGGATCAGTCCTACAGAAACAAGCAACCAAGCCAGGTGGGTATTCCTCCAATATACTGTGAATGTATATTACTTGTGTATAAGTGTTTATCTTGTGTGTTAAATTTCCACTCTGATACTGAAAATATTGTAACAGGAATGCACAAGAGTTTTGTGTTAAGTAAAACCTACAAAGAGGTCAAGATGTGTTTTGTTATTCCACATCACAAAGTCCTTCGGTAATGCCGCTATAATGATGGAAACAAAAAGATCATTGTAGACTTCCTTGCCTGTCGGCTTTAACGCCTCCAAGCTATCTACTATACCTTCTATACGGATGTATAATTCCGTAATTGTCTCTCTAGGCTTCCTTGATACAGAGGACAATTCACTCATTAAACTAGGTAGTGATCGTTCCTCAGGGTAAAGCTCTAGAAAAGCTTTCTTTACTTCTGCCCAATCATGTCGATATTTTGACGCACAGAACGTGATATAAGTATATGCACTATCTAAAGAATACTGTTTACAAAGCTCTATACGGCCTTCATCCGTCCAATTTGCCTGTGTCCTATTTTCCAGGTCTTTAATCCAGGCATGCGCACTGGGGGATACATTTTTATAGTGGAGAAGCCTGTGATCTCTCCTCTCCGCCACAAAAATAAGGTAATCCAATAACCTTCGCGTAATTGTTTCGAGCATTATCGGTTATCGCTTCATCTATCTCTTCACTAGAGATGCATGGAGCGTTGCTAGCTCCTGGCAACAATGGAGGAGACATTACATCAACAGAATTTGGTTTATATGGGCTTAAATGTCGTCCCGGTGACGTCAGCTGTTCGTTAATTCGTGCCGCGATTTTTTTCATTCACTTTATATATATATATAAAATTATATAATATATAATAATATTATAATATATTATATATATATATATATTTTATATATATATATATATATAATATATATATATATTTTATATATTTTATTATTTTTTTTATATTATTTATTTATATCCTTGAAATCAGGATAATTTATTTCTCACTTCAAAAACTCTAGGGACACTTTCAAAATCTACGGGATATACATCCACCTCTAAATCAGTGTCATTTATTTCTCACTTCAAAAACTCTACGGCCACATGAACAAGTTTACGGATATGCACAAATTGCACACATGTTAAATGACTCGAGTTATTTCCACTATAATCATCCCCTACTACTCAATATCTGCCATGCTTTAATTACCGATATCTATCCAGTGCTCCTCACTTCCAGTGCAACATCTCATTTGCAATCTGCAATAGTTATTTATTGCATGACATATTTTGCAACATTGCAATAAAATCCAACCACTGCCACTCCTGGCTCAAGGACCAAGGTCCTGGTATTTGGAGGCTTACTAGATGAAACAGTACAGTCTGTTTTTGCGTGCGAGGAGGACATTGAGAACTTGGAAAGTTTACATACCTTGGTTATGCGCAGTCTATAATGATGGCGGTCACGTCAAGAAGTCATACAGCGGATTGGCATGCCCACGGTGTTATGGACTCGCTTAACACGAGTATTTGACTTTGTAGGTCAAACTGTGCAGGAGGACAAGATCGATCTTCAAGTCGTTTGTAATCCCTGTCCTACTCTATTGTTATGACGACATGACACTAAATAGCGACTTGAAGAGTCGAATCGATGCTTTGCTATAAATGTCTTCGCGCAGAATCATGGGGTTATCGCTGGGGGATTGATTTACGCGTGGCCAATCAGTCGATTTGCACCGTGAGACTGAATCGAGGCCTATTAACGTGCATAGTCCGTCAGCGCCAACTTCGCTATAATAGGCATGGTGGCACGCTTCTCTGAGAACGATCCTTTCCCATCGGATGTAATCTTTAAGAGACAATCCGGCGTGAGAGGAGGCCATGGGCGCCCACAAGGCTCCTGGCTTGGGGCATGTTGATGTTTTCTCTGTCGCGAGTTCTTGGTATGGGAAGGGAGCCTGCATGGGACTCCGTGCGTGGTGAGCCCCTGGAGGAGTGTCTCGTAGGGTGGGCGAGCATCGCTCTCGCCCGGCCGTATTCCCCCCAATGCTTGATTGGCAAGGCAATCCACCCTCCTCTTTCAAGCTGCATGTCGTCCGCTTCTTAACCTGATAATGTAGATACCGTGAAATCATATAATGCTTTTCGAGGTGGACGGAGCAGATTTGTTCTTGTAATAACTCATAATAGCAACAGCCCAGATGAAGACGAAGAGGATGAATTCTCTAGATGAGAACTTGTTTATTTTTATCAGGATCACTGTAATCTTCAGTTAAGTTTGTGACAGTTCATTACTCCAAGTCATTATATTACAATATTGAGCGGCATCTGTAACATTTTTGCAATATTAAATGATTTTAAAGTGCAATAATATATTGTCAAACAATCTACATTTTTTTCTTCTAAGTAACAGTAATATTTTTGTCTGACTCACAGGGGGGGTTACTTACTTTGTTTACTTTAGATATATAATATATATATATATATATATAATTACTATATATATATATATATATATATATATATATATATATTATATTATACGTATATATATGTTATATATATGGATAGAATATGTATATATATATATATATATATATATGATAAATATATATATATATATATACGATTATATTGTATAATATGTATATATATTGATATATTATATATTATATATATAGTATATTATTATATCTGATATATATATATATATATATATATATATATTAGATATATATATATATATATATGTATATATTTATATTATTTATATATTATATATTATATATATATATTTTATATATTTATTATATAGTATGTATTATATATATATATATAATATTAGATATATAATATATTATATATTTTATATATATATATATAGAATATATTTATATACTATTTGTTTTTTATATATTTATATATATATCTATATATATATATATATATATTTATATATATATATATATATATATATATATATATATATATATATATATTATATATATATCTATATATAAATATCTATATATATACATATATTATATATATAATATATTTTATATTATATAATAATATATATATTTTATAATATATTTATATATATATGTATATATATTTATATATTATATATATATATCTTATATATATATATTATCTATCTATATACATATATATTATTATATATTATATTTATATTATATATATATATATATATTATAATATAATATATATATTATAGATTAATATATATATATAGTATATATATATATATTATTTATATATATTATAGTATAATATATATTATATATATATATATTATTATATCTATATTATTATAGATATTCTTATATATATTATTATTTATATATTATATTATATTATATATATATATATATTATATATAGATATATATATTAGAGTATATATATATATTATATATTATATATATAGATATTATCGTACATATATATATTATATATATATTATTATATATATAATAATATTATATATATATATATATAATATTATATATATATAATATTAAGTATATATATATATTATATATTATTGATATATTATATATTATATAGTATTATATATATTATATATATATTATATATATATATATATATTTATATTATTATGATATATATATTATAGATATATATTATTAATATATATATATTATTATATATATATTATTTATATTATATAATTTATATATATATATTGATATATATATATTACTATCTATATATTATAATATATTATTATATATATATTAATAAATTATTTAAAAAATAAGAAATTAATAATGAAACGGGAATCATAGGAGTTAAAGGATAAATATAAAAATTTATAATACTAAAAATTAAAGATATATAAAATTATATTTTAATAAAATAAAATAAAATTAAAAAATTATAATACTTAATATATTTATTAACCATAATATTATATATATTAGAATATAAAATTATTTAAATAAAATAAAATAATTTAAAATAAACATAATAAGTACTATATAATAGTAAAAAATATATAATAAAAATATAAATAAATATGCTAAATTTTAAAAATTATATTGTATTAATAAAATTAAATAAAATTAAAATTAAATATCTATAAATAATAAATACAATTTAAGAAAAACAAATTATATATCAAATTTACATATAGTGAAAAATGGTTCTATAATAAACTATATTATTAAATAAAAAAACCTAAATAATAAAAAAAATTCAATATATTAAAATTATAAAAAAAAAAAAAAAACTTAATTTATGATAAGTATTAAGGTTAAAATTTAAATAAATTAAATTATTAAAAATATAAAAAATTAATTATTTTAATATAAAATTATGATTTATTTTTATATTTAAATATTAATAATAACAAAAATATCTTTATAATATTATTTATTATAAATAAATATTTAAAAAATAAGTAAATAATGTTTTTATAAAACATAATAAAAATATAAATTCAATAACTATTAATATCATTTATAAATAAAATAAATTATACAATTAATTTTATATGATATATATATATATATATATATTATATATATATATATATAATTATAATATAGATATATATATATTATATATATAATATATATTAATATATATATATATATCTTATATATATATATATATTATATATAATATATTATTATTAACTATATAATATATTATATATATATATTATATATATATATATATATATATATTATATATATATTATTATAATATATATATAGTATATATAGTTATATATATAATATTATAAATATATTATATTATATATATTAATATATATATATATTATATATATTATATTAGATATATATCTATATACTATCTTATATATTATATATATATATATTATATAATATATATATATTATATATAATAATATAATTATATATATATCTATAATATATATTATATAATATATATATATATTAATATATATATAATATATATATATATATATTATATGAATCTATCATACTATTAATATTATATTTATATATACGTATATAATAATATATATTATAAATATATATATATATATACTAATATATTATTATATAAATATATTATTTATATATATATATTTAAATATATATAATATTTTAAAATATATATATATATTGATAATAATTATATAATTATATATCTTATATTTAATATATATATATTATATTATATATTTCAAATATCCTATATAAATAATATATTATAATATATAATATATTTATATTATATAGATATATAATATAAATATATTTAATATATATATTATATATGATATATATATTAATTTATTATTTAATTATATTCATATAATATATTATAAATATATATATATAATATAAATATATATATAAATATAATATATATATATGACTATATACTACTTCATATCAATAGTATTATATTATATATATATATAATATTTAGTATATATAATATTTAATATATATAATTAATATATAATATATTATATTATATATTTATAATATAACTATATATTATATATTATATATATATATATATTTTAATATATATAATATATTTATATATTATATTATAATATATATTATATATATATATATATTGAATATATTAGTATATAAATTATTTATTATAATTATATTATATATATATACTATACTAAATTATATTTAAATATATCTTATTAATAGTTATATATATAGTTATATATATATCTATAAGTAATGATAATATATATAATAATTTAATAATACATATATTATTATATTATATACATAGTATATAATATATTAATATATTATATAATTACTATTATACATATAAATATATAGTATTATATAATATATATATATATTATCAGTATATATTCTATATATATTTTTATAATATATATTGTATATTTATATATATATTATATAGTTATATTATATATATACTTATAATATATATATATATAATATATTACAAAATTAAATCTATTATTTTCCCCCATGCACTCGCGAATGAGCCCAGGACCCCAAGCTTACAGAGGGCCCAACAACTCTAAACCCGCCTCTATAATGAAGATGGGAAAAAGAACCTTTGGATTGGGTGTTTTTTCAGAAAAAAGGCAAATTGAAACAAGCTGCCTGGAAGCAAAGGCCATGTGTTCCACCCATGCCCCTTTTTCGTGCCGCCTGGGGTAAGATTGTTTGTTTGTTTTTAATTAACAAACACGGCAAACCATAAAAACCCAGCTCTGCACCTGTTTTGGATAGACCTGGTTTTCTCCCAGGAGTCCCCACGCAAATCCCTGAAGGCCAAGGAGATGAGCGAGTCCCCCTAACCTCCCGATGATTTTTTTTGAGAGAGTTGGTCTTCATGAAGGGGAGGAACCTGGACCTGCCCCCTTCAAAATAGAATGATCCAACCAAGAGGACACTGAATTATGAGTCCCTCAGGTTTATAGGGATTCCCCTGATTTCATTTTTTATCAATGAAATATAAGGTTGGAGTGTAGTTTGTTAGTTTTATAGTAAATTTATTTACTCCTTAAGTTGGTGTGCCTTAAAGGGGGACCCGGCCCTACCCTTAAAAATCTTTGTTTATTGATGGATTCTTGCCTTGTAAATTTTTTTAAGAGCCTTATTTTTTAGGGTTAGGTAAAAGGACTTTCCAAAACATAAAGTTTCATTTTAGATCCTGGCAAATATTTTTTTTTTTTTTTTTTTTGATTATATAAAAAAAAAATATAAAATAAGAGGAAAATTAGGCTTGTTTTTTTTTTTTGTCAATTGCTTTTTCCAATTCAGGTAAGACTATGTTGGATTTTAAACTTTTTTTTTTTTTATAGCCATTAACTTCCTTTCTACCTTATGAAAAAAATTGTATATAGTGTTTTTTTTCTTTGAATCCTGTCTTATACCTCCACCGAAAAATAAAAAATTTTTTTTGGAAAATGTATGACAAAAATTTTTCTCCAAAACAAAAATAATTTTTTTGAAACACTAGTTGCCCAATGTTTTCCTAATTTTTTGACATAAAACAAAAAAAAACCTTCCTAAAGAATTAGGTTTTAATTTGTGGTAAAATTTGAATCCAGCTATCTATTTTGGGTACCTCGCATATGTAAAAAGATCGGATCAAGAAACTGACGAAGGAGTAGGGAATTGTATAAGAATAACCTTTTAATTTTTTCCAAGAAACGAGCCCCTAAAAAACATTTTTGTTGTTTAGTTTTGACTAAAAGTTTTTTTACGTTCCCAGTAAACACTTATAAGGAATGTTTTGTCCCCCTTTTATTTCCCATTTTTTTACTTTTTTGAAGCTATATGAAATGGTTTTTTGCCAGTAACCTTTGAGACAAACACCTGGTCCCCCCTCCTGCAGGAACATATATAATCCCCACCTTCCACAAGGTAAGGGGCAAAATTAAAAAAACAAAAAAAAAAAAAGGAAAATTTAGGCTGATTTGATTTTTGGCTTTCCAACTCGTAAGGGGGTTTATTGTTGGATTTTCTTCTTTTTTTTATAACCATTTACTTTCTTCCTATCTTTTATTTGACAAAAAATTATCTAGTGTAGTTTTTTTTTCTTCATCTTTTTTTTTTTTTCACCGAGTTAATACAAATTTTTTGGGAAAATTTTGAAAAAATTTTTCCCCTAAAAATCAGTTTGAAAAAACCACTTAACCAAAATGTTTCCTAATTAACATAACAAAAAAACCAACCTTCTACAATAGGTTTTTTTTTTTTTATGTTTTTTGTATCCCCAGCTTATCCATTGATTACCATCAAACGTAAATTATCGGGATACAAAACTGGATGAAGGAGTAGGACCTTTTGTTATAAGTGGAATATTTTAATATGACGATAATGGAATTAATGGGGTTAATAGGAGAGAATGATACGAACGATGAATAATAGTGTAGAATGTGATATTAACGATAAAGTAAGGCCAGGGCCAATATGGAAGCAAAACGGTTTTTTGAAAATTTTTTGTAAATTTAACTAATATACTAAATCGCAAAAGCCGCCCCCCTCCGGGCCCGGGGCCCTTTTTTTTTTTGCTTACTCCTGTGCGAGGGGCTATTGGGTGGGCCTGGCGTTTCCGGCCCCCACCCAAAACACAACAGGAACTCTCCAGATAGCCCCGCCTTTTCCTAACTTTTTTCCCCTGAAAAATCATGGGGATGTAGAAAATTTAATGGTATTAACGCCCCAAAACCCATTCCACTGCAGAAATAGCGCCTTCTAACTTTGAAACCTGGAAAGCAAAGAAAGGCGCCCTCCCCCGGGGCCCGGGAACTTTTTTTTTGGCTAGCCTCCCTGCGGGGCTATTGGGTGGCCCTTCACCGGCCACACCACCTGTGGTTTTTGGTGGCCTTTTCGGCCCCCACCAAAAACAACACAGACTCCCCCTCCCAGAATAGCCCCCTTCCTAACCTTCCTGAAATGTATGTTTATTCCCCCCCCCACACCCCATTCCACGTTCAACCTCATTAAACCCATCAACCACCCCCCACCCATTCCAGACTCACGCCATTTATCCCATCACCCACAAACAACCCCATTCGACTCCACCCCATTACCCCATCACCACACAAACCCATTTCACTCACCCATTTACCCATCACCCCCCCACCTAATTTCGCACACCCATCACCCACCACCTCCATTCCCCACCTCACCCATCACCCCCCAACCCATTACACCATCCACCCCACCCATTCCACTCACCTATTACCCATCCAACCCTAACATCCAAGGTTTTCCTTCAATTTTCTCGCACCGCAGCTTTTTTTTTTTTTCTTCAGCAGTTTTCCCTCCGCCTAATATGCTTTGCTAAAAAAAAGAAAAAAAAGTGATTGGATCCATCAATATACGTGGGCTTTCAAACCCTTCCCCTGGGGGTCCCAACCCTGATTCCGAAAACTGTGGACATATGATGGTAATTCCCCGCCACAGGGGGCCGGCAACCCTATCGCGGGGACCCAGACAGAACAGAAAAACAGAAGACACCACACACACACACACCAACACACACACACACACACACACACCACCACACACACACACACACTTTTCGCTTATATTATTATAGTAAGTCCCCCCGTTGTGGGAGATAAGAAAGGAAATTGGAGAATGTAAAACATGAAAAATGTGGGAAAGAGAATTGAAAGAGAGATAAGTGAAGATGGTAGGAGGAGTAGAAGGGTAGGAGGTAGGGAGGAGGAAGGAGGAAAGGAGGAAAAATAAAGGGGAAAGAGGAGAAGGAGGCAGGAGGGAGGTGAATGGGGAAGAGAAGGTGATGAGTAGGAAGGAGGAGGAAGGGAAAAAAATTACATAGGAATAGGACAATACACCAGGGAAGACCTATTTTGGGTCAAATAAACTAGGGTTATCTGTTGTGCTACATACTACTAACTATTAACTAACAAATGGTAATAAGGACAGTTTTGGAAAAAGGATACCATGTTCCCCTAATGAAGATGGAACATGAAAAGTTTCCGTAGTGAAAGAATTGAATAGTGATTATTGAAAAGGTATTCTAACTACAACTACAACTAACACTAAAAAATCGATTTTCCCGGGAGAAACTAATAATTATGAATTGCGCATGGCAAAATACTTCAAAAACCCCCCAGTTAATTTTAACGGTACGCGGGGTCCCAAGTCTGTTTTTTTTTTAATAAAAATTATTGTGGCTAGCCTTTGACAACATTTTTTGCTGGTAAATTTGTTTCCAAACCGATCAACAACTCTAAAAACTTGCTAATAATGTTTAGCGGAGATATGTGGCCTGCCAACCGTTTTGACGCATTCAGATTTTTTAAGAACCGTTTTTTTTAATCTTGTTTGTCACGTGAGGAGTAAGCTCGAATAGGTTTGTTAATCCTTGATTAATGAACATCAAATTCCCTTGAAACGATTCCCGCTTAAAAGGTTTTTCCCTATCAAAGTCCACACGAATGCTTATGAAACCTTTAAAGGCAAACAACATATTAATCCCCATCGCATGCCTATTGACGGCGGTTTTTTTAATGTGGCGTCCCAGAACTCACGCGGGGTAAACTCAAGAGTCCCCAGTGCTTTTTAGTGGGGTTTTTAAAATTTTTTGTTTTTTTACATAATTAAATATATGGGAATGACCTTGTTAGTGGCAAATATATAGGAGAATCAACGAAAAATCTTTTGTTTTTTTCCCTGGAAAAAGGCCCCCTATACCATAATCGTGTACGTTTGATAACGGACATGTTTTCCAAGGGCTCATGAACGACAGTGTTTTTTTAATAGCGATCCTAAATATTACCTTGTATAAGCTTTAAGCCTGAAATGGTTTGACGTGTGGGTGTTTTTAGCCGGAGTTTTTGAAAATGAAATATTAATAAAGTGAAAAACTGTGCAAGTTGGCGAGTAACTATTTTTACAATGGATTATACAACAGAGGGTTAATTTTTTTGTTTATAATAATATATGTACACATCTCACCAATTCAAAAGATTTTTCTATTTACTTTCCGGTGTTTTTTCCTTTTTTTTTCCCACCCCAACAACTATAATTGGTTTTTTTTTAATGTGTAAACAATGTTTTTATTTAGTTGTGTTTATACCAAATTATAATACTGAAACATGTTGCAATCTTCGTTTGTTGATGTCTTTTGACCTGTTGGTCTAAGTTGTGGGGCAAGAGGCCGTATGTGGGTGTTTATGCAATTAACATATTTTTTTTTGTGGCTTTGTTTGTACTACAGTAAATATTCCACCAAAAAATTGGAAAACGTTGAGACGGAAGGCGGGGATTTTATATCAGGAGCAGAGGAAGTTTGGGGTTTTTTTTTTTGGCTTCCCAGCTCAAAAATTCTCCATCCGCCCCAAAAATTTTATTTTTAGGCCCTAGAAAACTAACGCCTTAGTGGGGGGCAATTCTTGTTCCTGTATCATTGGTGGAACATATCCTTTTAAGTAACAACCTTTTTCTTGCATATTTTCCCAAACCAACAGTAACCAACATATAATAGGTTTGTAAATAATAATTTCACTTTGGCTTAGTATATTGGTCCAAGTTTAACAGAGTTTTATATCTCAGGAAAATTATTGGTCAATACGAAAATATTTTCTGAAGGATATCCCCCAGAAAACTACTGATGTAAAATCTGTAATTTTTATTATTGTTATACATATAAAAATTTACTTTTAGTTGAAGAAAAAGTTTACCCCATGAAAAGAATTGGTTTTGGAAATTTTTGTAACACACTGTCCCCGTTAATTTTTATTGGGTTTTAAATGATTAAGAATTATCAAGGATTTAATTTTTCTCCCAAACAAAGGAAAAACAGTTTTTTTTTTTGACATGCTACTAAAGCTTTACATTTCCCTTTTCTATTTTGTTTTTCAATGAGGTCTAGACAAAACAGTGGAAACAACTCAAGCCCTGTAAAATCAAAATTTAATATTGCTAAACAATCTATGAAAATTTTAAATATTAAATTGAGTGTTTGTACGCAATAAATGTTTTTTTAGTTTTGTTTTACGCTACCTTTTTTACCAACGGTTGCCAAAAATACTCCATTTAATCAGAAAAACTAATTTGTTTTCCTATGGAAACCTGGTATAATTTCCCCTTCTTCGTATGTAACAATTGATAGAAAGCTTTTCTCAAAGAAAAGTTTTTTTATTAAAGTGAAGGAAGTTTTTTGAAGGGTCAATTTGTTTTACTGTTTTTATGCACAATTTTAATTCAGAGCCTCATAATGGTAAAATTTTTGTTTTTTGTTGTGCTTTATTAGTTTGTTTTTATGCGATTTTATCCCATATATAACAAAACCATCTACAAAATAATAGTATAAAAATCTATTCCCTGATAAGAGTAATATTTTGGTTGTGGGGAAAAAATTACCTGGAAATGGTACCACTATTTTTTTACGCGTAGAAAAAGAAACCTTCTTCTGAGGACCCTCTCTTCCCCCTCGTGGCTGGCCCTAACTAGAAAAAATTCATATATATAATTACGGAATGCGGAGGGGGTTTTAAAACCTTCTTTCGCTTCATACTGTAAGAATGAAAACATTTCCGCAGGATGGAATTATTTTTTTTTGGTTTTGCTTCTTCCTTTGAACCTGATTCCAATTTTGGCTTTGATCTCTTTACGAAACAAGGCGAAAACCTAATTGAGCGGTAACAAATATTTCTAAGTTGGTGGCCAAACCAAAGACGTGTAAATAATCGGTGGTCCCCCCCCCATTTAATTTTGGAGTTTGTTTTTTTTTATTTTTTCCAAAGCTGCCAATATGATAAAGCCCTAACATCATTATTCGCCTTTTTTACTTGGCAGCCTGAGGCCAATTCGTAAACTGGGTATTTATACAGAAAAATCATTAACCTAATGTTGAACACCCCTGTAAAATCCTTTTTTTTCCCGCTGTACTTACTTGTGAAATCATTTTTAACGAATTTTTATTTTTTGCCATATGATTAAAGTTTAGATTTTTTTTGAGGTTTTTTTTTTATCCGGTTGCCCTAATATGCATTAATTTTAAACTGTGTATTTCGGATTTAATTTTTTAATAGTGCCATTGTAATCCACTTCCCCAATCTGATTGTTTTGTCTAGAAATTCACGTTTAAAAAGTTTTACGGCAGTTTTCCTCTGATAATATGCCTTTTACACACCGCCAAAAATTTTGGTGTCAGTCTGCAAAATTTTTCCGGATAGTTTGTAAATTAGCAAAAGTCCCCGCTTCCAGATCCATTGAATATATATCAAAAAAAGAAGAGTAAAGGACCGCCAAGCCCGAGCCCCCTGGAGGCACCCCCACTAGTAAAACCACCTAACATTCTAACCAATCAAATGCCTCGCAGTTTTTATTACTACCCCGTTTTTTTTTTTTTTTTTTTTTTTATTAATAATTAGAAAGGTCCAATCTTACCAATCCCATGGAACATAAAACTGCTCTTCCTAAATTATGCGCCCTTTTTAGCTTGGTCAACAAAGGTTTCTTATGGGGAACTTGGTATCGAAAGCCCTGTCTGGTTAATTTCAAGCCTATATTATATCCCGAACGGCAATTTTTAGGCGTCCCAGTTAGAATAATGACATTGAAAAGATCGAGTAGGGTGTTGTTTTTTTAAGGCAGGATCCCCTTATTTCGAAATCCAAATATGCTGGGAGTTTGTTTTTAATATTGAAATTTAATTTTTTTTTAATACGGAGAAGATTGCCAACTATTATTTTAATCCCCGCAATTTTTCTCAAATAGTTTTTTTTAAACATTCACACTACATTATACTAATTTGGGGCGATAAGTTACTTGCGAGGCTTCTTACACCCCTTTTTCTTGAAATTTATCGGTGGTAATTATTAAGCCCTAAATTGTTTTCCACATACTAGACATTTTTTGTTCCATTTAGTGATTTTATTTTGTCAAATGTAATCTGTAAATGGGAGCGAAAGTTTGACTGGGGGTGGATGGACCATTCGTGAAGTTTATCCTCGGCGAGGGATTATCCCGTCCACCCCAACGGATTTTTGGCTGGGTCAGGTTTTTTTTTGCAAAATGCAATACCTTTTGATATTTTTCGTCTACTTTCACACTGGGGAACAATTTTGAGAAAAAACAAAAATTGTTTGAGTTTTTAGAATTTTTTGGAGCGCTTATTTTAGACCTAAAAATTTTGGGCCATGGACTGGATTTTTATTCGCCAAGAAATCTTGTAGTTCCAGTTGTTTTTTTTTGTCCCCTAGCACGGGTCCAAGTTTTTTTCTTTGTTTTTTCCCCTCACCACCCTTTAAACCCTCCATATTAAGGCAAAATTCCCACTTGGTGAGGCTTGTAAGTAAACCTTGCCCCCAGCTGATTACGATTTGAACTCCATCTGAAAGAGCTTATTGGTGCAACTTGTTTTTTGTGGGCAGTTTTTTTTTTTTTTTTACAATTGAGACAGTGCGGGTGGTAGGGTGTGTGTGCCAGCTTTTTCCCAATAGAGTTCAGTAACTATCAATATCTGCAAACAGAAAAAAAGCTAGGATTAGTCAAGGAATTAGGAGGATTTTTTTTTTTTATGGCTTTTTTTCCTCTTTAACCACTTGTTAACAACATACATTGTAAAAATTTTCTATTTTTTCGTTTTTTTATGCTGTTTTTGTTTTTTTGTTTTTTTTGTTTTTTTCAAAGCTTGTAAAGCTTATTCCACGCTTAGTGGGGTTTTTTTTATTTAAGCATGAGGTTTATATATTTTTCTTTTGTTTCAGAATCAAAATGTTCTGGCTCCTGCTTAACGTCCTCCGTCGGTAAAAAGTGCCTAAACCAACCCCTGAACTCCCTTCTGCCTAAAAAAATATGTGGAGTTAGTTTCAACCAATTCCAAAGTTCAGAAGGGCAAAAGCAATCAGCGTATTTTGTCAAAACAAAGCCATATATTTCGCATTATTTTTAAAAGTGAAACTCGGTTGATTTCAAGACAAAGCTATGGGGCCCCCTCACACAAAGTTGTTGCAAGGCAGTGTGTGGTCGAAAGAATTTTACGGATGTGGAACCAAAGGAAACACGTGAAAAAGTTTGGGCATTTTGGTATCCCCCATGGTTTGGCGAGAGCAAAAAGATCATTCCACAGACTGTTTTTTACTTTTTGTTTAGTGAAAAACATCAGGATTTAACAAGAAAAAAATAAAAGTAAAATAGGAATATCCTAATCTACCGTCAGCTATAAGAACCAATGCCTCATTCAGCTGAAATTCCCAGTGCCAGTTTTCGAACAACTACCTCCTCTAGAAGATCTGAGTGATGTTGAAGAACGCAGTGACCAGCAATGATGCAGATTTTGACATTCACGGAGGATTCAGTTCGTAGGGGATTTGATCAGCACGAGTTGAAATGATTTAGCACGTGATTTTGGGCCTATCCAAAAAAAGCTTTCAGAAATACTAGCATCAAGACTGAACGAGAAAAAACATACTTGAAACAAGGAGTGAAGGTATCATACTTTCGAACCAGAGAAAGTACAATTTCTGCAGTAACTTTCGAAGTGCCAGCGGTTTTTTTGTGTTTTTTGCCATAACATTCCTGGTTTACTGAAGGAAATTAGGGCTTTTTCAATCTACAATCCAAATGAATGGCGATTGTTTATTGATAGCTTCAAAAGCGGAGCTTGAAGTGTGGTCCTTCTTACACAATGGCCAATTTTGTTTTGGCGCAGTCCCTATTGGGCATTTCGGTTCTGTCTTCGTGAAGAAATATGGAGATGTAAAGAGAGTCATTGAGTTATTGCAATATGACAAACACAATTGGATCATCTGTTGTTGACCTTAAAATGGTGTCCTTTCCTTCTTGGTCAACAACGTGGGATACACAAAGTATCCCTGCTTTCTCTGTATGTGGGATAGCAGAGCTCGAGAGAAGCATTGGGTTCAGACGAATTGGCCTCCGAGATCTGATCTTAAACCTGGAGATCCTAACATTGTAATGAGCCACTTGTTTGACAGGAAGAAAAATATTTCCCACCTCAACTAAAAT
>JACEEZ010020337.1:0-15102 GCA_016584305.1 Chionoecetes opilio
AGGTATTTTTTATTATTATAAAAATATTAATTGTAAAAAACAGTTTTTCCTTCATCTTATTCACCCAAAAATATAGTAAACATTTTTTACCCTCCACAAATGAGGGTCTGGGAACGTAACCTATTTTTTTACTTATCAAAAAAAGTGAATTTTTTTTTTTGACCCCCCAAAAAGTGATGGTCTGGGAACGAAACCCCTATTTTCCTATGAACCTGTTATTCGCCGAACACGAATTTTGCGTGCACGACGGGGTCAGACCGTAACTGTCGTGTTCGGCGGGGTCCGACAGTATATATATATATATATATATATATATATATATACTGTATATATTATATATATATATATAAATATATATATATATATATATAATATATATATATATATTATATATATATGAGGCGTCCCGCATTAGAAGGGCCGCTCGCGCCAAAATAAAAAAGTGAGAAAATGCGTTCAAAGTTTGGCGAACTTCTGACAACCATAACTTTCTTATTAATTATGCTATGACAATGAACTTAGTCTCAAAATAACTGGTAGGCAATCACAATCACGATGGCCTCAAAAAATGTTCCGAGATCGTGATATTCACTACCAAATTTTTGCATAGTTATGGCATACTGTGTTATGGTTTCGGAAGTTCACCGAAGTTTGAGTGCTTTTTTTTTTAATACTGCACACATAATGGTAATTCGTTAATATTGGAACATAAAAACACAAAATAACAATATTAACAATACATAAAGTGGAAAAAATGGTGAAGAAACAGTGCGTTGGCTTAAGGGCCGCTCATCCAGTTACCCTCTAGTAGTAGTAGGAGTAGTATAAAACTACTAGTAGTAGTAGTAACTATTAAAAAAAATACATCTTATATTACTATCACTACTACTAAAAAAAAAAAAACAACAACAAAAAAAAAAAACCAAAAAAAAAAAACCAAAAAAAAAACAGGACACTCATCCACTCCCAGACGAAAGTTAAGACCTCAATAGAGTGATATACACTGTAATATCGATTTTGGCAGAATGGTCTGAGCGGCCCTTCTAATGCGGACGCCTCATATATATATATAATATATATATATATATATATATATATATATATATATATATATATATATATATATATATATATATATATATATATATATATATATATATATATATGATATACACTCAAACTTCTGGTTTCGAACATCTCCCTTTTCGAACAAATCGGTTCACGAACAGAATTTCAAACTCATAATTGCACCGGTTGCCGTGCGATAACTCGGTTGCCGAACAAGCTACTCAGCAACTGAGCGCGCCACTGGCGTCAGTCACGCCGTGGCCCTCACTCAGTAAACATCTGCTCTGGACTGTTCTTTGATTTTGACGATTTTTCTTGTCTTGTGCATTATTTCGGTATTATTTTACACTCGGACCGAAACTCCCTACCGAAGATAACACTAAAGTCGCCAGGACAATTTTTTTTTTTATTTACAGACGTGTGGTGGCGTTAATACTTACATTTCTACATCCATGATTTCAGGAAGGTTAGAAGGGGCTATCTGGAAAGTCTGTGTCATTTTGTGTCTTCATCTGTGTCATATTATGGCTATAAATGAACAAATTACAAAAATATCACCAGAGTGGCAACCAACACTAAGGTATGTTCTGAGTGTCCTTCCGCCGTCGTCGTCGCCCGAAAAAAAACGAGTAGCGAAATTTGAAACCGTATATACTTGCAGATACAAAGCATAAAACAACACTGAAACAAAGTAGATTATACAGTCATGATATAAACTACTGTGTATCATCTTCAGTGGCACATACACATCAGTAGTGATGCTATTATTCGTAATATTTGGCGGCTGGCGACATTATTGCAACTGGCGGCTAAAGTGTTATCTACGGTACACAATGGGAGTCTGGTTTCTGTTTACCTTATTGGATTCTAGGAAACACTCTCTCTATGAGCTTCCGTTGTAAATCATTACTTTTGGAGATAATGACATGTTGTTTATAGGGAGGCGAGAGACAAGTGTTTAGGAGTGCGGACACTTATTTAATGCAGATTTGGCTGTAGTTAGTAGGTTAAAGCATGGGATTAGGTTAGGTTAGGTTAGTGAGTGAGTCAAAAGGGGGGGGTTGGTTAGTTTAATTTTCATTTTTGTAAAAAAAAGTATATTTTGGGGGTCGGGAATGGATAAATCCATTTTATATTGTTTCTTATGGAAAAATGTGTTTCGGTTTTAGAACAACTTTTGGGATCGAATTATGTTCGAAAACCGAGGGCAGGTCTGTGTCTATATATATACTATATATATATATTATATATATATATATATATATATATATATATATTATATATATATATATATTATATATATATATATATATATATATATAATACCGTATTTGCCGCGCATAAGACGCACCTCCGCATAAGACGCACCCCTATTTTACAAGGAGGTTTTTTAGAAAAAATAAAATATTGGTGTTTTGAGGGAAAAATAAATTTCGTAAATTTATCAAGTTATTAAAAAAAAAAAGGATTTGTAGGGGAAAACTAATTATTATGAGCATGTACCTAAATAAAATATTCACAGTGCAGTGAATGTGAATGAAAAATTATACTATAGTTTAAAATGTAAAGGGAATGACGGTAATCAAAATCGTCATAATATATTTGCAGGATGCCCCCACGAATTGATATTCTAATATTTTGCTACCTATGACATATAGCTTAGATTTAATGTTGTAGGTATGCCTTTGTTGCTTTTCTGCTATGTGTTTAGACTTTGTGGAATATTTGAAGTATAGATATTGGTATTATTTTTGGTAGTGGGCTTTCAAAAGTCCTAGAACTCTTAACCGAACACCATCGTGTAGCGTTCTTCATTCTGAGTATTTTGAGCCCCATTTCCCATGGCGCAATTGAATAATAATGGAATTACACGTAGTACCGAAAATCTACCGTTATTTCAGCCAGAAAGTTAAGTTAGGTTAAATCAGATTAGGTTAGGTTAAAGGTGGGGTTTGGTTTAGTAACAATGATATAGAAAAAAACGAATATTACCAATAATATGACAGTGTGAAGCGTAGCAATGTTTGCGGGCGGACCTGGATGGGGCAGGTTGCCTCCCCTCCCACACACACATGTAAACAAACATTGATGTCCGACAAAAACGAGAGCCAGATTAATTCAAAACACATCAAAACTATTCAGGACTAAGTTTCGGCCTCGAAATCGGTGGTTGCCCAATAACATAAATTTACGAAGATATTTAGTTAACACACCGTCTGTAAGGTAGCCATCTCTACCTTGTTGTTATTGTTGTAATTGTTGAAGGGCACCGTTGTCGGGATCGACGATATTTGCCCTGGTTTACACCTATGAATCTATCACAGTCGCGAGGGTTGATTAGTCTTCTTCAGGAAGGTGCAGGTGAAGGCTGGTTCATACTCTGAAATCACGGCAGCGTTCCGTCATGCCGTGCCTTGTATTCACACTATTTGTCATGGTTCCGTCATTTTCGGCAGTTCCTGCTCACCCTCTAAACAGACATGGTGCCTCAGAGGTTATGGTTGAAGAAATTTGCATTAATAGCACTTCTAGTGGATGAAGAAGAGGAGTTTGAACTCTAAAAGACACTGTTTTGGGTACATAAAGCCTTGAGAAAACGATGATTATCACACGGCACAGTCTCATTACATTAAAATATTCTTCCCCAGAAACGTTACGTGACAGGACGGTGGTGTATTGGAGCCGTGACGGTGGCGCACCGTTTAGTGTAACACGTCTATTTGTTTGAATGTAAGAAATTCTAACGGATGTGATGAGATGGTTGCATGCCGTGTCACCATGATGGTATGGTGTGATTCGGCCTTGAGGCGGACGATGTGGCGCCATGATGGGTCTTGGTCTTGGTGCACCATGTGGAAGACTTTTGTCCCGTCTACATCTACCGTTGCAGCCTTTTTACTAGCACTCTTTCATACAGTTTCCTTATCCGTAGAGGTACAGGGGTGAGGATTGAGGGGTCGAGGTGGTACAAAGCCCTATGCTGTCTCTATCCCACCTTGCTTACCACTGTAGCGGCGCTAAAACAAACTCACACACACACCTGCATCGGTTTAGGCCACCCTCCCTGTCTGGGACCAGGATTAGTGGGTGACCTGACGCTGACCTGACTTGTCCTCGGCCGACACAACTGCAACACCAGCCAGGAATTCAGACAGCCACAGGACACACATAGACACACACGCCGAGCACCTCTTATCCCCACGTTGTACAATGACTCGCTTGTCAAATAAACCTACGAAGCCACGACGCCCTTTCTCCATCCTTGTGTGACAAACTCCCCAAATACTACACCTTCCTCTCACCGCTCACACTAAAAAAATCACTTTAACACTCTCTTTGATTCACTATTCCATTTATCAACAATACTCATTCCAGCGAAATTCCATCACCATTTTCTGCCTCCCTTCTATCATCTCCTTCCAACTGTTGTGTCAACTTGTGGCCCGAGTCGAATGCGGGTTAGGCTACAACTAATATGCGGGATGTTTGTCTTTTCCATGGGTGCGGGGATGACTCTGAGTGGTAATGACCCATGGTGGGTGCGCGGAGGGCGTCACCGAGTGAAGTATCCAGGTGAAGCAGCAGACCTGAGATATCAAGTCGTTTTACCATGGAGAGCAGCAGCGGGGTGTGGATGATGTTTACATCTGACACGGCCATCTTGGCAGCAACAACCGCAATCTTTGTTGCCCCAGCTCTTGTTTTCTCTTAAAATCCAACCTTTTCTTAGAATTAATGCATTACTGTTGATAACACAGTTACTAATTTGTGTTCAGTGGACTACTGCTCAACACAGATCACTCCGACCCCTTTAGTAATACACCACCGGCTGTTCTGCATTCTCTGCCTGACCTCTCATGCACTAATATGGCCCGCATTAGATGAGGGTGAACTTTGCTTCCTTTTTAAGGGAAAAAACTGCGTCTTATGCGCCGGCAAATACGGTATATATATATATATATAACATATATATATATATATATAATATAATATATATATGATATATATATATATATATATATATATATATATATATATATATATACAAACCTCGTTTTCCCGGACTAATAGGGGGGAGCACTGGTCCGGGAACCGCAAAAGTCCGGGAATCGCAACAGTCCGGGAATCATCCTCTAAAAAAAAAAAAAAAAAAAAAAAAAAAGTCCGATGCCATTACCCACCCCCGGACGTTTATCCTACTCTAGTATTTACTGTCCGGCAACCGCCAATATCAACTACCCCAACGCGGACTTTTGCGTCCGCTGAGCATGCTGCCACCTGGCGGGAGGCAGCAGAAAGTATTCAATAATCTCAAGAGACTTTTCTGCACCAGGGGAAGCGGGGGTCAGGGGACTAACGGAGGCTGTGCAGGTGAACCGTGAGTGTCGTGTGCCCACATGTAAACAATACGACCACTGAGCATTCAATAGTCTCAAGAGACGTTCCTGCACCAGGGGCAGTGGGGGTCAGGGGACTAACGGAGGCTGTGCAGGTGAACCGTGAGTGTCTTGTGCCCAAATGTAAACAATATGACCGCTGAGCATGCTGCCACCTGGCGGGAAGTGCGGACACTGACCAGGAGTGACAGGAGACGCTCGGACCGCCGGACAACTTTGTCAATTTACGAACAGGACCAGGCATTTCAAGGGAAAAAAAAAAAAAAAAAAAAAAAAAAAAAAAATCTGGGACTGACATATCCCCGGACCTCGGATTTTGTCCGGCAAATCTGATATCCGGGAAATGGAGGTCCGGGAAATCGAGGTTTGTGCCCTAAAAACAACAACAAAGTGACGTAAAAGTCCACGGCAGGGTAGTTTGATATTGGCGGTTGCCGGACATATATATATATATATATATATATATTATATAATTATATATATATATATATATATATTTTAAATATATATATATATGTGTATATATAATATTATATATATATATTATATATATATTTATATATATATATATATATTATATATATATTATATACAGCTAAGTATTAATTATCCGACCTTGGGGAGACCGAAGGTAGGTCGGATAATTGGAATAGTCGGATGTTCGGATATCACACAGAAACCATAAACGTAAGGACAAAATGGTATAGAACATAAAAGATGCAGCTCTTGAAGGCCGATGCAGTGGTATACGTGAAAGTAAAATTCATGCATATATAAAGCCACAAATCAATGTTTTTTAAAAACTAAAAAAAAAACTAAGTAAATAATGGCCAAACAAGACACAATGTGGTGGTGAAAAAAGTCGGTTGTTTGGACAAGTCGGATGTTTGGAGGTCGGATGTTGGGAATTTGGCTGTATATATATATATATATATATAATATATATATATATATATATATATATATATATATTATATATTATATATATATATATATATATATATATATATATATATAAACACACAACCCTCGTTTTCCCGGACCTCCATTTCCCGGATATCAGATTTGCCGGACAAAATCCGAGGCCCGGGATATGTCAGAGTCCCGGACAAATGCCTGGTCCACTCCATAAATCGACAAAGTTGTCCGGCGGTCCTAGCGTCTCCTGTCTGGTCAGTGTCCGCGCCTCCCGCCAGTGGCAGCATGCTCAGCGTTCGTATTGTTTACATTTGGGCACAAGACACTCACTGTTCACCTGCACCGCCTCCGTCAGTCTCCTGACCCCCACTGCCCTGGTGCAGGAACGTCTCTGAGACTATTGAACACTTTCTGCTGCAGTGTCCGCGCTTCCACTCCCACCATGTAGTGCTACACCCTCAACTCCTCACCCTGAACGTCGCCACCTTTGACCTGCTCACCCTGCTGGCGGTGGCTGGCCTCCCGCCAGGTGGCAGCATGCATTCTCAAAGCGAGAGGAGTGGGACAGGAGACTAGAGCAGAAAGACGGGCTCTGTGTAGGGTGTTGGGCTGTATGGGGACAGAAAGGAAACTGAAAGTATTGTAAACCTCACCAAAGTGTTTCTAACGCAGTGCTGGAGATAAGAACACAAAAGAGACAATGAATTAGGATGATAATCAAAGGATGAAAACTGATCAAAATGTCTTTCCCAGGTGAAATAAACAGGGGAGGAGTTAACAAGTTTTGTTAACGAAGGAGACGAAGTAGACGAGGACCTATGAAGCGATACTAAGCGACAAAGGTCACAAAGAAGCTCAGCGGTCGTATTGTTTTACATTACACACTCACGGTTCACCTGCACCGCCCCTCCTGCAGTCCCCTGACCCCCCCCCCACTGCCTCTGGTGCACGAGCGTCTCTGAGACTATTGAACACTTTCTGCTGCAGTGTCCGCGCTTACACTCCCACCGTGTAGTGCTACGCCCTCATGCCTCACCTGAAGGTCGCTAACTGTGACCTGTGACCTGCCCACCCTGCTGGCGGTGGCTGGCGTCCACCCTCCCGGCAACACGCTGTCATCCGCCTCACCTCACCTGTGCCTTCCTGAGGAAGACAGGTCAACTACAACACCTGTGATAGCATCATGGGACATCACCAGGGCTCGATCATAGTGTTCCCCAAGGGATCCTCGCAGCCCTAAAAACAACAACAAAGTGACGTAAAAGTCCACGGCAGGGTAGTTGATATTGGCGGTTGCCGGACAGTAAATACTAGAGTAGGATAAACGTCCGGGGCTGGGTAATGGCCTCGGACTATTGCGATTCCTGGACCAGTGCTCCCCCCTATTAGTCCGGGAAAACGAGGTTTTGTGTGTAAATATATATATACAAAGGTGGCACCAAACCGTTAATCCGTTAATCGTTAATTAACGAAGTTAACATTTTTCCGTTAACGATTTAACTTTTTAAGTTAACTTTGGAAATCATTTTCGGACTAATTAACTTCCGCTACATTTAAACTTCCGTTAACTCAAGTCCGCTAACCCAAAAATTTCATAAACACTGGTAAACATTTAAAAGTTTCTATTATCAACACAGCCATCCCCTCCAGTGCTGCAGTGAGCATTTGTTCTCTATGGCAAGGACATCTTGAGGGCCAAGAGATCATCCCTGTCTGATGAAAACTTTGACATGCTACTTTTCATGAAGGGCAACATGCATCTCATGAACGAAATGGAGAACGAGAAGAGGAAAAATTAAATTATGTATATATCGTGTTTTTCATTTTTTTATTTTGATTTCTTTCGGCCACTTTATCAATATTTTTTTTTAGTTTAATACTAATATTGTGTTTCATTGAAGTTTTTTTTCACCCTATTCTGGCTCTAAAAGCCTTTACAAACCTAAAACAGGGCCAAAACTATGAAATCAGCCTTTTTTAGGTTTTTCTAAAAGTTAAAACTATAAAATCTGCCTTTTTTTTAACTAAAGCAAAAAAAAACTACAGGTTTTTGGGTTCTAAAGCCCTTAAAAAAACCCATAAAGGCTGATTTTATAGTTTTGGCACTTTTCAAAGGTGTTTTTAGGTGGTTTTAGAGCAAAAACTTAGATATTTTTTTCTAGAATAAAAATTAACGTTAACGGTTTATCGATAACTTCCTTTACATTTTTAAAGAATTAACTGATTAACGGTTATCGAAGTTAATTTTTTGGATAACGGATTAACGGTTAACGAAGTTAACTTTTTGATTAACGGCGCCCACCACTGTATTATAATAAAATATATATATATATATATATATACAAAACCCTCGTTTTCCCGGACCTCCATTTCCCGGATATCGGAGTTGCCGGACAAAATCCGAGGTCCGGGGATGTCAGAGTCCCGGACAAATGCCTGATCCAGTCCATAAACTGACAAAGTTGTCCGGCGGTCCGAGCGTCTCCTGTCACCCCTGGTCCAGTGTTCGTGCCTCCTGCCAGGTGCGCATGCTCAGCTGTCCACATTTTTTTTTACATTTGGGCACAAGACACTCACTGTTCACCTGTACCGCCTCCGTCAGTCCCCTGACCCCCACTGCCCCTGGCGCAGGACGTCTCTGAGACTATTGAACCTTTCTGCTGCAGTGTCCGTGCTTCCACTCCCACCATGTAGTGCTACGCTCTCAGCTCCTCACCCTGAACGTCGCCACCTTTGACCTGCCCACCCTGCTGGCGGGGACTGGCCTCCCGCCATGTGGCAGCATGCACAGCGGTTGTATTGTTTACATTTTGGCACACGACACTCACGGTTCACCTGCACCGCCTGACCGCCTCCGTCAGTCCCCTGACCCCCACTGCCCCTGGTGCAGGAACGTCTCTGAGACTATTGAACACTTTCTGCTGCAGTGTCCGGGCTTCCACTCCCACGGTGTAGTGCTACACCCTCAACTCCTCACCCTGACATCGCTACCTGTGACCTGCCCACCCTGCTGGCCGGGGCTGGCGTCCACACCTCCCGGCAACACGCTGTCATCCGCCTCACCTGTGCTTTCCTGAGGAAAGACAGGTCAACTACAGCGCCTGTGATAGCATCATAGGACATCACCAGAGCTCATAGTGTTCCCAAGGGATCCTCACAGCCCTAAAAACAACAATAAAGTGACGTAAAATTCTGCGGCGGGGTAGTTGATATTGGCGGTTGCCGGATAGTAAATACTAGAGTAGGATAAACGTCCGGGGGTGGATAACGGCCTCGGACTGTTGCGATTCCCAGACGTTTGCGGTTCCTGGACCAGTGCTCCCCCCTATTAGTCGGGGAAAACGAGGGTTGTGTGGTACAGGGAGGTCCCGTTATACGAGCATTCGGTATACGAGAATCCGATGATACGAGATGTGTAAATTAGGGTCTATTTTCAATATACGAGATCGAAAATCCAATGCTATGACATTCAAACTGGGGTGAGTAAAATTATCAAGTTCAAATACGCGCCCTACCACTCCCAGGCTGGACAAAGGGGGATTTGGTTGACCCCAGTCAGGTCACTCCTAGCAAGCCGTGACCTGAAGGGTAATTAAACATATGGCGTGGCCTGACATTTAGGGAAATTAGCAGGTGTGCGGCTCCAACCTTGGGACTGCAGTCAGGTCATCCCTAGCAAGGCGTGACCTGAAGGGTAATTAAGCATATGGCGCGGCCTGACCTTTAGGGGTAATTAGCCAGTTGTGCGGCCCAAACCTTGGGACTACTACTCTTTTGTATCACGCGGGGTCCCCTACAGTAACAACGTCTTTTTTGCTTGTTATGCATATTTTATGTTTAATTAATGTACAGTTATGTTATTTTGTGTGCTATTTTCTCTTTCAGAATGCTTTTTCTACAGAATAGGTAGTAGTGTGGGTAATATAGACGCTGTGTGTTTGTTTTGTTTGCTATAGTTTATTTTAGCTTGAAAAACCCTTTTTTTTTTTTTTTTTTTTTTTTTTTATAATTGATGGTCCTGGAATCAAACCTATATTTTACCATTATTATGAATTTCGTTATAACGAGATTTTGCTTTACGAGTATGCAAGGTGGAACCTAACTGCTCGTATCTTCGGGAACCTCCCTGTATATATATATGCCTCCACTGTACACAGTGCACACACCTATACAGTGCAAAAGATTATTCTGGTGGAAAAAGGATGCATATAGTTGCATGGAATATACAGTAAACCCTCACTTCTATGGACTTCAATATAAACGAACTTCGGCATTAACAAACTTTTTCTGCCAGTCCGATATATGTGGGATTTACTGAATAACTCGCTTAATGTGGGGTTTGGTTCGTTGGTGGGGGCCGGCCTAACATATACACGCAGGTTGGACGGTGGCAGTGAAAACAAAGCTGACCGGGCAGTGCGTGGCTGCAAGCCGATCAGTCTGGCTTCGTCGGCCAGAGTGTAAACACCTCCTCTCACATCCTCCCATGCCCATGGATTACCCATCAGGGTGGCTCGGTTGGTAGAGTCGTGAGCTTGCGTGTAGTCCCTGCATTCGGTCAGCGGTTCGAGTCCACCAAGTTCGTCCTGCGTGGTGGCGCTTTGTATAGTCAATAACCTTGTAGTTGGTACTTGCAAAGTGTCTAGATAGGATCAAGTATCTTATTATCACCATGGATTGTTTTAATTTCCCTGTATATGTGTAGTATTTGTGATGGCTGCATGTAACTAAAGTACACTACCCTCACCCAGTTTCACGATTGCTTTATTCCGAAGGCATAGCGCGAAACTCGCGGATCGCGAAACTCGGGTATTGAAAACCTGTAAAAAATGTTTATTTGTCCGGTGTGAGGCGTAGTACCATTTTTTAAGGCTTATAAAACTCACGTTTCCCCCCAAAAAACCCAGAAGAATACTAATGGTCTTCCAAGACTAGTGTTGTAGTACTTCCTCAGTACTTACCTGTTACAAGTATTTCAAATACCATAAGACATTCAAATAAACTATCTGGACTCACAGTGTGATGTTTGTTCCACGTCTGAGGCTTTGGCAGATTGCCGCCCCCAACAGCGCCATCTATCGTCTGCTATCGTCCCCGGGGCGGAGCGGAAATAGGTGGCTGTAGTCTTAAAAAAAGTTTTTTTTCGAGCCACTTCCTTGATTTCCTGACATCACCCTGATATCTACAATCTCGTTCAGGACACAACACTGACAACGGCACTGCGTGTCAGCACCACCGACGGTGATGAGTGGTAGTGTGTACTGGTGGTAAGCAGCGCGCAAATCCAGCGGTATGAAGACGTATCCCATACGTGTACGAAGTGTATCCCATACGTGTACGAAGTGTATCCCATACGTGTACGAAGTATATCCCATACGTGTACGAAGTGTATCCCATACGTGTACGAAGTGTATCCCATACGTGAACGAAGCAGCGCGTGACGCCAGCATAAAGAGACGTATCCCATACGTGTACAAAGTGTATTCCATACGTGTACGAAGCAGCGCGAAACTCGGGGAAATAATGCGCGAAGTCGGGATGGTAAGAATTTAGGACTCGGCGCGAAACTCGCATAGCGTGAAACTCGGGAGGGTAGTGTATACAAAACTTTCATGTAATGTAACAAACAAAGTTCATTATACTGTCTGTACAGTGGTCCCTTGCATTTGGCGAGTTTCAGTTTGGAGAAACACAGTATTGGCAATAGGTTGGATATGGTACCAGAATCCGAATTTGGCGCTTCAAATTCACTTTTGGCGAGACGCGCGCTGACGTCACGGAATGACGGCGGCCCAGAATGCTGACGGCCCAGAATGCTCCACCCGCAAGCGTCCATGTTGGTGTTTGTTATCTTCCCGGCAGCAATCTTGACAACTGCGCTGTTTTTTGCTCCCAAGTGACGGCACCTTTGGCGTTAGCGCTAAGACTATGGCATCTACAAGTACTGGTGGTGGTGGTGGTTCGAGGAAGCCAGGTGACGATAAGGACAAGGGAAAAAGCGGACAAACGAGAGTGGAGGAAAGGTAAACACACAGCCACAACCACCACACTCACTCGTCTCCTCAGGTCTAACTCTAAATAATTCATGGTAAATAACATCTATTATCTATTATCTATTGTCTTTTGTATTGCTGTTAATGTTTCATGTATAATGTCTTTGCTTTTAAGCAGTTAAATACGAAAATGGAGGTCAAAAGGGTGAAGTCAGGCCTCGTCAAGATTAATGGATAAATTTTCCATTGAAAGTACTATTTGCGTTTGGCGAAATTAACTTTTGCCATTGGTTTGGCTAGACTAAATATATCGCCAAACATGAGGGACCACTGTACAGGGAAATGGTCGGAAATAGAGAACTTTAACTTCATCGAACAAAGTTGTGTTATATGCGTAAAGTTTGAATAACTTAACCTTCTTTTCTTTTCTTTATAACAAACTTTTGGATATAACGTCACCCCCTTCCCCTCAATTGATTAGTTTTTAGTGAGGGTTTTACTGTAGATGTGACAGCTGTGGAGCCATCTGGGTGAAGCATAGGAGGGAAAGATGAAGAAGATAAATTGTTGGAAAAGTTTTTTTAGCTAGATGCCAGTCATGAGAGGAGTTTGTTCCAGAAAGATTTTGACATTTTCTATTGATGAAGGAGTTTTTGGCAACTTGAATAGATTTGGCATGATTACGAACTGAACTATATAAAGCATGAGTTTCAGAAAAAGGATGGTTACGGTACCTTCTGTGAGGCGTCTATGATGGCGCAGGCAGGATTTTTTATTGTGACGCCTGTGATTAGAGGCTCATGCCGCCCCCCTGTGTCCTCCGTGCACTCAAAAATTGAAAGGGAAGTTAAGGGTGGGGCTGGGGGTGTTTTTAGGCCCTCGACGGTGCAAAAAGTTTTTGGGTTTTCGTGGGGATGAACTCGGTCACCGGAAAAACGCCACCGGAGATGTTAACCACCTGCTACCGCCTCCCCACTTGGACAACATAGAAGCAAGCTAATTTAAACCCAAAGGTTTTACAGGATTAGGAATAGTGTGTGGAATCTATGCCCCCAGCCAAGAAAATGCCCCTTTTTTATGCGCTTGCACAAAGGATGGGCTCTGACACAAAAGCAATAATCATTCTGGGGAAAATCGAGTAATCCCGGCTTTAGGTTCCTACTTAGCTGAGTGTAATGCCGAAGCACTTCCGCTTGGGTGGGTCACGGGGCAGAATCGGAGCGATAGAAAAGGTAATAAATAAGCTTGGATCAGGGGACCCCAACAGGAAATGTTTAAAAAAGTAAGGAAAGGGTTAGATTTTTGGGAAAAAGGTCAGAATGTTAGGCGTGTCCCCAAGGGGCGGTCAGGAATACGAGTAATGCTGCACCAGCGTTTTGGAGGAAGTAAAGTTGTAGGCTTTTTAATGCGTTAGTCTCAAAGAAAAAACCAAGATGTTGTTCTCGCCAAGACCCTCACTTATTTTTGACACCATTTTTCAGGGGTAACTCATCAATATCTAATTTTTTGTTTGACGTCAGTTTTTTCCCATAATGTCTTATGAGGTTAAGGTCGATGATACGCTTCCAATTCTATTGTCAACGTTCATCATTAGATTTGAGCCATAGTTTTATGCCTCAATGCTTTCCTAACAGGCCCCCATTTTCGGCTGAAGGCCTAGGTGGATTGCCTACCATGGCAAACGGCACCACCGCCCCCTTTTTTTTGTTTTGCTAATTTTTATGCTAACTGCCTTCTGAACTTTCAACTTATGCCCCCCCCACGCCTCGCTCACAACTTTCACTCATTCTCATCCCCATTCTGTCCATCTTACTAACCCAAATTAAACCTATCTTCACTCTGTCATCCCTTTGACAGAAGGATGCTGGTAAAAATCTGAAATTCTCTTCCTGTTTCTATTTTTTTTCCCCCTTCCTAGACTTCTTTTTTTTTAAGAGAGAAGCATCAAAACTAAAAAAAATTGATCCACCTCCCTTTCTTTATTTTTTTAATGCCTTCTTTATGGGGGCTACAGCTAACAGACTTTTTTTCCCTTGGGGCCCTCGTTTTTTTATGTAAAAAATATATTTTAAAATATCAGCCGCAAAAAATTAGACGTCAAAAAAATTGGGCGGGAATTATAAGAAAAGGGCATCAGCAATCCTTTTTTAGCAGTTTTATCATCTTCTTTTAAATTTTTCTTGGTCCCCCTGCCTTTCTTTTTACGCCAAAACAGTCTCTAATCACCATCTTTTTGCAGCCTGCACCAACGGGGGCCAGACAAAACCCCCCTCGGACAAAACCCCCCCCGGAAAAAACCCCCTGGACAAAAACCCCCGGGCAAAACCCCCTAAACTAAATGCGAAATAGGACAAAACCCCCCAGTTTAATACCTTAAAAATTTGAAGAAAAAAAATAATTTAAGCATTAATTAATGAAGAATCATGAAAAATATTAAATCTTTTTTTGTGTTTGTCACTTCCCCCTGATCATTGTTTTTTTTTACCTAGTACCGTAAATCCCCATGTACCGTAGATAAAAACTAAAGTGCCAGGACAACGTTTTTTTTTTATTTACAAAAGTGTTGGTGTTAATACTACTACTTACATTTCGCTCCGATTTTTAGGAAAGCAGAAGGGGCTATTGGAAGGGCGTCATTTTTGGGCTTATCTGTGTCATAGTATTCTATAAATGAAAAAATTACAAAAATACATCAACCGGGGGAAAGGGTTTGGGCGACCCCCCCT
>JACEEZ010020338.1:0-15000 GCA_016584305.1 Chionoecetes opilio
GTGAAATTTGGGGGAAAGAAGGGGGGGGGGGGAATAATTTTTTTAAAAGGATTTTGGGGTTTCAGTTGGGGGAAAAAAAGGTTTTTTTTTTTTTTTTTTTTTCGTCGGAAAAAACAAAGCCTCTTTTCTGCTACGTTATTGTTTTGCAAAATACTCACGGTGTCGTTTGTTTTTTTTTTTTTAGTGGATAAATCGTGGTTTATTTTGTTGCTTTTGTTGTGTTGGTAGGGGTGGTGGTATGGTGTGGTTCTGATTTTCCTGACACTTCTCTCTCTCCTCCTCTCTTCCCCCTCTCCCTCTCTCTCTCTCTTCTCCTCTCTCTCTCTCTCTCTCCCTCTCTTCTCTCTCTCTCCTCTCTCCTCTCTCTCTCTCTTCTCTCCCTCCTCTCTCTCTCTCTCTCTCTCTTTTCTCTCTCTCTTCTCCTCTCTCTCTCTCCTCCTTCTCTCTCCTCTCTCTCCTCTCTCTCTCTCTCTCTCTCTCTCTCTCTCTCTCTCTCTCTCTCTCCTCTCCTCTCTTCCTCTCTCTTTTCCCCTCTCTTCTCTCTCTCTCTCTCTCTCCCCTCTCTCTCTCTCTCTCTCTCTCTCTCTTTCCCCCCTACAAGAAAAATTAATTTTTTTATCACTAAGTGTACTGAAAATATAGAATCTTAGAATGATTTAATAATTTGATGAGAAGTTGTTGGGTTTTAAGTAAAGAAGTAAGACTTTTTTGGTCATAGCCGGGCCGGGGCACTCTAGGGCCCGACAAAGTCTTCTGTTAAAGGCACCAGCGTGTTGATCATTGATTATAATCGCGTGCTGGTGTGGTATACAGGGAAATACTCAAGGGGAATCTCCGGCCTCTTTTAGCTTCCTTATTTTCTTTTTTTTATTTTGTCGCATGGGGGAAGGCAGAGGTGGCAAACCCCACCCCACACACACACACAACCCACACACATACACACACACACAAAACACACACACACACAACACACACACACACCACACACCACACACACACACACACACACACCACACACCAACACACCACACAAACACACACCCCAAAACACACCACACACACAACCCCCACACAAAACACACACAACACCACCACAGCACGCCACCCCTACATAACAATAAAAAAAAAAAAAAAATTGCTTTAAAAACCATCAGAAACAGTAATGGACACTTCATAGATTCGATTTATTGCATCATTTGAATAAAAAGTCATGTAATATAAAGGTATTAAGTGATTTATTTTGCAGCTGTTGACAGAAACCATGTATACAATATAAATGTAAAATATATAAACTTTAAATTAATTAGACTGAAATTAGTGTTTAGTGTTTATTAAGACTCATTTTCAGCATAACAATAAGAGAAAAGGTATCTACTTTTATCTAGGTAAAAAAGTACTAGGTAGTAAAGGTATCTACATATCCACTATCTCACACTTTTCTACGAGTCACCTTTAACTTTGCTCTTCATAGAAAACGGAGCCGTAGAAAAGGTTTATCCCAACATCAAATTTTCTTCTGATCTAGTTTGATAGAACACATCCCACGATCTCTACACCATCCACTCCACTTCCTTTCCCTCCACTCCGCTACCCTATTTCCCTTCATTCTGCCCTAAACTCAGCCTCGTTACCCCGTACCCCTGTCTCAGCCTCTCTCAGCCTGCCCTTTACGTCGCATCCCGCACAATGGAGCCTGACATACACCTGCCTTGCTCAGACTTACGAAACAGGCAGAGAAGTAATTGGGTGCAGAGTTATAGCCACGAGGAACGCCAAGGTTAGCTGCAGGCTAGACGAGACCATCAGGAAGAGGAGGGGGAGGAAGAGGAGAACCCCTTGTTTCTTGGTCACGTATGGAGGCGCATTCTTACCTACCTACCTACCTACCTACCTACCTACCTACCTACCTGCCTGCCTGCCTGCCTGCCTGCCTGCCTGCCTGCCTGCCTGCCTGCCTGCCTGCCTGCCTGCCTTTCCTGCCTGCCTGCCTGCCTGCCTGCCTGCCTGCCCCTGCCTGGGCCTGCCTGCCTGCCTGCCTGCCTGCCTGCCTGCCTGCCTGCCTGCCTGCTCCTGCCTCTCTGCCTGCCCCTGCCTGCCTGCCTGCCCGCCTGCCTGCCTGCCTGCCTGCCTGCCTGCCCCGCCTGCCTGCCTGCCTGCCTGCCTGCCTGCCTTTCCTGCCTGCCTGCCTGCCTGCCTGCCTGCCTGCCTGCCTGCCTGCTGCCTGCCTGCCTGCCTGCCTGCCTGCCTGCCTGCCTGCCTGCCTGCCCCCCGCCCTTTCCTGCCTGCCTGCCTGCCTGCCTGCCTGCCTGCCTGCCTGCCTGCCTGCCTCCCTGCCTGCCTGCCTGCCTGCCCTGCCGCCTGCCTGCCTGCCTGCCTGCTGCCCCCGCCTGCCTGCCTGCCTGCCTGCCTGCCTTTCCTGCCTGCCGCCTGCCTTTCCTGCCCCCGCCTGCCCGCCTGCCTGTGCCTGCTGCCTGCCTGCCTTGCTTTCCTGCCTGCCTGCCTGCCTGCCCCCTGCCTGCCCTTGCCTGCCCTGCCTGCTGCCTGCCTGCCTCGCCCTGCCTGCCTGCCTGCCTTCCTGCTGCCTGCCTGCCTCCCTCCTGCCGCCTGCCTGCCCTGCCTGCCGCCTGCCTGCCTTGCCTGCCTGCCTGCCTCTGCCTGCCCTGCCTTTCCTGCCTGCCTGCCCTGCCTGCCTGCCTGCCTGCCTGCCTCCTGGCCTGCCTGCCTGCCCCTGCCTGCCTGCCTCTGCTGCCTGCCTGTCCTGCCTGCCTGCCTTGCCTCTGCCTTGGGCCCCCTGCCTGCCTGCCTGTGCCTGCCTGCCCGCCTGCCTGCCTGCCCGCCTGCCTGCCTGCCCTGCCTGCCTCTGCCTGCCTGCCTGCCTCCTGCCTCCTCCTGCCTGCCTGCCCTGCCCTGCCTTTCCTGCCTGCCTGCCTGCCTGCCTGCCTCCTGCCTGCTGCCTGCCTGCCTGCCTGCCCGCCTGCCTGCCTGCCTGCCTGCTCCTGCCTGCGCCTGCCTCCTGCCTGCCTGCCTGCCTGCCTGCCCCGCTGCCTGCCTGCCTGCCTGCCTGCCGCCTGCCTGCCTGCTGCCTGCCTGCCTGCCTGCCTGCCTGCCTGCCTGCCCGCCTGCCTGCCTGCCTGCCCCGCCTGCCTGCCCCTGCCTGCCTGCCTGCCTGCCTGCCTGCCTGCCTGCCTGCCTGCCTGCCTGCCTGCCCTGCCTGCCCGCCTGCCTGCCTGCTGCCTGCCTGCCTGCCTGCCTGCCTGCCTGCCTGCCTGCCTGCCTGCCTGCCTGCCTGCCTGCCTGCCTGCCTGCCTGCCTGCCTGCCTGCCTGCCCGCCTGCCTGCCTTTCCTGCCTGCCTGCCTGCCTTCCTGCCCCGCCTGCCTGCCTGCCTGCCTGCCTGCCTGCCTGCCTGCCTGCCTGCCTGCCTGCCTGCCCCGCCTGCCTGCCCTGCCTGCCTGCCTTGCCTGCCTGCCTGCCTGCCTGCCTGCCTGCCTGCCTGCCTGCCTGCCTCCCCTGCCTTGCCTGCCTGCCTGCCTGCCTGCCTCGCGCTGCCTGCCTGCCCTGCCTGCCTGCCTGCCTGCCTGCCTGCCTGCCTGCCTGCCTGCTGCCTGCCTGCCTGCCTGCCTCCCGCCTGCCTGCCGTGCCCGCCTGCCTGCCTGCCTGCCTGCTGCCTGCCTGCCTGCCTCCTGCCGCTGCCTGCCTGCCTGCCTGCCTGCCTTTCCTGCCTGCCTGCCTGCCTGCCTGCCTGCCTGCCTGCCTGCCTGCCTGTCCTGCCTCCTGCCTGCCTGCCTGCCTGCCTGCCTCCTGCCTGCCTCCTCTGCCTCCTGCCTGCCTGCCTGCCTCCTGCCTGCCTGCCTGCCCTGCCTGCCTGCCTGCCTTGCCTGCTGCCTGCCTGCCCTCCTGCCTGCCTGCCTGCTGCCTGCCTGCCTCTGCCTGCCCTGCCTGCCATGCCTGCCTCCTGCCTGCCTGCCTGCCTGCTGCCCTGCCTGCTCTGCCTGCCTGCCTGCCTCGCCTGCCTGCCTGCCTGTCCTGCCTGCCTGCCTGCCTGCCTGCCTGCCTGCCTGCTCCTCATCGTCCTTATTTTGTCGTTTCTCTCTGCATCCCTCTTTTCTGTCTCTTTTTTGCCGTTGTTCTTCCTCGTCCTTTCTTTTTCTCAGCGTCCTCGTCGCTCTCTCTCTCTCTCTCTCTCTCTCCTCCCCATCTCTCTCTCTCTCTCTCTTCGTCTCTCTCTCTCTCTCTCTCTCTCTCTCTCTCTCCCTCTCTCTCTCTCTCTCTTCTCTCTCTCTCTCGCTCTCTCTCTCTCTGCTGTTACCTTAGTCCCCATACATCCTTATTTGTGGATCAGGTAGTATAATTTATGTAGTCCCCACAAAGTCTCGTAAGGACCAACAGGTCAGGAACTGTTTGCTTCTCCCTTTGTATTCCTTCCACACATCGTATCCTTTCATCGTATCGAACTTGTACCCTTTCCCACATACTAGTTAGTTAGTTTGGATCAGTACAATCAAACACTCAAGCAAGGATCAGAAGGTTCGTCGCTATTTGTAAAACTTTTGTAAAACTCTTTGTAAAACTCTTGCTTTTCCTCCTCCTCCTCCTCCGCCGGTGCTGCCACGCCCTCCAATGGTACATTATTAGACTTACCTGTTTTACATATATCACCTGGAGGATGGCTGGTGTAAGGAAAAATAAAGGAAAAAATGAAGTGATACCAGAAGGAGGAAGAGGTTTATGTGAAGAAATAGACGGAGAAGGAAGAGGAAGAACTTGAGAATGCTTGGAGGACTTCTAAAAGGATAAATTAAGGTAAAGGAAAGAATGTAGTTATACCAGGAGAAGTAGGAAGAGTTTAATATGGGGAAATGGAAAGAGAAAGAAGAGGAAGAACTTGAAAATGCTCGGAGGACTTCTAAGATGAAAAAGTAAGAGTGTTGTTGTTGGTGGTGCCCCGGATGAGAAATCTTGCCGGAAAAGACAGAATCAAGGCCGAGGAGGGAGGAAGGGAGAAAATAAATGTCGTAAGTAGTAAGGAAGAGATACAATCCTGAGAAAAGCCTATACTTAAGATAGTAGAATGTGTACGTACCACATGGATAACCTGATATCACGCCTGTGTAAGGAATAATGCACGCCTTATGTATGTAAATATACGCATACTTCCTTACTCCGGGTTTTATATTATGAATTTACACAGAGCAGACTTAGGCGGTGCCCAACAAGGAAGCGATGGTGGCGAAGGAGAGGGGAAAAAAGAGTGGGGCAGGATGTGATCGCGAAAGTAACGCCTCAGTGGATTTTTTTTCTATCTTGGCTGGCACTGAAACGCCTAGACCGCCAGCCATAAAGATACCTCGTGCGCTCCCTTCCTTCCTTCTGAGACCATTTTGATGACCAGTAAAAAATGTTAGTGTCTATGTTTTAAGATTGATGTATTTTTTTAATGATGTGTTGATTATACCTTGTGTGTGTGTGTGTGTGTGTGTGTGTGTTTGTGTGTGTGTGTGTGTGTGTGTGTGTGTGTGTGTGTGTGTGTGTGCGTGCGTTTGTGCTTGTGCAATATAATCTATTTTCATTTATCTTAATGTGTCGTAATATCGTTTTGCAACACAGGACGACCTTACTATTATTTTTTTCCCTTTCTGACCATTGGCTGTTGTCAGGTTGTAATCAATTGTTTCAAAGCAAGCATGGGAAGTGAAGGGCGTAGAGGAGGAGGAGGAGGAGGAGGAGGAGGAGGAGGAGGAGGGAGGGAGGGAGGGAGGGGAAGCGGAGAGCGTAGAGGGGGAAGAGTCGCCCCACCTTTTTACCCCTGCCCTTTGTTTCCCCCCATTGACCCTTACATGTCTACTACGCATACCTCCACTGTACGTGATGGGGCACCTCCTTCCCTCGCGCCCTCCTCCTCCTCCTCCTCCTCCTCCCCTCCTCCTCCTCCTCCTCCTTCATGACATTATCACTGCACTGGAGGCAAAACACATTTCCTTTGATTTTGCAATAATGAAATAGAGACCACTTTTTTGGGAGGACAGCACTTCCGTCTGTTCCTTCCTTGTACGTAAGGTAGTGGTGGTGGTGTTAAAAAGCAGTTATCGCAATAGTAACTGTATTGTGTGTAGAATCTGCCGTTATCATAGTTCTGAAAGATAATATAGATGTCCTAGTGTTGTAGGTGCATGGGGGTAGATCAAGAGTTGTGTGTGGTATGGGTTTCAGGGTGTACTGCCAGTGTGGTAGTAATGGTAGCGAGGTGATGGTGGTAGATGGTAGAATGGTAATACTGGGGCAGATCATGATGGTAATACTGGGGTAGGTCATGATGGTGTGTTAGATAATGGGAGTGATGATAGAGGGATACAAAAAATACAATTAAGACAGCGATATTAGACGGAATGATGGTTGTAAGAGAGAGGTTGGTAATGATGATGAAGGTAGGGAGGAGGAGGAGGAGGAGGGGGGAGGGAGGAGGAGGAGGAGGAGGAGGAGGAAGTCAGGTACTGATGATGATGATAACAAAGTGGTAGTTATTAAAGAGATGAGAAAGGATGATAATGGTTACCTGATTCGTTCATAATTTTTTTTTTTCTGTTCTCTCCTTTTTTTTCTCTTTTCTCTCTCTCTGTCATCCCCCTCTCTCTCTCCTCTCTCTTTCTCTCCTCTCTCTCTCATCTCCTTTTTTCTCTCTCTCTTCTCTTTTCTTCTTCTCTCTCTCTCTCTCCTCTCTCTCTCTGCCCAAGGTTTAAAATATACGTAATTTTGGTCAACTCAGGAAGATGTTTTTTATATAAAGATGACGTAAGTAATGAAAATGTTGACTCATTCTCGAATATTGCATTGGAAAATATTTTGGGTATATTGAAGACAAAAGATGAAATATGATCATCTTGAAATATAAAAATAGAATATATGGCCATCACCCCCAAAAATTTAAAAGGTAAGATATTATGGCCATCCTAAGAAGTTTTTATCTGATACTTTTTCCTCATTTTTCATCGTAATACTTTTTGTTAGTTAGCTTGTGACTTCTCTTTGTATTGGCTTTCTCTTCTCTCTCTCCTCTCTCTCTTTTCTCTCTCTCCTCTCTCTCCTCCCTCTCTCTCTCTCTCCTCTCTCTCTCTCTCTCCTCTCCTCTCTCTCTCCCTCTCTTTCTCTCTCTCTCTCTCTCCCCTCTTCTCTCTCCCTTCATCCCTTTCTTCTCACTTTATATGTCAAAACATTTAATTACTTAACAAATTGGAGGGGAGAGAGAGAAAGAGAGGAGAGAGAAGGGTAAAAAAGAAAGAATGAAATTTTAGAGAGAGGGGAGAGAGAGAGAGATAGAGAGGAGGAGAGAGAGAGAGAGAGATTTTTGGGGTTTTTGTGTGGCTAAGTGGGCACTGGTCAGTGGTTTAATTTATTTGTGGTAAAAAAAACTGAAGAACGGTACTGTTCATGTGTTTGCGTTTCCCCTTTTTTATGTTGTTTCTTTCGTGTTGTGTGTTTTGCTGTGTGTGTGTGGTGGTGTGTGTGTGTGTGTGTGGTGTGTGTATGTGTGTGTGTGTGTATCTCTAGTTGTTTTACAGGCCAGGGAATGCTGTGTGGCCCTGTTCATATCAAATTTTTATAATTCATCCTAGTGCTTGTGTTGGCCAAGCCAGCACCCCGGAAGCAGGACAAACCCCGGCTACACCGGGACCCATCACTGCTTGGGGACGGGGTCGAATTTTAAGGAAACAACCCATCTGTTTCGCTTCCGCCCGGGGATCGAACCGGGGGCTTCTCGGTTTGTAAAACCGAGCGTGCTTCCCCTACACCACGGTCCCCAGTACCCGACACCCGGAGGTGTGTGTGTGTGTGTGTGTGTGTGTGTGTGTGTATGTTTTGGTGGTGTGTGTTTGTGTTGGGGGGTGTTGTGTGTTGTGTGGTGTGTGTTCCTTGTTATTGATTACGTGCCTCTGATCATGTCCTTGTGCTTCAATGTCGTGTTTTTTTATCTCCTTCTCTATTTCTTTTTATGTTCCATTTTCCTTCTTTCTCTTCTCTCTTTTCTCTCTCTCTCTCCTCTCTCTCTCTCTCTCTCTCTCTCTCCTCTCTCTCTTCTCTCTCTCTCTCTCTCATCTCTCTCTCTCCTCTCTCTCTCTCTCTCTCTCTCTCTCTCTCTCTTCTCTCTCTTCTCTCTCTCTCTCTTCTTCTCTCTCTCTCTCTCTCTCTCTCTTCTCTCTCTCTTCTCTCTCTCTCTCTCATCTCTCTTCTCTCTTGCCCTCGGTGGGTGCAAGGTTGGTAGAGACTTGAGCTCGCATTGTGGCAGCGTCCCTGTGCATTCGGCATGTGTTGCGGTTCAGTCCCTAGTTCGTGCTGACGTGGCGGCGCTTTGTATAGTCAATAACCTTGTAGTTGGTACTTGCAAAGTGTCTAGATAGGATGAAAATCTTATCTTATCTCTCTCTCTTCTTTTCTTTCATTCCTTTGCTCTTCTAGGACATCAAACCCTCGTTATCTATAATTAATTCTTTGTCTAATTATAACATATTTCCTTTGTTCACATTCTTCTCTCTATTTTCACTAAACTTCCTACCTATTTTTAACTTCCTATTTTTCCTACTCGTGGATTTTATATATCTTTGTATCTACGTATCTACTTCATCATTTCTCGTATGCATTTATTCTTTATCCCCTAACCTTTTTCACTGATCACTTTCTCATTCTTTTTCTTAACTGTGTCTTCTTCTCCTCCCGCCCTTCCACATACCATGCTAGGAAAAAGGCGTTGCTTATAATGTATACATCCATACAGCAGTAGTATAGTAGATATGAGGTCCTATCTTCAAGTTTCTCTGAAGCATGACTTTTTCTCACGTTTTCCTGTGATACCCGATTTATCTTTCCTCTCACAACAGTGGACACGTGGACAAAATAGGGTTAGGTGAGGCTTAGGAGACAATGTTGTTATATTGTTCGAGTACCTCAACATACTAAGCGGATCTTTGGTATAGACATGTATAATCTAAAAGCACATATGGGTTTTGATATATATTTCTACGTACTACACACACACACACTCTCTCTCTCTCTCTCTCTCTCTCTCTCTCTCTCTCTCTCTCTCTCTCTCTCTCTCTCTCTCTCTCTCTCTCTCATCTCTCTCTCCTCTCTCTCTCTCTCTCTCTCTCTCTCTCTCTCTTCCTCTCGCTCTCTCTCTCTCTCTCTCTCTCTCTCTCTCTCTCTCTCTCTCTCCCCTCTCCTCTCTTCCTCTCTCTCTCTCTCCTCTCCTCTCTCCTCGTCTCTCTCTCTCTCTCCTCTCTCTTCTCTCTCTCTCTCTCTCTCTCTCTCTCGTCATTTTCTTCCGCATCACTCTCCCTTCCTTCTCCATACATCACTTCCCTCAACGTGAATTTGGCGGAAGTGTGTCATTAGTACTCGTATTGGGACCTTTGTGTGTGTCTCTTGGTTAGTAATTACGCTTTCAAGTGGTCATGGAGTGTGGAGGCGCTAATGACGGTGGTGGTGGTGGTGGTGGTGGTGGTGCGGGGTGGTAGGGTTGATAGAAAGCTAACTATTTGATTGCGTTTGATATGGGTGTGGTAGTGGTGTGTGTGGGTGGTGTTGGTGTGGAGGTAGGATTGTAATGAAGGGAGTGGTTATGGTAGTGGTGATTTGATTGTGTTGGTGTATATATAAGGTTTTGAAAATTGATATGATACGTTTTGCAATTTATTGCTGGAATTGTTTACGGATTTAAGTAAGGACGGTATCGGGAAGTAATTTTGAGTATTTTCGAAGGTACGTACGTACGTAGGTAAATGAGAAGTAAATTGTCTAGGAAAATTATTTACGTGTATACATTTATTAGTTACAAGTAGAATTTTAATAGAGTAATTTTTTGTTATCTACACAAGGACAGTTAATTTTCGTTTACAAAGGTTCACATATGTACTGGGGAAGATGGGAATCCGTTGTTTTTAAGGTGGGGAGAATAAAGGAATGTTTATTGAATAATGGCCTTGAGGTTGGGAAGGTAATAACGTGTGAGGTTTAAAGGGTCTTGGAAGAGCCTGCCTGTCATTGTCATGCCTTCCTTTCCCTCTCTTTCGCAGCCATACAACCACTTTCTTATTCAAATGTCCACCCTTTACTCTCTCTCTCTCTCTCTCTCTCTCTCTCTCTCTCTCTCTCTCTCTTTCCCCTCTCTCTCTCCTCTCTCTCTCTCTCTCTCTCTCTCTTCTCTCTCCTCTCTCTCTCTCTCTCCCCCCCCCCCCCCACAGCCACGTGCACCACTAGCCAAGAAAAACGTGTCATTCAATCAGGAAGAGGTTGACTGCACTTGAAAAATGAAATGATAAAGAGATCAAATTTCT
The DNA here is from genome assembly GCA_016584305.1 of Chionoecetes opilio. NCBI lineage: Eukaryota > Metazoa > Arthropoda > Malacostraca > Decapoda > Majidae > Chionoecetes > Chionoecetes opilio. The sequence continues at coordinate 10,324 of JACEEZ010020338.1, forward strand.
GTAAGAGACACAACTGTTGGGTTTTCTGGTTGATTGAAAGGATTGGTTGTCACTAAGGGGAAGGTCTTCAACCCGCCTCTGTCCACGTGTGTGTTTGAGGAGGACCACGACGAGGATGACAAAGGAAGCAACAAAAACCAGAGTAAAAAGATGATAGCTGGGGATGGAAGAAGTACTATATAGTAGTAGGAGGACGAAGACAAGGACGAAGATGAGGTCGAGGAAGAGTAGGAGTTAGAATAAAATCAATTCAGGTTTGTGGTCATTCTTTTTTGAGAGGCAGCTATTGGCGTCACTACTATCTGTTACCACGAAAAAATGGAACCAGAAAATGTGGACAAAAAGAGAGTCGCCGTCCTTCATTAATACCGGAAACGCCTGGCGATAATAATGAAGGTTTTATTCAGCGGAAGCGAGACTATTAGGCAATACTGTCCCTTGGAAACACCCTTGATGGGCTCACTACTTAAGAACTCATTGAAATTTCCCTCTTACAAACCGACTTTACTGGACATACATATCAATAAGAACTGATGAAATCCTTCCAAAAATGTCTGTGTCAACGAAACCGCAGAATAAAGACAAGAATACTAAAAAGAAGGAAATAACATTTCAAATAATATTTCATCACATATGATACCTAATTAATTTCACGAACAACAAAGAAATATAGAAAGATCTCCCATATTATATCGTGGCATCTTTACAGAACAATAATTTTACACCGTCGAAAGAGCCGAACTTAATTGACTCAATGAATTTAATAATTATTAGATAAGCTGATTCCTATAAAGATTTAAAGGTCCGCAGGATTTTCCAACCTATATAATATTTACAGAGCTGTTATTTTGCATTATGAATATGTCTGAATTAATGAACGGCAATGTTAATGACAAAGGCCTATATAAATATATCACTTTACACGCCTTGGCCTTGATTCTACGAGAGATTGAACCAAAACCAAAAATGAAAAAATACAGTTGATAATTAATTGAGAGAAAGAGAACAAAAGAAAGAGAGGAGGGGAGAGATAAGAGAGAGGGGAGAGAGAGAGAGAGGAGAAGAGGAGAGAAAAAGAAAAGAGAGGGGAAGAGAGAAGAGAGAGAGAGAGAGAGAAGATCAGCCCCAATCCCTGTCACTCTACACTGCCTTATTCACCACACAGTCATTGGCCGCTGGTTTTGTCCTTCTGCTTTGACATTCCTGGAACCCCTCTGAAGGTGTCATCAGCCACGGAGTCAAAGCCCGACACCCTTCCTTCCCACCCATTCACCCCTTCCTTCCCTCCCCTCCACCCTCACCCATTCTCCCACCGTGTAATGGGTCCTCAGGTAATCCTAACTTCTCCCTCCCTCACCTCCACCCCTTCATCCCCCACTGGTTCCTAATCCATTTCCTCTCACTATGAGCAAAAAATGCGAAATCCCGCCCTCCCCCTCCCCCCCTTTTTCCCCCCCCCCTTCCTGTCCTTCCCGCCTCCGTAACCACCTCCTCTCGTCTCCTGTTTTTCTCACGTACCATCCTGTCGTCCTCCTTGCGAGCTTAGGGATAAGTTTGAGTTATTTTTTCCACCTTTGTTAACTTTAATTCCATGGATGATTACTTACTTCCCTATAGCTTTTTCATCAAACCCAAAACCTTATACCCTCTTTTCCCTTTAAACTTTCCCCCTTCCCCATATCTTTCCCTTCCCCCTTTCCCCCCATTCATTTTTTCTCCCTTTCTTTAAAATTTTTCGTCTCTCCCTATTTTTGGGCCCCTGTTCTTTTCCACCCCTTTCCCGCCCTTTCTTTTTTTAAATTGGTGGTTTTGTTTTTAAATTATATTTTGGGGTTTTAATTGTAGAAATTTAAAATATTTTTTGGATAAATGACAAGTGCGGTTTGGAGGGAATTTTATAAGTGTTTGTTTAGTACAATTTAAAATTGTTGCATTTCTGTTTAGTAGGGTAAAATCCTTTTGTATTTTTGTTTTTTTGTTTTGTGTGGTTGTTTTTTTGGGTGTGTGTGTGTGGTGTTGTTGTTTGTGTGTTGTTTGGGGTGTGTGGTTTTGGTGTTTTTGTTTGTGTGTCTGTTGTGTTGTGTGTGTGTTGTGTGTGGTGTGTGTGTGTGTGGGTGTGGTGTGTGTGTTTCCCCCGTTTGTTGTCTTTTTGTGGGGTTTTGTGTGTGTGTGGTGTGTGGTGTGTGTGTGTGTGTGTTTTTGGTTTTGTGGTTGTTGTGTTTTTTGTGTGTGTTGTGTTTTTGTGTGTGTGTTGTGTGTGTGTTGTGTTTTTTACGGTTTTTGTGTTGGATTCCGAGTGGTGCCGTCTTTTTTGTTCGTGTGTGTGTTGTGTGTTTGGTGTGTTTGTTTTGGGGTTTTGTTTTTTTGTTTGTGGTGTGGGGGTTGTGTGTGGTGTGGGGGTGTGTGTGTGTGTTTGGTTTTTGTGGGTTTTTGTGTGTGTGTGTGTGTGTGTGTGTGTGTGTGTTGTGTGTGTGTGTGTGTTTTTTGTGTGTGTGTGTTTTTGGGGAAAAAGGGGATTGGGTGCTTCGAAAAAGGGGGTGCAGGTTTTCTAAAACACCAACGGGGGGGTCTGGTGGGTTAAGGTAAAGTTTTTTTGTTGTGTGTTTTTTTGTTTGGTTTTTTTTTTTTTTTTTTATTTTGGGTTTGGGGTTGTTCTGGGTTTTTTTTTTTTTTTTTTCTTTTTTATGAAAAACAACCCCCGGGTTTTTGGGGTTATTTAAGTTTTTTAAAAAAAAGTTTCTTTTTTCCCCGCCATTAAGTTTTTTTTTCGATTTTTTGTTGTGTGGAAAAGAATTTTTAATTTTTTTTTTTTTTCAGGCAATGAGAGGGGTTTTTTTCAGGGTTTTTTCCCCGTTTATTTTAAAAACCTTCCCCCTTTTTGGGGTTGCCCAAAGGCCCCCTAAGGAATTCCCTTTTTTTGATTAATTTTAGTTTCTTCCCTTTTTTTCCTGTTTCATTCTTTTTTTCCAAATTTTTTTTTTTATTCTCCCTCCTTTTTCCTTCTTTTTCCTTTTCCCCTTTTTTCCCTTTTTTTCTCTCTTTCTTCCCCTTTAAAAAAGGGCCCTTTTAAAAAAAAAATTTTTTTTTAGGAAAATTCCAAAATAAACCAAAAAAAATTTTTCTTTTTCGCGCGGTCCCAAAAATTGGGGGTTCCCCCTTAAAAAAAACTTTATCCCTCTTTTTTTCAAAGCGAAAATATGTACAAAGTGCTGGTCATTTATAATTTTGCGTTTGGTGGGACAGGGTTTCCTTCAAATACAAAGCCATTCCCAAACTTTCCCCCTCCTTTTTCTTTTATTTCCTCCCCACTTTAAAAAGTAAAATTAAATATAAATTAAAACTTGGATAGAAAAAATTTAAAAATAAACCTTAATTTTCCCTTTTTTATTAAAAAATCTTTCAAATTTTCCCTTTTCCTCAAAATTCTCTTTCCTTTTTTCTACTTCTTTTCTTTCCTTTCCCTTTTTCCGCTTTGTTTTTTTTGAAAAAGGGAAAAAGGTTTGGGGTTCCCCTTTAAACACCTTTTTTTCCCTCCTATTTCCCCCACGTTTCCAAAAGAATTTCATCAAACCTATTTCAAAAAACAATGGGCATAAAATGGGAAAAAAGGGACCTAAAAGAGAAACTACACAAAAAAAAAAACAGGAAGGGAGGCCAACGGAAAAAATTTTGAAAGAAAAATTCTCCCCCCCTTTCCCTCTTCCCCCCCTTTTTCCCCTCCTTCCTTTTTTTTTTCCCTCTTCCCTTCCCCTTCCCCCTTTCCTCTTTCTTCCTTCCTCTCGCTCTTTTCTCTCTCTCTCTCTCTCTCTCTCTCTCTCTCTCTCTTCTCTCTCTCGTTTTCTCTCTCTTCTTCTCTCCCCCTCATCTTCTCTCTCTCCTCTTCTCTCTCTCTCTCCTCTTCTCTCTCTCTCTCTCTCTCTCTCTCTCTCTCTCTTCTCTCTCTCTCTCTCTCTCTCTTCTCTCTCTCTTCTCCTCTCTCTCTCTCTCTCTCTCTCTCTTTTGTATAGTCATCGTTCTTAGTTAGACTATCAAACACCTTCTTTCATTGCCTCTCTCTATCTCGAGTTACAAAGCACTTTGCCTTCGTTCTATATTAGCGAGGAGATTTACACTGCCAGACACTTACTGTTTTTGTCTACAAAGAAAGTGTGTTTGCCTATGTATAATGGAGGAGAGAGAGAGAGAGAGAGAGAGAGAGAGAGAGAGAGAGAGAGAGAGAGAGAGAGAGAGAGAGAGAGAGAGAGAGAGAGAGAGAGAGAGAGAGAGAGAGAGAGAGAGAGAGAGAGAGGAGAGAGAAGAGGAGAGGAGAGAGAGAGAGAGACGTGTTTAAGGGAGATAGTGAGTGTGAATTAGGGTGTGATGATTATTTATAGCTAGCCTTCACCGTAAGAAATGAAGAAAAAGCAAGGTTAGTGCAGGTTTCGTGCTGTTTTGACCTTGTGGATGTATACGTTTAGCTATTTTATTACTTTTTTTCCACCTTGTTTAATCAAGGTCGCTCACCCACTTGACGGCCGAGGACGTGACTCGATCAAACGAGGTTCTTGCCGGGGACTTAGTGGAAGGGTTCGTGTTTAGGGTGTCTTGTCTGCCGCATCGCCGCCACCTTGCATGTAATGGCGGGAACCTCCTTGTGGCGCCGCCCTTACACCCTCACGCCAGTCATTCACACCAGTC
>JACEEZ010020338.1:20000-30000 GCA_016584305.1 Chionoecetes opilio
CTGTGTAGATTTTCATCATCCTTGCCAACCTGTCATTTCATTTTTTTGACAACCTAATCTATCTTGTTTCGTCCTTGTTTTTCTATCTACTAATTGGTAGTATTTTCTCACCGCGGTTTGGGATCTGCGTAGATTTTCTTCATCCTGGCCAACCTGTCATTTCATTTTTTTGACAACCTAATCTACCGTGTTTCGTCTTCTATTTTTCTTATCATCTAATAATTGATATTATTTTCTCCTGCACCAGCATTTTGAGTCTTGTTCCCCGTATGTTTTCCTTTCCCTTCCCTAGCATACTAATACGTACCTACGGTGAGACAATCGTGATTATTAACGTCGCATTTAGAGCTAATTGAGGTTCCTTTACTTGGCGGTGGGGCGCATCGTATATCATATGGAAATGCTTCGTTGTGGGAGAGGGAGGCTGCGCAACATGGTATTTACGGGAGGAACAAGTGCGCTTAGTAATTACCTGAAAGGCTAGCGTGTTGCGGGTGAGTTTGTTATGCGAATCGTCTTACTGTGGGCGGGTGTGAGGGGAATAAGTAATTGATGTGGGCGTTGCTGGAGGCGTGTGGGCGTGTCTGCGTGCTTGTGGTCCACAGGAAGACAACTCAGCTTCTCGTGGAGTGAAAAAAATAATAAGGTAGTCAAGATGCGGTGTTTTTAGTAATTTCATGGTCGTAAATCACCTTGTTGTCTTCAAGGAAACGGTGTGGCTTTGGTTGGAATGAACGTGTCTCTCTCGTGTGTGTGTGTGTGTGTGCGTGTGCGTGTGTGTGTGTGTGTGTGTGTGTGTGTGTGTGTGTGTGTGTGTGTGTGTTTTATCGTTGAAATGAAAGTGTAATGCTTTTTTGCTCCTTCGACATTGTATTTCCTGTTTGTTTTTGTAAAGGAAATATGATGCATGTATGTTTCTCTGATTGAAGTGTCATGCGAATATGTTGCTTTCTCGGTATATAGGTAAGATAAAGTGTGTTACGTGTTTGTACTTGGTATAGAGGTACGTGTAGTAAGTTGTAGTTGCTGTCATCATCAGTGATTTTGCCAGGAACGTTCGGTATAAGAGTGGATTCATGAGGCGTGGCTATATACCTGACATGCGTGTTATATGTACCCATGATTTATCTCAGTACCTTGTTTTGTGCCAGACTCATCCGTGTTTGTGTGGAACATTGCCAGATAGATTTAAAGGTTGCCTGTTTAAAGAGTCAACACAACACACACACACACACACACACACACACACACACACACACACACACACACACACACACACACACACACACACACACACACACACACACACACACACACACACACACACACACACACACACACACACACACACACACACACACACACACACACACACACACACACACACACACACACACACACAAACATAGATATATAGATAGATAGCTATAGTTTATTAGAGTATTGCCAGATATGTTTAAAGATTGTTTGTTTAGAAAGTCAAAACACACACACACACACACACACACACACACACACACACACACACACACACACACACACACACACACACACAAGGAGACTAATGAGGGTCGTGACACAGGAATCAGAGCCTCCGGTGTGATCGCGTCGGGGATGGACAGGTAATTGTTGTCCTTGTCCTGCAGAAATTTATGGTTTATGTCATGACTCTCTCTCTCTCTCTCTCTCTCTCTCTCTCTCTCTCTCTCTCTCTCTCTCTCTCTCTCTCTCTCTCTCTCTCTCTCTCTCTCTCTCTCTCTCTCTCTCTCTCTCTCTCTCTCTCTCTCTCTCGACATTCTGTATGATATTTCCCCCTTCAGTATTTTAGTTTTAACAGTATATAAGAAGGTCTCACATTTATGATGGGTCGCAGTTCTTTGTGTTAGGTGTCTCGAGGGCATCCAAAGTGTCACAATTATGTCATTAATTTTGAGGCTAAATTGGTCCTCTTATGGAAAAAAATACAAGGAAATAATTTCAGTGAAAGAGAAAAAATACAACCAGGAAATCGTTCAGGAAATTTTAAGTGAAATTGATGTATTTGAAATATCGTTTTATTTCTAACATTATTACGTGTCGATCTGTTATACGTTTAGCAAAATTTGGGGTTCAAAGTCCACTCGATTAACCTGTAGGAAGCTTCTTTTTTTCCATAATTTCACCATTACTAGTTTCAACCTTTTACACATCTTGTTATTCATCGGAAGAATCAGTTATATGAGTTCTGTGAATTGGCTGTCAGACGTCAGAGAGGCAACGTGGACGGCGAGGATGCCTGGAAGAGAAATGAGGCGATGGTGACAGAATGAAAAGCGAGAAACTAAGATGACTCGAGGATAGAGAGCCTGGAGGCGAGGATGACTGACGGAATGAAGGATGGCGAAGATGACTGGAAGGATAAGGATGACTAGGAGTTATAGATAAGATGTGAGAGACGATCGGAAGAAATATATATATACGTATGAGAGAGAGAGAGAGCGAGAGAGAGAGAGAGAGAGAGAGAGAGAGAGAGAGAGAGAGAGAGAGAGAGAGAGAGAGAGAGAGAGAGAGAGAGAGAGAGAGAGAGAGAGAGAGAGAGAGAGAGAGAGAGAGAGAGAGAGAGAGAGAGAGTGGAGTTATCGTTTCATAATAAAGAGAAGTTTGACATGTCCAGCGTCCCATAAGAGGATCTCGTGTCTGTCGTCCTTTATTAATTTAGTGATGTCCAAAGTTCTTATTAATCCTTGTTAGATTTTCAACCTTTGTCCACGTGCTCATAACCATCCATTTTTTCTCTCTCACTATCTCTTTCCGGATTCTGTGGCGGACGGTGTTGACATCTCACACAATCAGTGGAAGAAAAAAACTGAATTGAATCATGTTACGTAAAATTGGTCAACCGAAAACAATAGCGAGTCATAGGACATTATATTTAGCTAAAGGAGGAAGTCTTGAGAGATGTAGTTCTATATTTATACTCCATTGAGGTGAGAGAAATTATCGACGGTGATCTCGTGTGTCGCCTTTACAAGTCTCGTCCATAGACCAAGGACACCAAGTAGTACAGGAGCCTTGAGAGTGAGAGTGGAAGGGACAAAGGGATAAAAGGGAAATAGCGATCGAAGGACACTGCCAAAAAAACAAAACAAGGATTCAAGATCATTCAAGAGTAAAGAGGAGGAAGGGTAGATGGGTGATGGTGAGGTACATAGATTAGACGACAAAGGGACTGGAGAGGATCGAGTGAGAGTGAGAGGGAAGGAATGATGGGGGAACAGGCCAAAAAATATAGAGAGACGGAGGAGCGATGTTGAGAAATGGGATGTGAATGAGAGTAAGAGTGAGAGAAGGAGAGATTGAGAGAGAGAGAGAGAGAGAGAGAGAGAGAGAGAGAGAGAGAGAGAGAGAGAGAGAGAGAGAGAGAGAGAGAGAGAGAGAGAGAGAGAGAGAGAGAGAGAGAGAGAGAGAGAGAGAGAGAGAGAGAGAGAGAGAGATGATAGAAAAGACTGAGATGTATGCAGAAAAATATACTATAAAGTTGAGAACATGAAAAAATAGGGAGGAAGGCAGTGAAAGAATAACAAAAGTAGAGGGATAGGTCAAAGAATGAGAAGGTAGGGAGTGTTGGTAGCTAGTGGAGGAGGGGGGGAGTGATTGTAACAGCCAGACAGAGAGGAAGAGATGCAAGCTGAAGGCAGGTGGTTGGTTAGGCAGGGCTCCAGAGAACAGTCCACTTTTTCACCTTCAGTACTGGGCCAGAAAGACTTGTAACCCGCCCAAAACAGCCTAACTCAACCCTTCTACCCTTCATTCCCCCCTCTTCTCTCCTTCTTCCTTTCAGTTTCTTACCATTTCCCTCGGCCAACTCTGCCTCTTCTCCCTTCTTTCTTACCTTCCTTGTTTTACTTCGCCCTTTAACCACCCTCCACGCCCTTTCGTCCTCTGAATCAGGTCTCCTCATGTCTCTTTTATTCCCTCTGCCTTCTACCTAGCCCCGCCCCACCCTGCCCCGCCTTGCCACACCCTCAGCCGCCCTACCCAAATGACCTTGAACTTTATGCCGCCGGACTCGAAGGCATAATTTTTTTTCGCCGTCTCTTAAGGGAACGAAGGGGAGGCGGGGAACAAGGAGGCACTCAAGCATGGACAGTGACCTTTTAGATTGACTTCTGTGTGAAACTGTAATGATGAGGAAGGCTTGGTGTGTTAGGGGCTGCACACACACACACACACACACACACACACACACACACACACACACACACACACACACACACACACACACACACACACACACACACACACACACACACACACACACACACACACACACACATTTTTTTTCTCTCACTTACTCTTCCTTGATATCCTTTTGGTGTCCTGCTATTCCGTCTATCCATATCAATGTGTCTGTGTTATTCACCCATGGTCTTGTCCACACGAGTCGATCTCGCGATCGCCAGTTTCACCCTGCCGGTGCGAGCTTGGAGTTCATTATTACAAACCGATTATTACCGATCTTTGGGTAATGCTGGGACCTCACTCACCACACACCCATATTCCCTTGCTCAAGGGGGACAGTAATCGCACGAATTTGTCTGAAAAATCCCCGGGAGCAGTGAGGATTCGAACCGGCTACCACAGAATGGCAGGCCAGCGCGCTATCCACTTGACCATCGTGGCAGTGTGTGTGTTACTCTGTTTGTCTTTGTGTCATCATCATCATCATCATCATCATCATCATCACCCACGCATGAGGCATCGTGTCCGTTCAATCCTGTGAATGTCATCAAATTCCCTATGAACCGAAAAAAATCTCATCCTTTCTTCATATTTTTCTGGCCTTTATTCCTTATTACACGAGTGTGGGGAGGCGAAGAAACATGGTGCACACTATTGATGTGGGATAGGAAGAAATGTAGATATGCAGAGAGAGAGAGAGAGAGAGAGAGAGAGAGAGAGAGAGAGAGAGAGAGAGAGAGGGAGAGGGAGAGAGAGAGAAGGGGATAAAGACAAGCAGTATGTAAATTTAACATAACTTTGTCGGAAGTGTATTTCTTGCAGACAGAGAGAGAGACAGGCAGACCGGCAGACAAAGAAAGACAAGACGGAGGATTAACAGGTGTTTGGGGAAAAAGGAAAATTCTCCAAAGGAAACAATTAATCAGCCAGACAGGCATTGACTCTCACCTTAACAACACGCAATCCGGTATTTTTTTTTTTTCCCCCCTTTTTTCCCCCAAACCGTCGGCGACCTTCTCAAGGCTCACGGAAATGCCTAAATGCCTGCGTGTAAGGTTGTCTGCCTGTCTGTGTCTGTCTGTGTGCTTGCCTGTCTATCTGGCTCTGCGTCTATCTGTATGTCTGTCTGTCTATCTGCTCGCCTGTCTACCTGTCAGTTTGATTGATTTATTGTTTGTATGTATTTCTTTTTCAATAGAAGGTTATGGTTTGTATATCTTATTACGTGTTCGTATGTCTAACTGATTGGATTGCTATATTTTGTATAGGTCTTTCATTATTTATTACATTTAAAAAAAATTATTATGTTCCTGACGTTTCGTTCCTTTCTGTTTGGTTGGCTGAATGCCTTTTTTATTTTTTTATTTTTTTATTTGTGCCTATAGCGTCTGTAGGCAGTGATCTCCAGGGCTCGGATGGTAGGCCTTGGAGGTTCACTTGAGGACTGTGATGGTTAGCCCTCGCCTGTGGTGGCGCAGGCAGGAGTTTTATAGTGACGCCTGTGATAAGAGGCTCATGCTGCCCACCTGTGTCCCTCGATGCACTCACAGTCGAAGGTAGAGTTAATAGGCAGCATGTGGGTGTTCTTAGGCCACTCGACGGTACAGAAAGATTTTGAGTGGATTTTCACCCTCATGGGGGATCGAATTTGGGTCACTTGAGCACGCCAGTGAGAGTCGCTAACCAGTCTGCCACCGCCTCCCCTAATATGTCTTTCAATCAGTACCTCTATGTCTTCCTGTATGTCTGTTTTTTTGTCTGTCTGTCTTGTGTTTTTTGTGTTCTTTTTTGTTTCTTTTCGCCAGCCATCCTTTCTTTATCGTTTTTTTTGCTTCTCTTGTAACCTCAGATATGATATTATAGAGGAGGAGGAGGTGGTGGTGGTGGTGGTGGTGGTGGTGGTGGTGGTGGTGATGGTGATGGTGGTGATGGTGACGGTTACAAAGGAAGGAGGAGAAGAAGACGAGAATGAAGAATTAGAGAATATACCAATAGCAACAACAACAACAATAACAACAATAAGGAACAAATAATAATATAGGAACAACATAATTGAGATGGAAAAGGAGGAAGCGAAAACTAATAACAACACTGTCAGATCAACATAATTTGATTGCTTTGTAGGCTGTCTAGTTGCAATCCTGCACTAACAAGAAACAGTTATTACCCTTATAGTTAAGTTATTAAATCTAAACACTAATCACAGTACACACACACACACACACACACACACACACACACACACACACACACACACACACACACACACACCACACACACACACACACACACACACACACACACACCACACTTACACACACACACACATACAAACAAACACACACACACACACATACATACAAACATACAAACCCCCCCCCTACACACACACACAACACACACACACACACACACACACACACACACACTAATAATACCTATCAAAGTGGAAGGAGTTGCAAGACCTGCCTATTACACATGACAAAAAACAGGTACAAAAAAATCGGGGAATCACTTTACCGACCGACCGCTCAGCATACCAATGGAGAACCTTTTTGACATGCCACACGTAAACTTTATAGCAACGCGGCGTGTAACAGTGTGTGTGTGTGTGTGTGTGTGTGTGTGTGTGTGTGTGTGTGTGTGTGTGTGTGTGTGTTTGGCAGCGTGGTGGTGTGTGTTAAGGAGGCCACGATGGCTTTAATCAATCATCATTATCATCGGCTTTTGGCTATCTCTTATAGGCAGTAGAGCGCCCTTGAGAACGCCACCATATACTTCTTCCTTCCTTGCTAATATTTCTCGCATCTCCTTCTGTCTTGTGTACGTATGAGATCATGCTTATTTAGGTCTAATGGCTAGTTATATTGTGTTAGACAGCCTTTAATTCAAACAAGGAGACAGATCTGGATGATGTATAGGTAGATTACGTGGTATATTCCCTTTTTGGACACAAGGACATATGTAAATAATGTGTTTGGTGAGCATGTTTTGGTGCCTGTGTGTGGGTAGGCGGGGAGTGGAGGAACGGGAACAGGAGGTGGTGGTGGTGGTGGTGGTGGTGGTGCTGGAGGTGCTGGAGATATGTAGAAGCCTCAGCTTAGCACGTAGCAATTCGTGTTGAGTTATAGCAAGGTTACCGGGTTTAGGAAGGTGCACTATTTACACGCTTCATTGCTAGTGTGAGGACAGGTGACGGGAGGAAAAAAATATTGTTAGAGAGGAGAGAGAGAGAGAGAGAGAGAGAGAGAGAGAGAGAGAAGTAGTAAAAGAGGATGGAGAGATGAGAGGAGGATGTAGAGAAGAGAGAGAGGAGAAGAGGAAGAGAGGAGAGAGAGGAGAGAAGGAGAGAAGAGGTGGAGTTGATAGAAACATGGATGGAGAGGTGGAGGAGGATTAGAGAAGACTAAGAGATAGAGGAAGGGAGAGAGGTATGGAAAAAGAGATAAATATAAGTGAATTGGAGGAAAGGAGAGGTGAGGAGGATGAGGAGAACTTATAAGGGAAGTTTGTACCTAACGAGGTTATCTGCTACGCTAAACGAAGAGTATTAAATATCACACGGACATATGTACGAGGAAGGAGGAGGGAGACATTTAGGGTATTGTTATACTATACCTTCTTGGTTAGAAGAAGAGAGAAGAACAAAGAGGTCTAGAAGAGCGGAGGTGAGAATATAATATAGTTATTAGTATATTAAATATATAAGAAGAGAGAGAGAGAGACGAGAGAGAGGAGAGAGAGACAGAGAGAGAGAGAGGAGAGAGAGAGAGAGAGAGGAGAGAGAGAGAGAGAGAGAGAGGAGAGAGAGAGAGAGAGAGAGAGAGAGAGATGACAAGGGGTATATCTCCGAAGGCCGCTTTTCTCACCCTCCACACTTGATTCAGGAAGAAGGATCACCTGTCGGGCCTCAGGTGTGTGGTCTTGTGGCTCCTGACGGCGACGTGTGAGTGAAAGGAGCTTGGCGGGTCGTGGAGAGTGCTCCTTCCATAACCTTCCTAATCCCTCCTCCTGCCTTTCGCTGCTTCAATCTCTGTTCCTTCAATCCCTTGGTTCCTTTAATCGACCAAATTCAATCCCTCTATTGCTATTCACTCCCAAGATTTTTTATATCCTCCAATTATTTTTTCTCAATCCCTTCTAATTCCATATTTTGACCCTAATCTAACCACTCGTCCTTTCTTCTCCTTATCCCTTATCCTCCTCTGCCGGTGTTTTATATGTCAGGAAAAGGTAGACTATATGACTCTGTACATTATTGTTATCACTGTATAAGCATATGATAATGAAGTATATACCGAAGAAGCAAAAAGAAAGCAATGTACTAATGTAGAAGAAAAGCAGGATTAAGAAAATAATGTAAGAAAATTAATACAGCACATATATGTAAGTGGAAATGATAAAAATTGAGACTGAGGAGAAAATAATGGAGTAGCAAGAACCGGGATGAGGTGCAAACGAACGAGGAAAAGAAGGAGGGAGAGAAAGAGGAAGGAGATCTAAGGAAGACAAAAGAAGGAAGTTTTTATTTCTTTAATCTAGAGTTTGTCCTTTACTATTCTAAACGTCTTCATTTTTTATTTTTCGTGTGAAGAAAATTTTATTTAATTAATATGATTTCCTTGATACATTACGGTATCTTTTCCTTCCACTCCATGTTTTGTGTGTGAACTCCTATAAGAGGCAACACGAAAAAAACAGAATTTTCTTTATGGATGTTTTACAGACAAATCGTGTTGGTCTAATTTTGTCGCATAGTCTCATCTTACCCCATCAGTATTCACACCACCGCCACCGCCCTCTCATCACCACCGCTACCACTATAACTGCAAGTAAGACCTCACCATCAATACCAACACTATCATCAGTAAAATAAAATCACAACAAATACCTATCACCACCACTACCACCTCACCTACAAGACACAGTAAGACCTCACCTTTAACAACACCTACACTATCATCAGTAAATAAAGTCACAACAAATATCCATCACTACCACCACCACCACACTCACCATACCTACAAGACACAGTAACACCGCTTAGTAGACACCATTAACACCAACACTATCATCAGTAAATAAAGTCACAACAAATACCAATCACCATCACCACCACCACAATCATCCGCCAGAAATAACGATGGTAGAAGAGATGGTTTGAAAGGTTTAAAAGGTTTTATTTAACTCTGGTGATTAGCTGCAGTAACTGGAGAGACGCGTCTGCTTGGAACACACCAGTGGCCCTGATTGTGTGGCCGTCGCAGGAAGGCAGAGAGCGAGGCGAGAGTAACGAGGTCGTGACTGTGACGTGCGAGACAAGGGATGAGGGTGCGGAGATGAGGAAGGCGAGGAATGAGGAAGTCCAGAGAGGATGAGAGATGCAAGTAAGGTACGATGATTCAGGATGGTGGGTGTGGCAGTGGCGGTGGTGGTGGTGGTGGTGGTGTGAGGTAGAGGATGTAAAGGACGTGTTGATTATTGCTGGTGGTGGTGGTGATGTTGATAAAAAACTGTAGGTTCCGTATGTTTATTTATCCCCGCAAAGGGAGTTGTGTTTTAGTTAGCTATGACCTCTGTTGTCTTTCTTCGCCATTTTATGTATATTTTACTTCCTTTATCTGTGCTTCCAGTGCCTTTTAGTCGCGCGTTAAGTGGTGCTTGTAATGAAATGGGTTGTGCGGCTCCCTTGTCGGACCCTTCACGGCACTCATGCTTGGAAGGACCTTTACTCCTACATTCCTTTACTCCTGCATACATTCAAGTACACACACACACA
>JACEEZ010020338.1:35000-37500 GCA_016584305.1 Chionoecetes opilio
TTCCCAGATATGTGACTAAGTCTAAGAAAGACACCGAGAGCATAAAGGAAAGAGAGTAAAATGTTGCATCTGTTTCTTGATAATTATTTACGTCGCCTCTATGAAGGCTCAAGGGGAAGAGGAGCCCAGCCCTCCTGCATTGCTCAATTATATATGTTTTAAAATCAGGGAATACAGAAAGAATTTTTTTTTGTTATTGATATGTAAGAGAATTAATGATAATGATAATAATGTTAATACTAATTACCTCCCTCGCTAGCGGTGTGGTATCATTTTTAGTCGTGTTTTCTATCTGTTTGTTTGTTAGTTTGTATGTGTATCATCACCATTACTTGATAGCCGATCAAAGTTTTCAAAATTTTTATGGTAACAAGATATAACCAAAATCATGGCCAAGTTCGAACATAAGGACCGTAGATCCATTTTGATGGTACTTAAATTACCAAAATCTGACAAGCGAGGTTGCGACTCTCGAGGTGGCACCCACTGTCCATTGTATTCTTTACAAAGGACTGAGAGCAACTTTACACTTGATCAAATCACTATCAATAATAATCAGATGCCTGTGTTTGCTAGTATCACCTCCAAGGCGAAACACTCCCTCAAGATAGAGTAACAAGCAGGAAATGAACGTGAGCTTTACCCCAGAAACCGTCTTCCGCCTTGACACCCCCGTCGCCCTGCCCCGCCCGTGCCCCGACCTGCCACGGCGCGTGGCCCCCCGTGGCGCCCATCCTGAGTCACGGGGAAGGCCCAGCAGCACCGCCTCGCCGATCCCCGCCAGGAGGAAGGAGAAACAAAGCCTCAAGGACCTCCATTTGCGGGGCAGGAATCCATGACGTCAGGACTCGCCCCTTGCCAGCTGCCTCTGTATGTACCCGCCATGCATCGGCACACACATACACACACACTCACACACGCGTACGTGCAGACACACACACACACACACACGAATACGTACACTCATATATGAAAATGGGAAGGAATGTACGCTACGCTCCTTCCCTGTAAATGTTAAGAGCTTTACAAGTGCCTTACCCGCGCCGAGAGAAATGTTTATTAAGAGTATTTGAATATTTGCATGTCACCCAACTATGTTTATGACGTCACGCTTAACATTTACGGCGATTGGTGGAGGAAATGATGACGTCGCTGGGAATGTAGCAGTGACGAAAGAGTGACGTTACGTTCCATAGTGGGGGAACACGCGGGTTGGAGGATCACATATTTTTTTTATTGTGTTTCTCTCTCCCTCCGTCACAGTATTTCTTGTGTCGCCGTGGAGGAGATATCGATCAGTCTCCCTACCTCTAAAGGCCTTGTTTGTGTGGCTGCCGGATGTCTGTGTGTGTGTGTGCGTGTGTGTTGTGTGTGTGTGTGCGTGTGTGTGTGTGTGTGTGTGTGTGTGTGTGTGTGTGTGTGTGTGTGTGTGTGTGTGTGTGTGTGTGTGTGTGTGTGTGTGTGTGTGTGTGTGTGTGCGTGCGTGTCGTTAGATCAAATTTGCATGTGACCTCCCTGTTTGGAACGCATTAGGAGCAGCGATCCATCACGCCACGCCTGCATTTCAACCCTACCATCATGCAATCAAACCCCATTTCGTCGTGGCACCAGAAAACAAAACATTGCACCATTTCCTCTCCATCAAGGCTCAGAAAACAAAGATACCAACATTACAACAATCCTTAATACACTTACGCAATCCTCCTCTTCCAATGAACCGACACATCTCACCTGTAAATAAAAAGAATCCCATGTTTTTTCCCCTCCCTTCATGTTTTCTGTCTTCAGGAATATCCTCTTACTTGCATTTTTATCGGTATGTTTTAGTGACATTGAAGAGAGGGTGACAGGCGGGTCCATTATCAGGTTAAGGGATGGAGGAAGAAGAGAGGGGAGGGTGGAGGGTGTGAGGGCGTTGCGACACGGGCGGGACAATGGCTTCGAGGTCCGGGAGGGTGACAGCAATGCGACCCACCGATCAAGGTCACGAGAAGAGGAGAAGGTGCAGGCAGAGGAGGAAGGGAACGAGGAATAGGAAGGTAAGGGGGAAGAAGAAGAAGGATAGGAAGAAAGAGAAGATAGAAGACGAAGAAGAAGAAGAAGAAAAAATGAAAAAATTATGAAAATAGGGTTAGAGGGAGAAAATAGAAAACCAATATCCATGAAATATATAAATAATAAATGCTTAAACAAAAAAACATAAAAACAGGCGTATACATAAAAAATCCATTACCAACTGTAGAAAAAAGTCATGAAATTGTAGAATGTAGAAATAAAAATCTGAAAAATACAAGGAAGATAAGAAAAAAACTCAGAGAAAATGAAAAATTAAATTCAGGCACCGGATTAAATAATGACATGAAACGAAACTGAAGAATGTAAAGAAAACACTAAACGTGTAAGGAAATGGCTCTGAAATGTTTAAACAGCGGGAGAAGTGAATAATGAAGGGAAACTGTATATATTAGGATAACAATGAAATAAGAATACAAATAATTGA
>JACEEZ010020338.1:47500-92500 GCA_016584305.1 Chionoecetes opilio
AATTTTTTCTTGCCTCGTTGTCTTAAAAAAAAATTTGTACATATGTTTTTATATTAAAATTTCACTTTGGTTGACATAGGGTCATTGTCAGACGTGGTGGTGGTGTGGGAAAATAGGTCACCTGTTTCTCGCTTGGCAGGGCACCGGTACTGGGTCACTGTGGCTGCAGGGGCGTGGGCGGCGAGGTCATGGAGGGGGGGGGGGAGGCGGCAGGAAACAGTCATTGTATTAGTCACTTGCTTGTCTCATAATGTGTATCAGTCACCATCGTGACTTTCTCTTGCTTATCACACGTTATAGTGGCTTCAAGGTCACCCATCACCACCACCACCACCACCACCACCACCACCACCACCACCACCACCACCACCATCACCACCACCACCACCATCACCACCACCACCACCACCACCACCACCACCATCACCATCACCACCACCACCACCACCACCACCACCACCACCATCACCATCACCACCACCACCACCACCACCACCACCACCACCATCACCATCACCACCACCACCACCACCACCACCACCACACCACCACCACCACCACCACCACCACCACACCATCACCCACCACCCACCACCACCACCACCACCACCACCACCACCACCCACCACCACCACCACCACCACCACCACCACCACCACCACCACTACCACCACCACCACTATACCAAAACAAAACCGCTTCTATATCCTCCATCATTATCATTCCTTCACAGCAAACTCTAAATTTGCGGTAGACGCAATATATTTAAGATAACACACACACACACACACACACACACACACACACACACACACACACACACACACACACACACACACACACACACACACACGAGCAGTAGTCAAACACTCGTGTAGGCAAAGACGGATCTATCTTTATTCTCCCTTCCTTGACTTTATCCTGAAAGAGGTAAGTTCCCTTTACGAGTTTCAATTTTTTTTTCTATTCTCTTAAATTAGCCATTAGTCTGCATCCTATTATTGGTATTTTAGTGTTTTTTGCATGACTGTTCTTGTTAGCAATACTGAAACGTCACTATTGTATTGGCTATTTGCATGTATTTTGTATTTTTTGTATTTCGTTGTACAGCGCCCTGCCGTAGTATTGTGTTGTATTGTTTGTTTCATGTGTTGTATTAGGCTACCTTGTCTAAATTTAATGTATTCAATTTTTTTTTCATATACGCGACTGTAATGTATTTTGAAATGTTTCAGTTATCCCTATGAATATCACAGTGATCTCTATAATGTTCTTTCTTTGCATTCAAACTACCTGTATACGTTCAGTTTATCTTTTATTGTATTAGCCTTGAAGCGTCTTGCACCTCATTGCATCTACATATTTTCATAAATTTCATCTACTGTACGTATACCAAGTTGATTTACGTTATATTTTGGTGTTTCTATATGTTGTAATTTAGTGCGTCGCGGGCGGGAATGTGTGAGTGCGTGTGAAGGCAAGGTTGGGGAGACCATCCTTTCTTCTCTTCACGGTAATGGTGATGGAACTTTTTTGCTCCTTTTTTTCTCACTCATTGTATTAATTTCCTTTTGTGTCGGTTCTTGTGAATGTCTTTAAGAGAGAATTGAAACGCATCCAGTGTTGGTCATGATGAGAACCACACACGTCTATTACCAAGCATATCGAATATCATTATATTATCGATGACACATGTTTTTTCCTATTTACTTATTTATATAGAAAACTGCACTAAGCGTTTACGACCCGTTGTAAATGTCCATGAATCTTGATGAGAAAGGTAACTTGCGGAACAGAGGGTTCTTGCAACCAATAATTGATGTTAATCTAGCCTAAACAAGCTAAATCTGAGTCTTGCTATGTTGAATATCAGGATTTCCCTAACAAAACTAAATGTTTTTATATAGGTACTCACTTTGCCTTTACTGGGCTTCTTCAGAGAAAAGTACTCTCTTCTCAGCCCGTGTCTCCTCCATCACCTCCTTATTAAACATTTGAAACATTTGAAACATTTAATAATAGCCGCATAAATAAATACATACACTAATGTTTGTTTACAACTTAGAAGGCCAGCCTTTGAATATCATTATTGTATCATTATTTTCATTTTTGTTATTATTATTATCATTATTGTTAATACTATCGTTATCATTGTTATTGTTTATCCCGCCACAGAGAGATCAGACTCAACAGAAAGAGGAGTGTTTCAATGTTTGGGGACGGGAGATGGGTGTGGGGGCAGCCTTGAAATATAGGAAAGTAAACATTACGATAATTTTTTTTTGTAAATGTTCGCTGCACATATTTTTTTTTCTACCTACAAGCTCATGAAAATGAATTGAAACTGTTGCGAACAAAGGCTTAAAGAAAGACTCCTACTTTTACGTTAACTCGTCGGCCATTTACCTATATAAGGAAACTTAGGTAATAATTTGCCTTATAAAGAAATGCTGAGTTCTCTTCCTGAAGCATCAGACCTTCGCCAAAAGGAGATATAAAACGAGGGAAGTTTTTCTCTCCCTCCACCTCACTGATTCATCTTCCATCATCACTCCGCGTGTTTGGTGGGTCCAGGGGACGCGCGCGATCCATCTCTCAGTGCTGTTGACAAAACTAATACAGCATAATGATGGGTCTTGCGTGCAGGCTTTCGTCTCCTTATGAGGAGAAAATTATCTGTGAGGAGGAATATAAGAGAGAACGTTTCCCTGAATAAAATAATTGCCAGAAAATTGAAAATAAGTCATTGTTGCAAAGAAAAAAAATGCCATTGAACAAACTAAGAAACGAAACGAAAAGAATTGCTTCCAAATTGTCGAGGGTAAGAGAGTTGAAGGAGAACAGAAATATACAATCTCAAGGGAACCCAAAAATAGAAAAATATATAGAGGAAAATTGTGAAAAGCGGAAAATAGCTAAACATGATGCAATGTTTATCTTTTTTTCATAAATACCCACGAGGACCTTCGAGTCACGGTAGTCTCAAGCATCTCCCTTCACCTTATCTTTTATCAAAGAGAGGTTAGGGATGCCCTCAAGATAGATAGATAGATATAGGTTGAAAGATAGTGGGAAAGACTTATACGAATATGTACATAGCAACAGACTAAACTAGAAATAGACTAGCATGCATACAGACAGCCAAGGGAGACATGCAAGACAGACAGACAAACAGACAGTCATGGAGGTAGACGGACCAGATTTTATCCCACTCACCTCTTATAGAAAAAAGCAGTAGTAAGAAATAAAAATAAGTAAAGGTCTGATAAGGTCACTAATATTTCCAGTTATATGACAAATAATTACAGGTAAGGATTTGTATCAATGTGTTTTCCCACGGTACATTTACTCTAAAAATGTTCTCTTTTTTTTTATAACTTTGTTATTATTATAGTCATCGCGATCAGTCCCTTTATTGTCGTAGTCATAATTTTTTTTTCACCATCGTTGTCGTCAAAAATCCTTAAATGAAATGTGCTCAATTGAGAATTTTGTGTTTAGTTTTGTTTTCGCTGTTTATGTTGTCTGTGTCCTCTTTGTGTTTCCTTTTGGTTTTTTGGTTTTTTAGCTGTTACTGTTGTTATTTATAATTATCATTATCTATAAAAATATAAGCGAAAGTGTGTCTGTCTGTCTGTCTGTCTGTCTGTCTGTCTGTCTGTGTGTGTGTGTGGTATAGGTTCCGCCCCCCGTGGCGCAAACACCTCATATGGCACATTTTTGGAATCAGGTTGACCAGGGGAAGGTCATAAGCCCACTTATGAGATGATCCGATCACTTTTTTTTTTTTTTTTTTTTTAGCAGCCTATTAGCGAGAATTGTGAAAACAAAAGTGGGTTGCGAGAATTGAGGAAACCTTGATGTAGGGTGATGGGTAATGGGTGAGTGAATGGGTGGGGTGATGGGTAATGGGTGTGGGGTGAGTGAATGGGTGGGGGGTGATGGGTTGGGGGTGATGGGTGATGGGTGAGGGAATAGGTGGGGGGTGATGGGTAATGGGTGATTGAATGGGTGTGTGGTGATGGGTAATGGGTGAGTGAATGGGTGGGGGATGATGGGTAATGGGTGAGTGAATGGGTGTGTGGTGATGGGTAATGGGTGAGTGAATGGGTGGGGGGTGATGGGTAATGGGTGAGTGAATGGGTGTGTGGTGATGGGTAATGGGTGAGTGAATGGGTGGGGGGTGAGTGAATGGGTGGGGGGTGATGGGTAATGGGTGTGTGGTGATGGGTAATGGGTGAGTGATGTGATGTGATGCCCTCCGCCAATAGCCCTCCGCAGGAGCTAGCCAAAAAGTCCGCCCGGAGGGCGGCTTTGCGGCTAGTTATTAATATTACCATTATCATTATTATTATTATTGTTATTATTATTATTATTATCATTATTTATATTAGTACTATCATCATCATCATCATTATTACTATCAGAGACAGAAGAAGAGAGAGAGAGAGAGAGAGAGAGAGAGAGAGAGAGAGAGAGAGAGAGAGAGAGAGAGAGAGAGTGCTACAAGGTGACCCACAAAGCACCCTCGCCGCATCAAGGTACACTGATGGCATCCATTGCATTGCCATGATCTCTCATTTGACGTCATATAGCCCCAACGGGACTCTCGGGCTGGTCAACATTGAGAAGTGGCCAGTGGCCGTCTCCAGGGATGTATTCGGGGTCGTATACATGTTTACAAGTCTGCAAGTTTATTCAGAAAGGGGGGGGGGGGGGCAAGTATACAAAAGATACAGAAAAAAAACAGATAATGTCCTATTCTGGCGTTATGATAGTGATAAGCGGCCCGGTGGTGCAGTGGTTAGTTGGCAGGCTGGAATCATGCCTTAGAGGTACAAGATGACGCGGGTTCGATTCCTCGGCCGGGTGGAAATTATTTGGGTTTTTCTCCATCCCTGTTACAGTGGTGTGTGTGTGTGTGTGTGTGTGTGTGTGTTTGTGTATGTGTGTGTGTGTGTGTTTTATGTGTGTGTGTGTGTGCGTACGTGCGTGCTGCTCTTTCGTCATGGCGGTGTTAGTTAAGTGGGCGTCACAAAAACAGCAGATCAGAACACTTGCCTCGGTGCTTCTCTCCTTCAGTTATTATGCCGCAGGAACACTTAGGGACACCAGGGAAAGGAATGCCAATGATGCTCGTGTTGGTTATAACGAACTGCAGAGAAAGACAATCTAAGGTGTTTTTTCAATCTGTGATACCTATGTTTATCATCTCGAACTTTAGATTTTTTATAATTCGTATATATTCTTAATACATTAAATTACCTGATACTTAGATTATATAAGAATGGATTACTTTTTCTATCATGCACCTTTTATCTAATGGGAATAGTAATATAATTATATTGATGACACATTAAAATAATTTTAGATATTTTCCTTTCTTGTCATATTTCTCCTTTCTTCCCCTTTTCAACTTTTCTCCTGTCCTCCTCCCTTCTTGTTGTTTCTTCTCTCCAATCCTGTCCCATGTAGAGGCGAGACAGGCGATATCATGCCTCGCCTCGCCCTGGTCTTCGTGGATGTTCCTTCATGTAGTTGCAAAAACATTGATAAGAACTACATTGAAAAAGTTGTTTTGGCCACATCTAGTCCTACAGAGGGCAGGGCAAGGTGGCAACAGTTCAGTCACCCCCGGACACGGGAGGACAGGTAGATTGACTAATTAAATACCTGAAAATAGTTGAGGATATGGAGAGAATGAAAAAAATTGAGTTTGAAGAAGTAATCAACGTGTAAATGAGGAACAAAAATATCATAAGAAATATATTATCTTCATTGGGATGTACGCGAGTTAAGGAAAATGATAATTCAAACAGCATGATCACAGACACATATATAAGAAACAAAGGCTAACTTAAATAATTTATGATAATATGGCAATACTAGATCTCTCAAAAAGGCGTCCGCGACAGTAACACACATATTGGGACTCCTGAGATCAAACTTTGCCAAATGCATCTCCTAAAATATAATGAAAGAAGCACAAGAACCTTGGGAATGAACACAAAAATTTTACGCCTCCTAATCAGAACAGAAACAAATTATAAAACTCCACAAAAAAAGACTTGAATCACTTAATGATAACCAAATAATTGCGGCAATACGAAATCAGCGGAAATTGGAGTCCCATTATGATGAAAAAAGTGGCCAGTAAATATTGCATCCAATAAAGAAAACAAGGTTCAGACTCTTTATATAGGAAGATCAATAAGCATTCAGTCCCACGAGGAAGTCACGGGTGGGATCGAGGAGGCTTCAGGGTGTTTGCTGGTCGCCGCCCTCTCCTATTCCCTTTATTTTTTCTTTTGTTCACCTCTCACCTTGTCTCTTTCTCTTCCACAGGTGAGCGTGAGGCCGAGGACACCAGGGCCTGCACGGTAAGGTGGTGTGAGTGAGTGAGTGAGTGAGTGAGTGAGTGAGTGAGTGAGTGTGTGTGTGTGTGTGTGTGTGTGGTGGTGTGTGGTGTGTGTGTTGTTGTGTGGTGTGTGTGTGTGGTGGGGTTGTGTGTGTGTGTGTGTGTGTGTGTGGTGTGTGTGTGGTGTGTGTGAGTGGTGTGGTGAGTGTGGTGTGTGTGTGTGTGTGTGTGGTGGTGGTGAGTGTGGAGTGAGTGAGTGAGTGATGGTGAGTGAGTGTAGTGAGTGAGTGAGTTGAGTGATGTGAGTGAGTGGTTGAGTGAGTGAGTGAGTGAGTGAGTGAGTGAGTGAGTAGTGAGTGAGTGAGTGAGTGAGTGAGTGAGTGAGTGAGTGATGTGAGTGAGTGAGTGAGTGAGTGAGTGAGTGAGTGAGTGGTGAGTGAGTGGTGAGTGGTAGTGAGTGAGTGAGTGAGTGAGTGAGTGAGTGGTGAGTGAGTGAGTGAGTGAGTGAGTGGTGAGTGAGTGAGTGAGTGGAGGAGTGAGTGGAGTGAGTGAGTGTGAGTGAGTGAGTGAGTGAGTGAGTGAGTGAGTGTGAGTGTAGGTGAGTGAGTGAGTGAGTGAGTGAGGTGAGTGAGTGAGTGAGTGATGTGAGTGAGTGAGTGAGTGAGTGAGTGAGTGAGTGAGTGCTAGTGAGGGGTGAGTGAGTGTGAGTGGAGTAGTGAGTGAGTGAGTGAGGTGAGTGAGTGGAGTGAGTGAGTAGTGAGTGATGGTGAGTGAGTGAGTGAGTAGTGGAGTGAGTGAGTGATGAGTGAGTGAGTGAGTGAGTGGAGTGGTGAGTGAGTGGAGTAGTGAGTGAGTGAGTGAGTGAGGAGTGAGTGGATGTGAGTGGTGAGTGAGCTGAGTGAGGAGTGAGTGGGTGAGTGAGTGAGTGGTGGAGTGAGGGTGAGTGAGTGAGTGATAGTGAGTGAGGGTGGTGATGAGTGATGAGTGAGTGGTGAGTGGTGAGTGTTAGGAGTTGGAGTAGTGAGTAGGAGTGAGTGATGTGTGAGTGGTGAGTGGTGGTGGTGATGTGGGAGTGGTGGTGTGGTGAGTGTGGATGTCGTGGTGTGAGGGTGTGGATGTGAGTGTGAGTGAGGATGTTAGTGGTGGTGGGATGTGAGTGTGATGAGTGAGGATGTGTTGTGGTGGTGATTGTTGTGTGGTGGGATGTGGTGTTTTGGTTGTTGGTGTGGGTGTGTGGTGTGGTGTTGCGTCTTCGGCTGCTGTGGGTGGTGGGTATGTGGAAGTTAGTTGGGGTTGGATGAAAAGGGTGGTTGGGATGGTGAATTTGAGTAGGTGGATTGTTGTGAATAGGGTGGACGTGGGCAGGGATTTCTTTGGATATGGTGGATATGGGTAGGGATTTTTTTTTATACGGTGGATGTGGGTGTCTTCAGGGCTGGATGTGGGTGTGGGTGGGATGTGGAAGTCTTTAGGGTTGGATGTGGGTGTGGTGGGATGTGGATGTCTTTAGGGTTGGATGTGGGTTAGATGTGGAGTCTTAGGTTGGATGTGGATGTGGGTGGGATGTGGATGTCTTTAGGGTTGGATGTAGGTTAGATGTGGATGTCTTTAGGGTTGGATGTGAGTTGGATGTGGATGTCTTTAGGGTTGGATGTGGGTGTGGGTGGGATGTGGAAGTCTTTAGGGTTGGATGTGGGTGTGGGTGGGATGTGGAAATCTTCAGGGCTGGATGTGGGTGTGGGTGGGATGTGGAAGTCTTTAGGGTTGGATATGGGTGTGGGTGGGATGTGGAAGTCTTCAGGGCTGGATGTGGGTGTGGGTGGGATGTGGATGTCTTTAGGGTTGGATGTGGGTTAGATGGGGATGTCTTTAGGGTTGGATGTGGATGTGGGTGGGATGTGGATGTCTTTAGGGTTAGATGTGGATGTCTTTAGGGTTGGATGTGGATGTGGGTGGGATGTGGATGTCTTTAGGGTTGGATGTGGGTTAGATGTGAATGTCTTTAGGGTTGGATGTGGATGTGAGTGGGATGTGGATGTCTTTAGGGTTGGATGTGGGTTAGATGTGGATGTCTTTAGGGTTGGATGTGGATGTGGGTGGGATGTGGATGTCTTTAGGGTTGGATGTGGGTTAGATGTGGATGTCTTTAGGGTTGGATGTGGATGTGGGTGAGATATGGATGTCTTTAGGGTTGGATGTGGGTGTGGGTGGGGTGGGATGTGAGTGTGAACACTTGGTTGTTGCCACAGAGCTTAGGCAATGATCAGAAAACAGTGAAACTTTGCTTTATTTTTTTTTGTCTATCTTTGAAGGTAATCTTAACGTTAATGAAAGACTTTATGACGAAAATTATAGGTTTCGTGTCGACGTACTACATATATGAGAGAGAGAGAGAGAGAGAGAGAGAGAGAGAGAGAGAGAGAGAGAGAGAGAGAGAGAGAGAGAGAGAGAGAGAGAGAGAGAGAGAGAGAGAGAGAGTTGCCATATTGCAACTTATGAGAGAAACAAAGTAGGTGAAGAACGAATGATTTAAAATGCAACACGAGAATAAGATCGAAGAGCGAACAAGAAAGCAAGTGGAAAATCAATTTAATATCTTCTTCTCGATCCGTGAAGATAATACCCATCATAAGACTGGTTAATGGAAGGTTGGCGGTGATTTAATGGGGGAATTCGTGATTTCCAGAGAGAGAGAAAAAAAATCGTATCTGTACCATTAAAATATTGGCTGTCTCGTCCAAGTCTTGTTTCGATCACGCCACAGACACATTGCAGTCTTGTTAGTAGTATTTATGGAGGAGCTTCTCTCATTTTTATCTCTTCTTCGCGTGTCTTTTTCTTCTCTCTCCATCCTATGAATGAATTCGGGAGAGAGTTATCTGACTTATGTTCTTTTTTTTCATTAGTCATCATGTTTGAGTTAAGTTTCATCGACACGTAATATCACGTCTTTCATTTATTTCTTATTTTTTATATATCAGGGCCTGCCCCCCCCCCCTCTCTCTCTCTCTCTCTCTCTCTCTCTTCTCTCTCCTCCTCTCTCTCTCTCTCTCTCTCTCTCTCTCTCCTTCTCTCTCTCTCTCTCTCTCTCTCCTCTCCTCTCTCTCCTCTCTCTCTCTCTCTCTCTCCTCTTCTCCTCACTCTTTCTGCTCTCATTCTCTCTCTCTACTCTCTCTCTTTCCTCTCTCCTTCTCTCTTCTTCTACTCTCTTCTCTCTCTCTCTCTCCAGTAATAAATTTACCTCATACCTCACGAACTAATTTTGCTTAGTAATAATTCTTTTGTGTCTATACAGGTAATTATTTCTATAATAAGACCGTGCCAATCTACGAATTGTTGTGTGACTCATGTTCGACCTTGTTGCTTCTTCTTTATCTTGCCTACGTAATATTTCCCTCTCTTCAAAGGCATGTAACAATAGATTGGGTTATCATTAGTCTTTATGCTTAATTCCCTATTTATAGTGTCTATGCAAGTGTTATATATTTTGAATTATAACCGTAAAATCTGGGAGTGTGGAGTTGTGTTCCGAAGCTCTAGCTGATGTCGACCTTGGCCTAGTTGTGTCGCTCTGTAATTGTGTTTGGTTGTTATTGTTGGTCCAAGCAATGTAGTGGGTGTGGTTACTCGACGTGCTCTTCGTGTACTCTTGCCGCTTTAAAGTTGTATTTTTGTAACTGTGTTGTAGTATAATTTAACTTGTAATGTGTAGGTAGTGTGTATTGGGTGTATAGTAGGAGATGTGTGCGTGTGTGTGTGTGGAGTGTGAGTGTGTGTGTGTGATGTGTGTGTGTGTGGTGTCGGTGTGTGTGTGGTGTTTGCGCTCTCTGATACTTTTAGTGAAATTTACTTTAGAGAGAGAGAGGAAGAAGGGAGGAGAGAGGATAAGAAGAGAAGGAGAGAGAGAGAGAGAACCCTTGTATATAATAATTCTTTTACTTTATGACTGGCAAGACTGTCAATTACCAGAAAAATGTATCTCCCTTCCTTCTCTACCCCCCACCCCACTACAGTACCCTCATCCTTCCATGTAACGTAGCAGGCCTTGCACACCAAACACACCCTGTAGCTTCAACACGGTGCCCCCTACAACATTCCCTGAGGCTCGGGTTGTTAGGGTTGCCTAGTTCTGTTCTCTTGAGAGGCGTGGTTGTTCCTGATCCTTAACGTCATGATGGGTTGCTGCAATGCGTGCCAGAACGAGTGACTTGCAACACTTGATTACCACATGTAAAGTCTTAATTAATGCAAGTAGTGCCCGCTGTGTGTATTTAATTGAGTGAGTTATACTTGTCGATAACAACCACCAGCAGGGTAACTATGCATACTTAAGTTACATATGTTGGTCTTTGTTAACACTAGCCACACTGGATAACATGAAAGTATACTTGTTAGAGCGAGTTTGTACTTGCATTGTGGGTGTACAGTTACCAGTATACCGTTCATTAGTTACATTTTAATGATGCAACAACTTAGATCTGATTTCTTAATAGTAACTGTTGCTTTCGATTCTATACATCTATGTACTTCCGAGCATCTCTTTGGTGGTGCCCCATTTCCTTTCAAGCCAGTGTACTACAAACGTTAATGTATTACGCCTGCCAATAGTGCCACAGGGTAGTATAATTTCCTCGGCAAGATACTGATAATGAAATAAAAGTTTATTGTTCATCGCAGCACCAAAAAATATGTACAGGTGATACGCATATTTAGCAAGTTTGAAAACAGCCTACAGGTGTTCTTATGAGGGGAAGTAGGTGTTAATGTCTGTGAGTGAGAATAAAAAAAGGACTTACCGGATGCATCTAAGCTAGTTATGCCACGTCATTACCGAGTTTCAAATTTTAACATTTTTGCTCTTGGATAATTTTGTGTTAAGTGTAGGTCTATCCGGCTGTATGAACAGAAAAAAGTATGGCTTTCAGCTATGACATACGAATAAATTTGCAGTATCCGAATAATGTAAGTCAATGAATAAGTTGTAAATTAATCCAATGTATTTTACTAACATGCAAATGGAAAATTTTCTTTGTCACTTTTTATTTATATATAAGTACTTTGTTCTATTTTCTCGATACTTATATTTAGTTTTTCAATGTGCAGTGAGTTAAAATATCGAATATTTGACTTGCCTTATAGCATACACATGGAAAATAAATATATATGCACAACTTATTTGAGTGATATCGCGTGTTGGTGGCGTGCGTGTCGAGGCCGCTGCAACGGGTCACGTGATGTGTTGCGTAATACTCATGACGAATCCTTAACAGTCACTCCCAGCTGATATAGAGAGGAGTCACGCCCACCGCTCACCAAACACACCTGGTCAGGGGATACATTTTATTGTGTAATTAGCACCACCAAATTGGCTTCATTAGATTCCATCGATGTAAAATTTACTTTGATATTTTCTTCTACTTGCATCACAAGGAAACCGTCATCATCAAGATGTTTTCAGTGATACAAAGCATGGTGCATTTTCCTTTGTTTGTATAGGTGAGGACAGGTCAAGAGTTGAAAAATGTGTTGAATAAGTAGTGTTTGGAAATGGAAGGCAACACATCCCTACAATTTCAATCAGAAGACTTTTTTCTAGTGCAGGTGTAGTCTCCATAGCACATACTTAAAGTCTATCTAATCAAGGCTCAGCCCGGCCTTCCCCCTCCTGTCATCCTCTTCAGAAAGCCCTTGGAAAACACACTTTTTTTCTTTCCCAAAGTCTTCAGAGGGATTTTTATCTTCCTTTTCGCTCCTTTTCCTCTATTTCTCCTCCTCCTCCTTCTCCTCCTCCTCCTCCTCCTCTCCTTCTCTTCTCTCCTTTCTCTCTCCTCTTCTCCTCTCTCCTCCTCTCCTCCTCCTTCTCCTCCTCCTCCTCCTCCTCCTCCTCCTCCTCCTCCCCTCCCCTCCTCCTCCTCCTCCTCCTCCTCCTCCTCCTCCTCCTCCTCTCCTCCTCCTCCTCCTCCTCCTCCTCCTCCTCCTCCTCCTCCTCCTCCTCCTCCTCCTATACCCCCTTTCTCACCTTTAACATCGCCTCAACATTTTCCTCACCACCAACATCATCACCTTCGCTCACCCAATCGTCATTCTCGCCCTTGCTCCTCGCCCCCCTCCCCCCCACCAAAAGGCACACGACAGGTGGCCTCGCCGGAGATACAGAGGGTTAAAGGGGGGGGGGGGGCTTTGTCATATGAATAGCGAACATACATATTGTCTTTGAAACTCGGTAAAGTGTACGATTATGATTATTTTTGTTCATCCGTGTATGCAACAAGACTTTAGGTAATGAGAAGTATAATAGATGTACATTTATACATCAGATCACGTACTGAGTTTGCTGACAAATGGATGAAGCTCAGGTGACTTGATACAATCTATCTACCTATTCTTTCTCTCCTTACGAGTTACTCCGATCACTGTCTGTAATAAAGTTTTTACTTACACACATGAATAGAATGTTAGCACGTGGGGTTATGAGTTTGTCTGATACATGTGTTCACGAGGACTATTGTGGAAGGAACCAGAGAGACAGACAAAGAAAGAGGCGCAGCTCGGTGGCTCAATCTTATCTTTCACTCTTGAGTCTGGTTTTCAATCCTGGCTACACCGGATGCCTTGAGATCACCGGTGTGATTCCCATCATCCAAGGCGTCCGCCATCCCACGCTGCTCAAGGGGCGTAGAGCACTGCAGGACCCCCGACAACCACCTCTATAAATGTTACATGTGATGGGGCTACTTGCACGATCATGGAAAAGAATTGAAAGATAGATTCACATATATAAAGATTAATAGTTTTGCCGATTTCCCCGCCTACCTTCCGTAACCTTCCCTCTTCCCGCCGAGGTGCTCTCCCTTCCACCCTGCGCGGCGTGACAGGACCCAGGGCGGCGGGTTGAGGGAGGTTCCTGCCACATGACTGTTCTCAAGGATTATTGAAGGATGAAGTTCTGGGATTCCCTCTTTACCCCCACATTTTCCCTCCCCCTAACAAAATCTTCTCTCTCTCTCTCTCTCTCTCTCTCTCTCTCTCTCTCTCTCTCTCTCTCTCTCTCTCTCTCTCTCTCTCTCTCTCTCTCTCTCTCTCTCTCTCTCTCTCTCTCTCTCTCTCTCTCTCTCTCTCTCTCTCTCTCCCTCTCTCTCTCTCTCTGGCCGTCAGGGTGGCAAGGTTGGTAGAGACGTGAGCTTGCAATGTGTAGCGTCCCTGCGCATTCGGTCAGCGGTTCGAGTCCGCCTAGTTCGTGCTGACGTGGCGGCGCTTTGTATAGTCAATAACCTTGTAGTTGGTACTTGCAAAGTGTCTAGATAGGATGAAAATCTTATCTTATCTCTCTCCTCTCTCTCTCTCTCTCTCTCTCTCTCTCTCTCTCTCTCTCTCTCTCTCTCTCTCTCTCTCTCTCTCTCTCTCTCTCTTCTCTCTCTCTCTCTCTCTCTCTCTCTCTCTCTCTCTTCTCTCTCTGCGTGTGTTTGTGTGTGTCTGTCCCCACATGTGCGCGTATGTACACTTCCACTCATAAGATAAAAGAGAGATTTCAACAGGACAGCAGGTAAGAATCAACTCAATCTTCTGAACATTTACCGATCTTGGTAGAAAATGCATGAACACTGCTAGAGACAAAAAGGTTTATGTAGATTGTCAATGTCTTTTCCTTTCTCTTTACATAACTACAGGCAAATCAAGGGCTGAAATTATTTTTAACCATGTGTCGTTTCAGCTGAGAGGTCATATATTAAAAAAAAACTAAAGCAAAAAAACCGAAATACTAATGCAAATTAAATACCTAAAGGGACCGAATACTTGCACATTGAGAAAAATTGTAATGGAAAGTTGGAAGGGAAGGGTTACATATAATATTTGATCCAGGATATCGTGATGGCAGAAGTGGCTGTATGGTTAGGGAAGAAAGAAACAGATCCTGGCTTTAATGTCAACCAGAATATAAACCGTGCATGGCTGTGGGAAGCAAAAAAAAAAAAGAAATTGGAAATTGATGGTAACTGTAATAAAGTTGGTTGTGGTGGTGGTGGTGGTGTTGGGGGGGGGAGGGGTATAATGGAAAGATGGGGATAAAAGTGGAAAAAAGACCCCTGCTGTGAGGCGAAGGTGACAGGGCGTGGTGTGGGGAAGGTTTTTGTGGGAAATTGATAAGAGATGTTGATGTTTGTAGCAATGAGGGTGATAATGTTCTTGATGGCTTGTATGGCAGTTTGTAGCGATAAGGTAGAAGTTTTTAACCCTGTGAAGAGAGAGAGAGAGAGAGAGAGAGAGAGAGAGAGAGAGAGAGAGAGAGAGAGAGAGAGAGAGAGAGAGAGAGAGAGAGAGAGAGAGAGAGAGAGAGAGAGAGAGAGAGAAGGGTCATAAACTCTGTTCACATATTTTCGCTTCACTTCTCACAATTTTATTCGTTTTGGTTGCACAACAGACGAGGCGAATGCGGAACCAGACGAATTTCTTGTGATCTGTGATATATGATTGTCTTTGTCGATGATATTTTTATTATTATTATTATAATTATTATTATTTGTGTTGTTATTGTTATTATCAACATTATTATAACTATTATTATTGTTGTTATTACTATTATTATTATTTTTATTGTTATTGTTCTTATCGTCATTATTTTAATCATTATCATTATCATTGCTAGTTGTAGTAGTAGTAGTAGTAGTAGTAATAGTAGTAGTAGTAGTAGTAGTAGTAGTAGTAGTAGTAGTAGTAGTAGTAGTAGTACATATTTGTGGTGGAAGCAACAGCTGCAATAGTATCACTAGCAGCAGCAGTTGTAGTGGTAGTAAGAGCACTAGCTCAATTAGTTGAATTACTATAAGTAATGCAACTAATAGTAGTAGTAAAGGTGATAGTAAATTAGTAATATCGCAAAATATGACTGCAATTGCAACCTGCAATAACAACAAATACCACAATAAATACTATTACAACTACAAATAGTGTATGATATTTATAATTGTACTACTATTACTACCTTCAACAATTATATATAATTATAATAGTAATGATGATAGCAACAATGACAGTCTGAACAGCACTAGTTGCATGACAGACGCAAGACAGCCAGGGAACATATACAGCTGAGCGCAAGTAATAGACACGTGTGAGTTAATAACGGGAAGAGAGAGAGAGAGAGAGAGAGAGAGAGAGAGAGAAGAGAGAGGAGAGAGAGAGAGAGAGAGGAGAGAAGAGGAGAGAGAGAGAGAGAGAGAGAGAGAGAGAGATGTAAGGGTAATTTGATAACTTAATAACCACCTTTACCTCGTTGTTCCACCTTAAGACCTTTTAACCTTGACAAAACATTAAAGCTAAGATTTATAAAGCTTCATACCTCCTCCTCCTCCTCCTCCTCCTCCTCCTCCTCCTCCTCCTCCTCCTCCTCCTCCTCCTCCTCCTCCTCCTCCTAGCCCTTTGTAAGTCGGCGACGGTGCTCATTACTCTGCATCTGTTGTCCCCTTGCGAGCCTCCAGTCCACAATAACCCTCTCAGCGTGGATTAGTGGCTTAATTACACGCTTTTGAAGGGGGAGTGTGTACGTAGTGGTGGTGGTGGTGGTGGCGGTGGTGGCGGTGGCGGTGGTGGTGGTGGTGGCGGTGGCGGCGGTGGCGGTGGCGGTGGTGGTGGCGGTGGTGGTGGTGATGGTGATGGTGGTGATGGTGGTGGTGGTGATGGTGGTGGTGGTGTGGTGGTGTGGTGGTATGATCTTTGTTATATCACGTCTTTCATTACCTGTTATTAGTAAAAGGATTACGGGCAGTTGTGGTCGTTTTTATTGTTGTTGTTGTTGCTGTTGCAGGTCTAATAGTAGTAGTAGTAGTTTTAGTATTAGCAGTATAGCAGTAGTAGTAGTAGCATCGATAGTGGTAGATTTGATTAGGATAATGGTAGTAATAATGATGGCAATAATTGTTATAATATTAATCATGGTAATAATATAAAGCAACCATTTATCATACCCATAATTATTCACAAACTTAGAACACAAAGTTATTGCTGTTCCCAGGGTAACCCTAAAAGAAAGTATTTGAGAAATGCGCGGCTTAAAGAGTGGACAATTCCCTCTTTTTCCTTCCCTAACACTAAATGTAAAGAGAGATTGAAATATATCCATCATAGTTAAGAAGTCTCATCCGGTTATTCTTTTTTTTGTAATTTTGAGCTGCTAGACACTGTTGAGCAATGGGTCTACTAGTTTTTGCATGTCTGTTGCTTCATTTCAACCATTTGACTTCCTTGAGAACGCTTCTAAACACCCACAGAGTGCCTCGCCGTGTCTTCAGCCACACGACTCTTCTAAAACTACTCATCTACTTAAAACATAAATTCCGAGCATAAAACAGAACACCAACCGCATGATCGTAAGTGATGGATACATTGATTCACCATCGTAATTGTTTGAGTTCTTAGATTGCATGCGAGTTCTTAATGGTATTTAATGGAGAAAATATCAGGTAATCTTATTTGGTCACTTTAGTAGACAGGTAGATGGATAAGTCAATATGTGAGTAGAGATAAAAGGGTAATAAAAACGATGCGTTGATACAGGAACTGATGGAGGATAGTTCGTCATTGTAAAAGGCCAACCAGTGGGTCACTTCATTTACCCGTTTGCAGCTGAGAGGAATTATTAAGAGAGTCTATGGAGGGTTGTGCTTATATAATGAATTAAAATTCACCCTCTCTTAAAAAAAGGACATAAGAAGAAGAAAATAAAAAAATAAGGAAGCTACAAGAGGCCGTGAGACCTACACGTGGTAGTTCCTGTTACGTTTCACTACCTACATCCACTTTTCATCCCCATTCATTAAATTGTCTAGCCTCCTTTTAAAACTCCCTACTGACTCCACACTGACCACCTGACGACTGAGTCCATTCCAATCATTTACCACCCTATTTGTGAATCAGTTTTTCCCTATTTCTTTTTTAAATCTACGCTTTTCCAGCTTGAATCCGTTACTTCTTGTTCTACCCAAAGTAACTAAGAACTATCTTAGTTACTCTGGTTCTACCCTGCTTACTAGCCGTAATAACTTTTCCTACATCTCCTTTATTGTATCCTTTTAACCACTTAAAAACTTCTATCAGATCGCCCCTTACTATATACGTCTCTCGAGTATAAAAGTGGAATCTTGTCATATTCACAGAGAGGGAAACTTGGGCAATATATATACATATATGTGTGTGTGTGTGTGTGTGTGTGGTGTGTGTGTGTGTGTGTGAATGTGTTGTGTGTGTGTGTGTGTGTGTGTGTGTGTGTGTGTGTGTGTGTGTGTGTGTGTGTGTGTGTGTGTGTGTGTTGTATGGGAGTACATGAATGTAAACGAAAAGAGTGATAGAAATAAAGGGGAAACAGAAGGAGGAAAATAAAAATAAAAATACGAAATTAGCAGATAAGGAATTACGGTTGAAATGATAAAACAATTTGTGCGAAAAAAACCACCATAAATGAGATAAAGGTAAAAATTAGTCAATGAAAAACAGGGAAAAATAAGGAAGGAATGACGGAAGGAAAAGATCAATCATACTTTGCAGTGATAGGCGTTTATCATGAAACATTAGGCATTCCACACACACACACACACACACACACACACACACACACACACACACACACACCACACACACACACACACACACACACACACACACACACACACACACACACCACACACACACACACACACACACGCATACACACACAAAACACACACACACACACACACACACACACACACACACACACACACACCCCACACACACACACACACACACACACACACACACACACACACACACACACACCAATCCACCCACCCACCCACACACCCACCCACACACACACACACACTATATCGTGGAGGACTGATAAATTAAACCCGTCAGATTTGTGTCTCTTGTTCCAACTAGATAACAACATACTTAAGGGAGGGGAACAGAAGGGGAAGAAAGGGAGAGGGAGGGAGAGTGGCGTTACATCACTAGGGAGGGAGAGTGGCGGGAGAGGGTTTAAAAGGGAGAGTGGTGTGGTGGCGATAAAAACTAAAACTAAAAGTAAGAGTATTTGAGGATACGAATATAGAGGGACTTCGTTGGGAGAGGAAGATAATGAAAACAGTGCTGGGATTGTTTAGTTCGATAATATTTTGATGAGGAAAATAACACGGAAACGAGATGAAGTAGGACATTTAAATCAAACTCTCATTAGAATATAATTATGAAAAGGAAGATGAATAGAAGGAAGTGAGACAGATGAGAGATGTGGGGAATGGGAAGAAAATAGAAACTCGTAGAAGTATGAGAGAAATGAAAAATTCATAAAACGCAGAGGTATTGAAGGAGTAAGTTAAGGGAAGAAATGTAGGGAATAAAAATATATGAAAGGCGTTTAGGATGATGATTTCCGTGTGAGGATGAGAGCAAATGAGAGAAAATGTACAAGAAAAAATGCTGATGAAGTAGAGAAGCGGAGAAGAAGTGATGAGTATGGAAGAAAGAAATTCATAATTGAAAGATATGGACAATGATGATAAAATTTAACAATTTAATGATAAAAATATAATGAACAATGAGAGAGAAAAAAAGAGAGAGAGAGAGAGAGAGAGAGAGAGAGAGAGAGAGAGAGAGAGAGAGAGAGAGAGAGAGAGGAGATGAGAGAGAAGAGAGAGAGAGAGAGAGAGAGAGGAGAGAGAGAGAGAGAAAAAAAAAAAGAGAGATAAGAGGGGGGAGGGGTATAGAGGAGGTTGCAAGGAGGCCGGAACACCACAGACCCCAAGGTTAAGCCCCCCAAGGCGAAATTCGATCTCATGTCACCTGGAATCTCGCCTTTAATGCACCACGACAGGAGGGCGAGAACCGTAAAGTCCCCGCCAGCGCTGCCGAAATGTCAAATGACCGACACAGTTCGGCCACCGCCCCTGCCCACCTACCCCTACCTACCCCTCACCCCCCTACCTCCCCTACCTCCCTCCCCAACATACCCGGGAAAACTGTTTTTTTTATTTTAACTTTTTTCCTCCCATGACTCAACTCCGCTATAGAGCATTAGGAAAGTCAGTCTAGGATATTTGATCTATTGTTCTCGTAATTTTCCTGATGTTTTATCTCGTGTCTTGATATTTACCGTCTGGCTTTAAAGTTGGGGTAAAGTTGTAGTAGCGGTAGTAAAAGTAGTAGTAGTAGTAGTAATGGTAGTTTTTGTTACTGTAGTGTAGTTGTAGTACTATTTACAGCAGCTAAACCAGTTATGCTAGTATTTTTAGTTGTAGAGGTGAAAGAAGTAGTAGAAGTAGCAGTTGATGTGATCGTAGAAAGAAGAAAAGCATAGTAGTAGTACACATTAGCAGCAGCAACAACAAAACTAAAATCAGCAGCAACAACAAATACTACTACTACTGCTACTTCTACTACTACTACTACTACTACTACTACTACTACTACTACTACTACTACTACTACTACTACTACTACTACTACTACTACTACTACTACTACTACTACTACTAAGACAAGAACAGCATCAATACTAGCATAGTGGTTGGTGTTGTGGCAGAGATGATGCTAGGGGGGTGCGTGGGTTTGATTCTCATAATTATTAAACAAAGGAGTTTCAGGAGGGGGACTAAAAAAGAACAGTACAGGGCGTCCGTCAAGGCATCGGGGTATGGGCAGGGCATAGGTGACGGGGCGTGGCCGGGGCGGAGGCTGGGGGGCGGGGGCAGAGGGCAGGGGGGTACAGGGCAAGGAGGGTAAAGGGGCAGGGGCAGGGGGGGGTCATGGCGGCTCCTGGTGGCCACCCGAAAGGTCACTCGAGAGAATTTTAAAAGGTTAGAGGGAGGCACTCAGATCGTTCGGTCCCGCATTCTTCTCAGCCTCCCTTCTCACTAACCTCTCTCTGTTCTGTACTTCTATTTCTCCTTCTCTTCTCTTATGTATCCCTTTGTCTTATTTCCTCTTCTCTGTACCTAATCCTCTCTTTTTGTAAGTGTTTTTTATTATTCGTTTCTCCACTGGACTTTATTTAAGCTGCAGTTATATACTTGCATTTCTATCTATATGTTTCTCGCTTCCCTCCACTCCAGTAAAGGTTGCCCCCATCCATCCCACTTGCTTCCCCTGTGTTATAATTCCACCCTTAACCCATCCACAACATAGCTCTCCCTCGTCCCCATACGTCCCATCACCATCTTCCAAACCTTAATTTCCCTCACATCATGATAGTGGTCAAAATGCGCCCTGCCATTCTCCCTTTCCTCCTTATGTTAATTTTCTTCACTTAGAACATTCCTCTTCTATGCTTTTCTCTACATGCAGCTTTCGTGTGTTTATACTTTATACTCCACCTGACATCAAACTTTCCTCCATTCGCCCTTCCTTTGTCTTTCCTTCCCCTATTCTCTCATTTCTCCTCCTTACCTCCTCCCTCCCTCCTGCTTTCCTTCCGCCATGCTCATTGCGTCATTAGATACAGATTACGGCTGGCATTGTTTTCCTTGTTCCCCCTTACCCCTCCTCCTCCTACTACTCACTCTCTTCCTCTTCCTCTTAAGACGTTCACATTTTCTTTATCCATATTGCAATCAAAGTCTCAGCGCAAAAATATAAATGAATTGCTACCTTGATTCGCTGCCACATTTATTTTTTCCTCGGGTCAAGAAAAAATACGGAGCGAGCACTAATTATATACTTTGTTGAGATATGTACACATAATTTGTGTTAAAGACCTGGAGAGAGAGAGAGAGAGAGAGAGAGAGAGAGAGAGAGAGAGAGAGAGAGAGAGAGAGAGAGAGAGAGAGAGAGAGAGAGATCCCGTATGTTTGTAGCTTCTAACCCATAAGGCTTCACCAAACAAGTTTTTAGAAATTGCATTACCGAAGAAATTTACCAAATAATAGTAATTAGTGATAGAAGTAATAACAACTGTGATCAAAATGATGCTTTATTGTGATGGACAGACAGACAGACGTAC
Source organism: Chionoecetes opilio (assembly GCA_016584305.1). Lineage (NCBI taxonomy): Eukaryota > Metazoa > Arthropoda > Malacostraca > Decapoda > Majidae > Chionoecetes > Chionoecetes opilio. The sequence goes on from JACEEZ010020338.1 coordinate 68,830, forward strand.
AGGTATTTGTCTAGCACGGGTTTAGAACAGACTCGTCACTGATTTTTTAATATTTAGGCATTCCTGTAACGGAGCCGAGAGAGAGAGAGAGAGAGAGAGAGAGAGAGAGAGAGAGAGAGAGAGAGAGAGAGAGAGAGAGAGAGAGAGAGAGAGAGAGAGAGAGAGAGAGAGAACGGCATTGAAGGTCGTTGCAGCGGCATGGACCAAGGGAGGGCGGGAAGAAAGGTGAGGAAGAGAGGAAGGGTAGGTGGAGGGCATGGCGGGGGAGAGGGTATCCCAAGGTGGTCCGGAAGCTGCCTGAATGCCTGACGAGGGTTTCCCGGCGCACCACTGCACTGCACCGGCACGTCCGTCCGCCCCGCGCCCCGCCGGACCACTATTATAGGAGGGCCGGCCAGGGGCTGAGGGATGGAGGCACTGGTCGGGTTAACATCCCTGCGTCGCCCTGAACCCAGATTGTGGCTAGAAATAGGACTGAGAACAAGAATATCAACCTGAAGCCCAAAGTCTGCAATATTATTTAATTTTATATTACTTATTTTTCCTTTTTTCCTTTGATATTTTTTTGGGTTAAGGGCTTACAACGGTTATTTTTCTATTTTTATATTTTCTTAACATATTTTACATGTCTGGGCGTGTTTTCTTGTTTTATAAATATATATAACTGTCAGTTATGAAAAAAATATTATTTCAACATTTGAGGAATCCTTGAAGTTTATTGTCGGGTTATGCCTCTGTGTCGCCAACGTCTGCCTGTCCGGTGTCCCTCGCGATGCCTCGATCCCTGCACGGCGGTCTGTTTTCTTTATTCTTTCTTTTGTTACACGTATAATCCACAGTACTTTGGCCTCTGTAAGTTATTCAAGAAGAAAATAGTTGTTTTACTTTTGATCGTAATGATAATTAGTTTAGTAACAGTAGTAGGGTGATAATAATGATAGAAGTAATGATAATGATAACAATAGTAATAGTTATAAAAATAGTAATAATAATGATAATGATAATAATAATATTAATGATAATGTGGATAAAAAGGTGGAAAGAGACTCGGGTGTTACGAGTTGAGTTTATTCCTCACCTCGTAACACCTGTGCCTCCATCAGCTCCCTTTTTACCTGGACTAGTATTTTCCAATAATGATAATAATGAATAAATTATCGATATTGATTGATATAATTATTGATTGAATAAAAATACTAATAATTGATAATGATAGTGATAACAGAAAGAAGAAAATGATAATGTTTATATAATAGTAGTAGAAATCCTTGATCTTTTTTGTGGTAGAACATGAAAATATAAAAAAAAGGAAAAGGAAAAAAATGTTGCTCAATATAGTAACTGACCAGATCCATCCCTAAATAACTTACATATGGAGGGAGGGAGAGGCGGCAAAAAAAAGAGTACGACACGTGTGGCAGAAGACCTAAAGCTTGTGGATGTTTGCCGTTATTGATGATGATGTTAACTGATGGATAACTGTTGAACACATTGAAACGTTAAGGATTTGCATCCCCCCCTCCAGCCATCACCCTGCGTGGCGGCCTGCACCCACGTCAAGGCACTGCAGGTGGGCTGAACATATCATAAGATAAGAACGTCTAGAAGAACATAAGAAGTCTACAAAACTCCTTCTGGCCCACACAAGGCAGCTCCTCCTTAACCACTACCACCTGTCGTCCCCATTAGTGAATTTAGTAAACCTCTTAAAGCTCACTATCGTATTCGCGCTCACCACATGACCGCTAAGCTTGTTTCACTCATCATTAAGTCCCACCAAGGTGTTATCGCGTATGCTAGGACACACAGGTTGGCAGGCAGTATAAGATAAACATCAATTGAGAATCGCAGGGATACACTCACACCTGCAAGACTGCCACGGTACTCGCACGGCGTCTCCTCCATACTGGAAGGCAAGATCAAGTGACTTTTAATAGATGGTCAGATGATAGACGATAGATGGTGAGTTAATCTTGCTGGATGCGGCCCCGCTCTTTATTCCTGGACACTTCCGTAAACCCTCCTATATTTGGCTAGGGAACTAATTATACCGGCACACCTGTGGATGCTCATTAGTGAAGTATAATGTTAAACTTTCGCTGTTCCGGCTTTATTCAACACCAGAAGAAAATATAAAAAAAATGGACAGGACCTCGGAAGTAAAGGACACGCAGACGACAGCTTGACAGACCAAACTACCTTCTGTCTATCTCAGTCTTTCTCCGTGTCTGTCTGGTTTTTTTTTCTTCTCTCTCTCTCTCTCTCTCTCTCTCTCTCTCTCTCTCCTCTCTCTCCTCTCTCTCTCTCTTCTCTCTCTCTCTCTCTCTCTCTCTCTCTCTCTCCTCTCTCTCTCTCTCTCTCTCTCTCTCTCTCTCTCTCTCTCTCTCTCCTCTCCTCTCTCCCCTCTCTCTCCCTCTCTCCTCTCTCTCTCTTCTCTCTCTCTCTCTCTCTCTCTCTCTCTCTCTCTCTCTCTCTCTCTCTCTCTCTCTCTCTCTCTCTCTCTCTCTCTCTCTCTCTCTCTCTCTCTCGTCGGGTACATCCTGCATCAGTGGACGGATTTAGTGCCCGGACGTGATTGTCAGTAAATTCGATCGACAAGACAAAATTCCTGGGGCGAGTGACTTGCTGCGGGTGTGTGCTGGGCGTGTGCTGAGGGCGAGGCGCGCCCCACAAGGCAAGGGAGGATTGTGGGGAAAAACAACGAGGAAGTAAGTTGATCCAGAGAGGCCGACGAGGATTTTGTGGAGGAGGAAATGCATATCAGAATCTTGCCAAAATGTGTTTGATATGATGCTGTTTTAGTGGTGTTACCGGAGTTGCTGTAAGGGGGAGGGGGGTGGGAAGTGCAGGGGGAGGGGGACGAGGGGTGCAGGAGGAGGAGGGGGTGCTGGTGGTGGAGAGGGTAGGTTAGCGGCGCGCGACCTTGATCCCCCCTCCTACTTCCTCGCTCTGGCCCCTCCCTCCCTCTTCCGCCCCCTTCCCGTTCTCCGTGGTGGTGTGCGGGGGTCACTCTCACTGTCATGTTGCTGTTATTACTGTCTCAGCCTCCTCTTCCTCCTCCCTCCTTCGCTTCACTCCTTCCTCTTATTTTCCCTGCCTATGCTCTCCCTGTAGTGTATCCTTCCACTTCTTTCCTGCCTCAGTTACTCTCACATTTAGTATTTGGCACCCGCACCCTCCACCTCCTCCTCCTCCTCCTCCTCCTCCTCCTCCTCACCCCATATCCTTTACCCTGTTCCCCTCCCCACCACCCCCTCTTCGTCTGGAGCACCACGCCCCCATACCCTTATGTCGTCCCCCCACACGGCCGTCCCCTCGCGTTGTTTTGCCCCCTGATCCCCCCCTCTTCCCCCTCGGCGTGCGTGAGGTGGGAGCGTAGAGGGAGAAGCCTGCGTCACTTGGCCGTTTGCCGCAGCCGAGACCAGCCGCACCTCTACGACAGGCTCGACCGACTCAGGATTGCCCCCCGGTAGCCTGAATCACATTGCCGAGACCCGAGTTGGATAACAAGCGGGCAAGTGTTGTTGATCTTTAAGTGACCGAATTAAGTCACGGGAAAGTTCTATCAACACCTCGGTGAATCGAGCCTGTCGTGCGGTTCTTCCCACAAATCGGTTGATTCCAAGTCCTGTCAACTATTTTGACTTTCTTCTCTTCGCCATCTTCAAGTTTGTTCCTGTCAAGATCCTGTGTTTCTTCTCTTCAAGTAACCAACTGTCTTCCCTTAAATTGCTCAAGCTGTATCTTCCCTCAAGCTTCCCGAAGTGCAGCCCAAGTCACACGAGCACAACACCTCAAATCTCCGCACCCAAACAACACGCCTCCACCGGAACACCAGCGCAACAACAATAACTGCAGCAGCCGTGTAAGCGTGACGTGGACGCCTCAGAACTGGGTCATCTGGCCGCCCACCCACCCCCGCCGCCCACCTTAGTGTGTCTCGCGCAGCTTCTCTTGGCCACAAGTGTTACCCAAGCGCAAGCGAGCGCCCAGCTGACCTCCGCCGCTCGAGGGAAGACTCTCGTGACGGGCACAACTTTCACGTGACGCAACTCTCAGTTTCAACACGGGGGACAACACCAAACTCCTCTTATACTCCGCCGGACAGGACAGCGGCTCACACCACACCGCTCAGCAAGCAGCACATCACCTCAGCTAGTGACACACACGCACTCGCTCGCCACCGCTTCAACACGGGAAAGTGAAAGTAAGGAGAGTGGTCAGGCCAGCCAGCCCGCCCCCTCCGTCGCCCGGGAGAAGCAGTGTTACCTCGGTCCCGGTGACAGTCTTCCTCGAGGAGTGTGTGATTGTAACTCCGTCGTCCGTGCGACGCTCGGTGTAGCAGCACAGCCTCCTCCTGTGTCAATAGAAAGTGTTCTTGGCGCTGGAGTTGTCAGTGAAGGGCAACCCAGTGTTCGTGCAATCAGTGAAGGAGTGTGTGCTCCGTGGTAGTGAGTGTTTGTCCGCTCTAAGTGTCAGTGATTCATTCGAGCGACTCTACCGTTCAAGCAGTGGTTAAAAATTATACACAATGCCAGGATTTTACGGTACTAAATTGGCGTTCCAGCCGGAATACCAACATATGATGCAGCAGCAGCATTCCCGCGCTCTCTACGCCCGCCAGCAGCAGCAGCAGCAGCAGCAGCAGCTGGCTCGCGCTGGGCACATACCTCATCCTATGTACGAAATGATGCGGAATCGCCAAACCCAGGATAAGGCTGACTATGTCCGCATGATGAAGACCCGAGAACACAAGAGAATGAGTGGGGAGCCTGGCTACCCTACCTTCGATAGCCTCAAGCTGTTGGGAGCAGACAACGATGCTCATTACCTGGATGCCTTTATGACAGAAGGTGAGGCCAAGCTCCGGGCCCGCAGCACCTCCCAGGCTTCCAAGAGCACAACCAGCAAACGCTCCAGCATGAATGTGGATGGCATCAAGAAGAGCCTCATGACTGGCCTGCGATCCGCGCAAAGCCATGAGAACATCTACGAGTCTGTGGAGGTGATCCAATACAGGAAAACGGTCGAAGCTCTGAATCGCCAAAGCAAACTTGGTTCTGTGCCCAAGACTGGCCACCCGCTGTTTGACCACCTGCGAGTGGAAAATAAGCTCAAGCCCCGCCGCCAGCAGAACGGTGGTGAGCAAGTGGAGCAAGTGAGGCGCCGCTCCAATGTGCCTACCAGTGACGGAGGAAGCAACTCCCAGAGCTCCTCCGGTTCAAGCGACGAGTTTGACTACGTGAAAAAGCCCAACACTCGCTTCTCCCGCCGAGAAGTATTGATGGGCGGATCGCAGCAGGTCAAGAAGCACCCCAAGGAGGCACGCCACTCGAAAAATCCAAGCAGGCAAGTGCCAGAAGCCGGCTCTGAGTCTGATGATGAATGGGCCATCCCGCGCCCCAAGATGAGCGAACTTGGTCGCAGCCGACGGACCGGTGCCATGGGCCTCGTCTCCTCCATTACTCACGATGAGTCCGATAGCTCAAGTAAGTCAACGGGTCTCCGGTGACGCTCTCGCCTGCACCTTCCTGCACCGCCTTCGCTGTAGCTGCCTGCCTCCCTGGGGAGTCCTGCCTTACACTCCCCGCCCGGCGGGCCCGCCCCGGGCCGCACCCCTGGGTGGTCAGTGAGCGTCCCGTGGCCATGTCTAGTAACAGGCCATTCAGGCCTAGGCCGCGGGGCGACTCAATACCTATTGTCGCTTCAGGGGTGCGACCCGTGGCCTCCAGCTTCTCTAGTCCAGAGAGCCTCGGAGGGACCCGCGGGCCCCGCCAGGTAGAGGCTCCTGTCCTCCCCACCCGCCTTCCCGGCCCTTGCGTGGCTCACCTGGCCACCATCAGTGCTAAAGTTGCCACCCAGTGACACTGGCGTTTCCAGGGTGCCATCCGGGCCGGTGAGGGAGGGACGGGGAGGGCTGACTGAGTGTGCACGGAGCACTGCTTGTTTCAGTGTTGTAGTTTGACTTTGTGTGCACCACTCACGCCGCACTACAAGTACATACACGCATTCATACACTTGCATATACACACAGACACGTACACATACACAGACAGACAAGCACTTATACACACATCTGGTCCCACTGACACGTTGTACCATGTACATACTTGTACAGTAACACTTCCCATACACTCATTGTCCCGTTGTTTATGTTTGAATGTTGCCGCTGAATGTCCATTGGATGACTAGCTTAAGTAGAGATAATCCATCACTGGTTCTCCCATATTTATCATGTGTGTTGTAGCTGCCGGGAGCGTGTTGCCCCGCCTGGAGACTTGTATCTACCGACTCGGGCATTGTGCTTCAATAAAAGAGGTAGAGGGGACTGTAAATTGTTTCATTTCGGACCTGATGTGCCGAGGACTCTTTCAGTGTCACTATCAAGCATAAACATGAGGGTAGCCTACAGGCGCCTCGCTCACTCAATGTCTTTCTCTTCTACCCTCTCACTACACTTACATTGCTAAAGCTTACTTTTTTTTTCTCTCTCTCTCTCTCTCTCTCTCTCTCTCTCTCTCTCTCTCTCTCTCTCTCTCTCTCTCTCTCTCTCTCTCTCTCTCTCTCTCCTCCTCTCTCTCTCTCCTCTCTCTCTCTCTCTCTCTCTCTCTCTCTCTCTCTCTCTCTCTCTCTCTCTCTCTCTCTCTCTCTCTCTCTCTCTCTCTCTCTCTCTCTCTCTCTCTCTCCATATGAATCACTTAATCATAGTCTTCACACACTGACATATTCCCCGTTGTACATGTTTTTTCTGACTTCTTGGACCACTCACGCACCCCCTTCCTTCAACTTTTTTCTCTTTTTTTTTTTTCTCTCTCTCTCTCTCTCTCTCTCTCTCTCTCTCTCTCTCTCTCTCTCTCTCTCTCTCTCTCTCTCTCTCTCTCTCTCTCTCTCTCTCTCTCTCTCTCTCTCTCTCTCTCTCTCTCTCTCTCTCTCTCTCCTCTCTCTCTCTCTTCTCTTCTCTCTCTCTCTCTCTCTCTCTCATTCTTTCTCTCTGTGTCTGAAGCCGTTTCGTTCTTTTACTCTCCTTCTTCAATACAGCCTCAGTGTTGTGGTGTCGCCCACTGTCATGCTTATCACAGGCAGAACTCTGTGCTACTCTTGCCTCGGTTGTATTCTGTGCTTTACCTTATTGCTTTGCCGCTTGTCTTGTTTTTACTAATTATTCCAAAAGCTTTTTATTTGTTTCATCACCGTCACTGAGGTAAGTTTGTATGGAGTGTGTTTTGGGGATTTATTTTGTTTTTTGTTTTTTTGTTAGGAGGCGCCATTTGCAGGGAAAAAGAGTACATTGGGTTTACTGTTACTGCTGTTACTGGGTATTGTTATGGTATGTTACGGAGGGCATAGCTGCAGGCGAGGGTGGGTCATTGAGTGGTGGGCAGAGGCTGTGTGGAATGAGGTCAGGGTATTGGTGCAAAGAGAGAGAGAGAGAGAGAGAGAGAGAATGTCAGAAAATTCCATGAGCTCGCACACTTTCCATATCTTGTCAAAATACAAAATATATGTTTGTCTAAAAGAAAAAAAAACTGCATGGTCCGAGAGGGAAAGGGTTGGGAATGTACGGAGAGGAGGAAGAGAAACAATGCTTGTGGGAGGGAGGGAGGGAGATGTGGTAAGGATGTGCTATGGTAGATGGGATCAGGCGTGAAGGAAGAGGAAGATGAATGTTGGAGTAAGTGTAGAAAGGGAGGAGGAGGAGGAGGAGGAAGGAAAAGTAGACGTAAGAACTGGAGGAAAGAATGGAGGATGGGATGGGGCGTGTGAAGGAAGAGGAAGATGCATGTTGGAGTCAATGTAGAGAGGGAGGAGGAGGAAAGAAAAGCAGACTTAAGAGCTGAAGGGAAGAAGATGTGTATGTGCTATGACAAGGAGGAAAGAGAGGTGAGGGAGACGTGAGTGAAAAGGGTGTGAGTGTTGAGAGAAAGGAAGGGTGGAGGATGAGGCTGCTTGAGGAGAGAGCAAGAGAAAGAGGTGGAAGGCGAGGCGAGACTAGAAGAGGAAGTCAACTGAGGCATAACGGGAAATTCAGGACCCACCCCCACATTAACGCGTCCATTCCCGTGTGAAGTGGCATTTAGAAGACATGCCACTGAGGAGGAGGAGGAGGAAGAGTGTAGGGAGGAGGGAGGCAGGGAGACATAACACCGTCGTCTCCACAAACGACCTTGTGTTTATGACTCTAGGACTTTTTTTTTTTATCTTCCTCTCCCCTTCCTCCTCCTCTTAGTCCTCCCCTCCTCCTCCTCCTCCTCCTCCTTCCCTCACCCCGCCTCTAAGAATGATCGATGGTTACGTGGGACGGAGGGGAAAAAATAAGGAAAGACGTTTACCCACATTTCCTTACTCCCTTATACAAGTGTTCTCATCGAAGCTCCACCTCCTCTTCTTCCCCTCCCAAGTATGAGTATCACCCACCATGAATTAGATGCACACTTCCCCTACCTTGCAAATGACAATAGAAAAATTCCCCCTCCGTTTCTTCTCTCTTTTTAACATGATTAGTGTCAAAGCATATATTACGCTCAAGAAAAACAACATCTCTATATCATCTTATATACTAGGAAAAAAAGTGTTTAACAATGAGCAATAAAACAAAACTCTTATTAGTATGCATACCATGAGAACATTATGTTGATGCTTCTGGGAAAAAAGAAGAATAATGTAGTAGTTATTGTGGCGTCCCATTACTCTCCGCCTCTCTGTCTGTCCCCACATAACGTAAAGAAGTAAATAAGAGTCGCATTGGCAAGTGTTCCTTGGGTAATCAGAATCCCCCGTTGGTTTGTGGGTGTATCGTGCCGAGTGAGAACTAACGTGGGTGCATATGAGAGAGAGAAAAATGTGTGTGTGTGTGTGTGTGTGTGAATGTGTCATAATAGAGCATTCGATAACCTTGAATCGGCGAGCACAGGACCTGAACGGTGGGAAAGACAAAGCCAGCCAGAGACGTGCAGGATTCATAAATACAAAGATTGACAAACACCCAGGGAGACATAATACGAGGAAAATAATGACAGATTGAGAGACAGAAACAATGCTGGGAGACGGAGATAAAATGTAACATGGCGACAGATGATATACTCGCAAGACAGACTTGTAACATAGAAACATTAAGGTGGAAGACAGATAAGTAGACAGGGAGGCGATACTACGTGGACAGATGGACGCAGGTAGACAGACAGGTACAGTTTATGTGTCTCCTCAGACATGCTGGGAATTTCCTTGGTTCGGCCTCAGGAAATGGTCAGTGAGTGGCGAACATATCTATAATGATGGTTTTAAAGTTTCCCACACTCACATGATTATCTCTCTCTCTCTCTCTCTCTCTCTCTCTCTCTCTCTCTCTCTCTCTCTCTCTCTCTCTCTCTCTCCTCTCTCTCTCTCTCTCTCTCTCTCTCTCTCTCTCTCCTCTCTCTCTCCCTCTCTCTCTCTCTCTCTCTCTCTCTCTCTCTCTCTCTCTCTCTCTCTCTCTCTCTCTCTCTCTCTTTCTCTCTTTCTCTATCAAGGGCCACTTGTATGTATGTATAGCAGGTATAGTGTAAGTAATACCACGTGCATTGGGAGGGAAGGCGAGAGGAAACAATCGAGAATGTAAACAAAGGCACGTGGTTCGAAGGCTGCATGGTGTGATGAAACGCCGCCACGGTGAACGGACGAACGGACGTGTTTCATTGTACTATGTCAGCCAAGGACACGCGGTCGACACTATATTAGGAAAAGAAAGATACGTTCCAGGAGGATAAGAAAGAGGAAGAAGAGGAAGTGTAACAGTGCCAGGAGTAAGGTGAATTAAAGGAGGGATGTTGAAAGTTTAGTAAGCTTTTTTACATAGTGTTTGGATGACGTAACTCTTAAGAAAAGAAAGATAAGTTCCATGAGGATAAGAAAAAGGAAGAAGAGGAAGTGTAACCGTACCAGGAGTAACGTGAATTAAACGGGAATTAAAGGAGGGATGTTGAAAGTTTTGTATCTTTTTACATAGTGTTAGATGATGTAACTCCGCCCTGTTAATGACGTTGAACTACGGTGCTGTCGTCCTTTAAGAGCCTCAGTCTTAATTAAGCAACACTTCAACCGGGAAACATGTGTATAATTCAGCTTTTTTCACTCGCGCTTTCCCCTTTAAAGGCATCCTCCTCGAGACTGGCAATGCTACACGAAAGGTCACTAGGGATGAGTGTAGTTTTTGTTCCCTCGATGTTGTTGTTGTTGTGCTCTATTCTTCGTAATATTCAGTATGGCTAGTTTTTATCTGTTTTATAGAAGTGTCTGTGTGTGTGTGTGTGTGTGTGTGTGTGTGTGTGTGAGAGAGAGAGAGAGAGAGAGAGAGAGAGAGAGAGAGAGAGAGAGAGAGAGAGAGAGAGAGAGAGAGAGAGAGAGAGAGAGAGAGAGAGAGAGAGAGAGAAGAAAAAAAAAAAAGAGAGAGGGCATGTGTGTGTTTGTGTTTGTGTGTGTGTGTGTGTGTGTGTGTTGTGTGTGTGTGTGTGTGTGTGTGTGTGTGTGTGTGTGTGTGTGTGTGTTGGAAAGAAACGAAGCACACGATCGTATAAAGTCAAGGAATGAAAAGTGTATATAATAGGGGTAAGGGAAAGGGCGTTAAGAACATACGGTATATACTAATAATCATGATGAAATAAATGATGGTAAAAAAAAAGAGGAAATAGAAAGCGTAGAGTGATCAAGGTAAACACGAGCATTCAAAACACCTCTAATTATAGGGACCTCCTGCTGGGGGGGGAGGGTGATTGAATTATTTTTATTATATTTACTAGTCCTTTTTTGGTCTCAGTTAACGGGAAGTGTAAAGGATACATGCTATTGCTTCACACACACACACACACACACACACACACACACACAACACACACACACACACACACACACACACACACACACACACACACACACCACACACACACCACACACACACCACACACACACACCACACAACACACACACACCCACACACACCACACACACCACACACACACACACACACACACACACAACCACACCACACACACACACACACACAACACACACACCACACCCACACCACACACACACACACACCCACAACACACACCACACACACACACACACACACACACACACACACACACACACACACACACACACACACACACAACACACACACACACACACACACACACACACACACACACACACACACACCACACAACCACACACACACACACACACACACACACACACACACACACACACACACACACACACACACACACAACACACACACCACACACACACACACACACACACACCACACACACACACACACACACACACACACACACACACACACACACACACACCACACACACACACACACACACACACACACACACACACACACACAACAACACACACACCACACACACACACACACACACACACACACCACACACAACACACACACACACACACACACACACACACACACACACACACACACACCTGGTCATCGTCACGTAAACAGAGAGAACGATAATATAATAACGTGTGTGTTTGTGCGTGACCCTGAGAGAGAGAGAGAGAGAGAGAGAGAGAGAGAGAGAGAGAGAGAGAGAGAGAGAGAGAGAGAGAGAGAGAGAGGAAGTGGTGTCAGTGAGATACATAAGGAGACAGCATAACGCACACGTACTCACAATGTATGTACCAGGAAGCTACGTACGTGTGTGTGTGTGTGTGTTTATGTGTGCGTGTGTGTGTTTATGTGTATGTGTGTGTGTGTGTGTGCGCGCGCGCGCGCGCGTGTGTGTGTGTGTGTGTGTGTGTGTGTGTGTGTGGTGGACCGTAGACGCTCTACAGAAAATAAGACCATCAAGCGTCATCCTTTTTTGCATTAATGGTTCCATAATATGCAGTTTGGCATAGCGGTAAAGGTGGTGGTGGTGAGGAAGGTAGTGGTCGTTCGAGCTTGGAATTGTAGTAGTAATAGTGGTAGTATATGAGGCAGGAGAGGAGTAAGCGTCGTAAATGGCAGTGGGTGAGATATTGAAATGGTAAGTGAAGTAAGGGGGGGGGGGATAGTAGTAGTGTCAGTGGAGATGAAAGGAGATAGGGCAGTGTGTTAATAGCTTGTTCTTGTTTTTCATCGGGTTGAAAGTATGAGGAAGAAGCGGTCGGTTAGTGGGTTAGTAGTGTAAGGGGGGGGAGGGGTGTTGGTTGTGGGGTCCAATGTGTGGGGTCAGTGGTTATAGTGGTTACTGTAGTGGTTATTGCATGTGTTTTGTGGTTTTTGATGTTTAGTGCGTAGAAAACAAATGTCAGTTGAAAGCATAACCTACTGTTCTAGAAATTGATTGGTGATTGGGAATATTATTAGGTTGTCGACTAGTGTGTGTGTGTGTTGTGTGTGTGTGTGTGTGTGTTTGGTAAAAGTTGATTGGCATGGACATCTGCAAACCTAAAATCACTTACCGGGGATTGCAATAATTATTATGCGTCTTATTATCATGCGTCTTTTTGCTTCTAAGAGTCAAGGGTCAAAAAGTGCAACATTGATCAATACGGAAAGAGAAAGGGGAGTTAGAGAAGAAAGGTTAATAGGTAATGCATTGTCTAATCATACAACAAAAATATACTAATGAAAAACAATTGAACTCTTAACCTGACCCGAAGAAGAAGTGATAGATATTGAATATTAGCCATGCAAATGTTATGCAAAAAAATAAATTGAAATGAAGGAAATAAATGCAATTACAAATAACAACAGGCTAGAATAGTAAAGAATATAAATAAAAAGGAAAGAAGCACAGAATTATAAAACTTCTTGAGATGGAGGAAAGAATAGAACGTGAAGGAGAAGGAAGAAGAAGTAGTAATAGAAGTAGTAGTAGTAGTAGTAGTAATAGTAGTAAAAGAAGAAGAAGAAAAAGAATAAAAGTAGATGATGATAGAGATATAAGTGAAAATGGAAGAAGAGGAGGACAAAGTGGAGAGAAAGGAGGTGAAAATATTGATAGAAGTAGAAGGAGGAGAGTAGAGATAGTAGTAGTGGTAGTGGTGGTGGTGGTAGTGGTGGTGGTGGTAGTGTTGGTGGTGGTGCGCACTTGAGGAGGTTAGCGTCAACACAGGTAGTGGTTCTCCTTGTTAACTTGAACCACGCTGGCCTTAGGAACCGCCCCCACCTGTCTGTCTGTCCTTACGGGGGGAAGAAAGGCTGCCACCACCACCAAGGCCCAACACGCCGCCCCGGGCCAAGGGAGAACTGCCCTTAATGCACCTCTTGATCCGCCATACAAGACGTCACCAGTTTTCAATTTCCCACTTAGGAGGAGGAGGAGGAAAATAGTTTGTTTGAAAAAGTATAGAGGGATATGCAGTGACCTTGTGAGTGTGTGTGTGTGTGTGTGTGTGTGTGTGTGTGTGTGTGTGTGTGTGTGTGTGTGAGGAGAGGGATGGGGGAGGGAGGGAGGTGATGAGGTGAGTAACATGAGTGAGGGATGAGGGAATCTGCGACTCATTCCTCATAACTGTCTTTACAAAGCGACTCATTCCTCCCTCTTACTGGAGAAAGCAACCTTGTATTATTATTATCATTATTACTATCATTATCATCGTTATTGTTATTATTATTATTATTATTACCACCTTTTTTTTACTCACGTCAAGTCGAAAGGTTATTAAAAAAAATTATACTAGTAATAAGTTAATCTCCAAACCAGACAGACAATTTGGAGTAAAGAGGAGAGGGGGGGTGGGGTGGGAGGGGGGGGAGAGGGGGAGGAAGGAGGGAGGGAGGGAGGGGGGTAGCGGTGGCCTGCAGGTGAACAAAGGAGAAGAATGATGGTGCAGAACAGGAGTAGAACAGATGAACAAAGAGCAGAGTGAAGTGGAAGATACTGGATGAGATTGAGTCTTCTCAGGTGGAGGGTCAAATGGGGGTCACGTGATAGCATCTGAGGAAGGTAATTTTTAGGTCACCTGGGGAGAGAGAGAGAGAGAGAGAGAGAGAGAGAGAGAGAGAGAGAGAGAGAGAGAGAGAGAGAGAGAGAGAGAGGGGTTAGCTCGGTGCTTGGTTGTGCCAGGTCCACATCATCTCCTCCTCCTCCTCCTCCTCCTCCTCCTCCTCTTCCTCCTCCTCCTCATCTCCCTTCTCCTCCTCATCTCCCTTCTCCTCCTCACGTACCTACCTTCATGGATCATCAGTTCATAATAATCATGATTCTTGTACCGCGGTTTTTAATTTTTTTAATTTTTTTTATTGTGTGTTTGTGTATCTGTACAAAGAGGAGGGCTTCGTAATTACCTGTTATGATTGTATACAAGTAAACACCTTTTTTTATCCTTTTAGTTGTGGAAATTACAACCTTACACCACGCTGTATATAATGATAATCACAATGTTTCATAATCCCTTGTTCACGGTTAAGTTTCTCTTTCTTTCAACTGCATGATTTTTTTTTCTTTATTTTCGTGAGTAGTATATGATTTTGTACAAGATTTGCAAGTTCGCGTTTAAGACTCTTGGCGAGGACAATGGGTGAAAGTATTGTTCATCCAGCGACTTCACACCATGCCATAACTTTGTGTCGTGTCACTGTTACCTTGACATGTTGATGACGTGCTGGGAAGGGACGCTCGCTTATATGATGATGAGGGAGTGACGAAGACGCAATTAGTGAAGATGTGTTAGTGTTAGTACCGAAGACGCGATTACTTAGCATTGTCAGTCAGATTAGTATTATGTACCATGCTGTTGTTGGTGGCGTTGGTGGTGGTGATGGTTGTGGTGGTCGTGGTGGTGGTGCCCGGTACTGCAAGGGGAAGAAGTTTCAAAGGGGACTTGACCTGATCTGAGTAAACCTTTTGACCTCAAGGGCAGTTGGTTGAGTAACTGAGCTTCAGACACCCTCCTCTCCTTCCCTGCCTTCAATCCCTCTCCTCCCTCCCTCTCTCACATTCCCTCCCACCCAGTGACCCAAATAAAGTAATGTAATTCGCCAGGGTGATTCAGAAGTTGCAGCGGCAGCACTTGGGGCAGGGTTATGCGAGTGTGTTTGGAAGTGTAAACAAATGTGTATCTACGGTGTCTTCTTATCTGATCATTAGTTTTGTTTATTGAAGTTTTGTTTCTGATCATTCTTAGCTATTACCTTGTTTTGGGATGTACGTATAACCTTTTAAGCTGTTGTCGTTGTTGTTGATAGGTGTCTGAGGGTGGAGCAGAGTATTGCACGTATATGATTACCTAAATGTGATTTGTTTTTCATCTTTGTTTCGTAACGAGGGAAATGAATGGTCTTACTGGAAAATACAGTTTCTGATGGAAATGTAATAATATAGATGATGATAATAATCATAATCATAATATTGATCAAAACAATAATGATGATAACGATAGTAATACTAATAATAATGGTAATAATGATAATAGTAATAATAATGACGGTAATTTTTTAACAGATAAACATCCTTTTCCCAAACATGTGGGGTGGCTCTAACAGTCTAACACAGAGAAAATAGCTCACAAAAATACCAAACACAATTTGTAATTTGAACATCTTAAACATACAAAATAGTTTTATTACATATGGTAAATTTCCACAAGTCATAAATTATAAAAAAAAATACAGAAAATTACAAAAGAAAATAACAGTCCCGTATTAAGGCTCGCAAGACTCTGGACAAAGCCGCACAAAGGTAACTCCCACGACCTTCCTCATGACGCAATCGCCCGCCACAAAAATAATTGATAAAGATTTATAATAATGGTAATAGATTGGTCGAGAAATGACGCCAGGCACGATAAGCCAAAAGAAAAGACGAAAAAGAGAGAAACCTAACACCGAGTTTTCTCTCCCCGCAAAAGTCTGTTCAGTTATTAATATTTTGTATCATCTTTTTGTATTGATGTGAGTGTGGGGGGAGGGACTTTTTATTGATGTTAGTGTAGGGGGGAGGGACTTTTTATTGATGTTAGTGTAGGGGGGAGGGACTTTTTATTGATGTTAGTGTAGGGGGGAGGGACTTTTTATTGATGTTAGTGTAGGGGGGAGGGACTTTTTATTGATGTTAGTGTAGGGGGGAGGGACTTTTTATTGATGTTAGTGTAGGGGGGAGGGACTTTTTATTGATGTTAGTGTAGGGGGGAGGGACTTTTTATTGATGTTAGTGTAGGGGGGAGGGACTTTTTATTGATGTTAGTGTAGGGGGGAGGGACTTTTTATTGATGTTAGTGTAGGGGGGAGGGACTTTTTATTGATGTTAGTGTAGGGGGGAGGGACTTTTTATTGATGTTAGTGTAGGGGGGAGGGACTTTTTATTGATGTTAGTGTAGGGGGGAGGGACTTTTTATTGATGTGAGTGTGGGGGGAGGGACTTTTTATTGATGTGAGTGTAGGGGGGAGGGACTTTTTATTGATGTGAGTGTGGGGGGAGGGACTTTTTATTGATGTTAGTGTAGGGGGGAGGGACTTTTTATTGATGTGAGTGTGGGGGGAGGGACTTTTTATTGATGTTAGTGTGGGGGGGACTTTTTATTGATGTGAGTGTGGGGGGGAGGGACTTTTTATTGATGTGAATGTGGGGGGAAGGGACTTTTTATTCATGTGAGTGTGGGGGGGGACTTTTTATTCATGTGAGTGTGGGGGGGACTTTTTATTGATGTTAGTGTAGGGGAGAGGGACTTTTTATTGATGTGAGTGTGGGGGAGGGACTTTTTATTGATGCGAGTGTGGGGGGGACTGACTAAGCAACTCAATTCTCTCGTTTTGTTTTCATCTTCTCACGTTTGCCTCGACACCAAACTACTCTATGTGTGTGTGTGTTGGGGGGAGGGGAGCTTGTGTGTGTGTTTGCTTGTTTGTCCGTCTGTCTGTCTGTTTGTCTGTTAGCCCTTTGGCTGAGATAAAAGTGAATTACCATATTAATTCACTCACTCACTCAGTGACACTCACTCACTCACCCACTCTCTCATAAAAGTGAATTACCATATTAATTCCCTCTCTGTCTCACTCACTCACTCTCTCACTCACTCACTCACTCACTCACTCACTCACTCACTCACTCACTCACTCACTCACTCACTCACTCACTCACTCACTCACTCACTCACTTACTCACTCACTCTCACTTTCTGACTCTCTCCTCCTCTCTCTCTCTCTCCTCTCTCTCTCTCTCTCTCTCTCTCTCTCTCTCTCTCTCTCTCTCTCTCTCTCTCTCTCTCTCTCTCTCTCTCTCTCTCTCTCTCTCTCTCTCTCTCTCTCTCTCTCTCTCTCTCTCTCTCTCTCTCTCGTTTCCCGTCCCCTTATCTCCCATTCTCCTCTCAACTAAGTCTTCTACATTAAGATACATTTCACTATCTCTTCAATCTTTAACCTTCTTTGGACAGTTTCTGATAATGCCGACCTACCTTGAGCTGTCTATAACCTGACTCGATCTCATTTGACCCTATGACCTTTTTTTTGACCCCGTGTGGAACTGTAGGGGAGCGGCGTGT
The DNA here is from genome assembly GCA_016584305.1 of Chionoecetes opilio. Lineage (NCBI taxonomy): Eukaryota > Metazoa > Arthropoda > Malacostraca > Decapoda > Majidae > Chionoecetes > Chionoecetes opilio. The sequence continues at coordinate 86,314 of JACEEZ010020338.1, forward strand.
CCTGACCTTTAAGTGGCCGACAGGTGCCAGGGAATAAGTGTTACCGTGTTAAGACCTTTCTCTCGTTCCTCTTGTTGCTTCAGATATTCTTTGACATAAATTTAATGAAGGTGGTATTCTTACAGTTAGTTAGTTTTTTTTGTTTTTTCTTCTCTCTCTTCTCTCTCTCTCTCTCTCTCTCTCTCTCTCTCCTCTCTCTCTCTCTCTCTCTCTCTCTCTCTCTCTCTCTCTCTCTCTCTCTCTCTCTCTCTCTCTCTCTCTCTCTCTCTCTCTCTCTCTCTCTCTCTCTCTCTCTCTCTCTCTCTCTCTCTCTCTCTCTCGGCGCCTCATCCCGTGTTCCTTCACTTTTGCTTTCATGCCTTGGTCTCGTCTGTCATGACCCACTAAGCGTAAATAATTGAACTGATATAATATAACAAAATCACCGACGTTTCCTATTTGTCAGATTTCACAGACTTTCACCAATTTTCCTGGGCCTTTCTCCCTTCTCTTTAACTTCACTTTTCCTTACATTATCACCACGAGTAAGAGAGAGAGAGAGAGAGAGAGGAGAGAGAGAGAGAGAGAGAGAGAGAGAGAGAGAGAGAGAGAGAGAGAGAGAGAGAGAGAGAGAGAGAGAGAGAGAGAGAGAGAGAGATACAAACCTATCTTAATAGATAAATGATAATGGTATAAAAGTATAAAACCCATAAAAGCCACTCACTCACTCTCCCGGGCGGCGACGAAGGAGTGAAGGGTCGTTAATGAGGGTTTCAGCAGGGAGGGCGTGGAGGATCTTGGTCATTGAGGGCGTGGAGAGGGCGTGTGGAGGGCGCCAGGTCACCCACTTTCCATTCTTAAGACACCGAGTGCATTCTTTTCTCGCTCTCTGCCCTCGTCAACTTCTTATACCTGAACAGTAGATATTGAGAGAGAGAGAGAGAGAGAGAGAGAGAGAGAGAGAGAGAGAGAGAGAGAGAGAGAGAGAGAGAGAGAGAGAGAGAGAGAGAGAGAGAATGTCCCGTATTGAAAGGTCTTGTAGGTTAATGTAGAAATTGAAAGTATAGTGGGTGTGGTCGTTACAGTATAGGAGTGGTAGAAGTAGTAGTAGTAGTAGTAGTAGTTATAGTAGTAGTAGTAGTAGTAGTAGTAGTAGTAGTAGTAGTAGTAGTAGTAGTAGTAGTAGTAGTAGTAGTAGTAGTAGTAGTAGTAGTAGTATGTTGTTGTTGTAGTAGTTGTAGTAGTAGAAGTAGTAGTTGTTGTAGTAGTAGGAGTAGTAGTAATAGTAGTAGTAGTAGTTGTTGTTGTAATAGTAGTACTAAGTAGTAGAAGTAGTAGTAATAGTAGAAGTAATAGTAGTATTTTTATTTGCATTATTATTATTTTTGTTATTGTTAGTTGGTATGTTTTTTCTATCATTTCTTTGCATTCCGTTAAAAAAGAATCAAGATAAACCAGCGTCTTTTATGGGGCGCGTGCACGGCGTTGCCTGGGCGCCGAGGGAAAGTGGGTCGCAACGAGCGGTTTATTGAGATAAAGGGTCAACTTTCTCCCTCTGGAAAAGGAGTTTGTGTGTTTGTTGTGCTGATGTCGCTTGACCTTGACCGCGCGAGACTGCACTTGATCAATACATTAAAGTGGATGAAATAATAATAAACATATACCGATATTTAAAAAAAAATTATGATCATTATTCAAAGCACTTAAGTTACTATTTTTTTTATTGAATGCTTCCTCTCTTATTGTGATTTTAATCGAAAGTTTATATTTTTTTCGTTATCTGTTTTCTTAATTAGAAAAAAACAAGTTAGTCAAGTGTTCAGAGGCCTTAAAACAAATGGATAAGTTTTGAATTTAAATATATATATACATTTCCATAAGTAACTGATTGTTGTCTTGTGTGTGTGTGGTGTGTGTGTGTGTGTGTGTGTGTGTGTGATATTTTTTTTCTTCCTCTCTCTCTCTCTCTCTCTCTCTCTCTCTCTCTCCTCTCTCTCTCTCTCTCCTCTCTCTCCTCTCTCTCTCTCTCTCTCTCTCTCTCTCCTCTCTCTCTCTCTCTCTCTCTCTCTTCTCTCCCCGTCTCTCTCTCTCGCTCTCTCCTCCTCTCTCTCTCACGTCCCGTTCTTCCTCTCTCTCTCTCTTCTCTCTCCCTCTGGCTCCTCTTCTCTCTCTCTCTCTCTCTCTCTCTCTCGCTCTCTCTCTCTCCCTCTCTCTCTCTCTTCTCTCTCTCTCTCTCTCCCTTCATTCACCCCCCACCCTCGCTCCGTCTCTCTTCCCTGCTCTTCTTTCTGCCCTCATTTTTGCCTTCAAGGAGACTCAACCAACGGAAATTATCGCAAAGATTGGGGGGAGGGAGAGAAGAAAGGATGCGTGAGGGAGGAATTGATCGGAGGAATGTGGTGAGAGGCATCTGTGAGAGAGGAGGGAAGGACTGAGGAAGGAAGAGGAGATAGGAGGGGAGAGGGGAGGGAGGGAGGAAAAGGGGAGAGAGGTAGAGGAAGGAGAAGTGAGAGAATAGGAAGGAAGGAAGGGTAAAGGGACAAAATAAGAAAAATTGCTTCAGATGGAGAGAGCACGAATCTTTTCCTTTGCTCCTAATTAGTCATCCAGCAACAAGTGGATTATGTGCAACCCTCAGCGACCAGTCCATGTGATAAACTCCCTCACCTCTCTCACCTTCTCCTCCTCCTCCTCCTCCTCCTCCTCCTCCTCCTCCTCCTCCTCCTCCTCCTCCTCCTCCTCCTCCTCCTCCTCCTCCTCTTCTTCTTACCCCCTTCTCTTTCCTGTCCTCCATTCCACAAACCAACCCCACCAGCCTGGCAACCTCTCTCCTCGTCCTCCTCCTCCTCCTCCACCACGACCACGTCTACAGCCAGTTTTCTCCTCAAGGTCGCCGTCACTTAATAGCCTCCCCGTAGCCACCTGGAACGTGTGAGTGGCGCCGTAACAGTGAGTGGCGGTGCTCTCACGCCTTCTGGAACCCTCCCTGGAATAGCCTGCGGCGCTAAACATAACAATCCTTACCAATGGGATATAGAGGGAAATCATAGGAAATGTTTGTATATATAGGTAGTTGAGAGAGAGAGGGGAAGAGAGAGAGAGAGAGAGAGAGGATGAGAGGAGAGAGAGAGAGAGAGAGAGACGAGGAGAGAGGAGAGAAGAGATGAGAAGAAGAGGAGAGAGGAGAGAGAGAGAGAGAGAGAAAAAAACCTATAGGAAATATAGAGAAAAAATAAGGAAATTCTTGTATATATAGATACTTGAGGCATTTCTTTTGAGAGAGAGAGAGAGAGAGAGAGAGAGAGAGAGAGAGAGAGAGAGAGAGAGAGAGAGAGAGAGAGAGAGAGAGAGAGAGAGAGAGAGAGAGAGAGAGAGAGAGAGAGAGAAAAGTACCTAAACAGTAACTGACAGCCGTGAGATAATACCTTCACGTACTTCAAGGTCATATATTTTTTTCCTCACACTCTCTCCCTCCTTCCCTACCTCCCTCTCCTTCATTCCTTCCGCCCCCCTCTTCTCTCTCCTCACAGAAATACTAGTAGAAGGGGACAAGGGTAAGGGTGGAATCGGCCTGTCGCTTCGTTCCTCGGGTCTCGTAGCATAAGACTCATAATTCCTTGCAAGAACCACAAGTCTTTTCTGCCTTTTGCCTCTTAAGTGCAGATTTATTTCTTGTTTGGTTACAGAGCCTCGTACAGCCTGTACGAGAGAGAGAGAGAGAGAGAGAGAGAGAGAGTGAGAGAGAGAGAGAGAGAGAGAGAGAGAGAGAGAGAGAGAGAGAGAGAGAGAGAGAGAGGAGAGGAAGAGAGAGAGGAGAGAGAGAGAGAGAGAGAGAGAGAGGTAATATTTCTTTTATTTGGGGAGGCTATTCAATTCCATTACATTCTTCATTAACCTTTTACGTGTTTGTTAACTTTTTTTCAAAAATTGATACGTGAAATGACAAAATTTTGTCTGTGCATTAAGTGACCTCCGTTATGCGTTCATTTTAGCGGTATTTTGTGGACACACACACAGAGAGAGAGAGAGAGAGAGAGAGAGAGAGAGAGAGAGAGAGAGAGAGAGAGAGAGAGAGAGAGAGAGAGAGAGAGAGAGAGAGAGAGAGGTAAAAATATATATTTCATGATTAAGAAGATACATTACACTGCAGCCTTCAGAATTCTTTTTTCTCTTTCTCATTTCTCACTCCCTCTGTTGTATCCCTCTGTTATCCCTCCCTCCCTCTATCCTTCCTCTGTTATCCCTCCCTCCCTCTATCCCTCCCTCCCTCTATCCCTCCCTCCCTCTATCCCTCCTCTGTTATCCCTCCCTCCCTCTATCCCTCCTCTGTTATCCCTCCCTCCCTCTATCCCTCCTCTGTTATCCCTCCCTCCCTCTATCCCTCCTCTGTTATCCCTCCCTCCCTCTATCCCTCCTCTGTTATCCCTCTCTCCCTCTATCCCTCCCTCCCTCTATCCCTCCTCTGTTATCCCTCCCTCCCTCTATCCCTCCTCTGTTATCCCTCTCTCCCTCTATCCCTACTATGTTATCCCTCCCTCCCTTTATCCTTCCTCTGTTATCCCTCCCTCCCTCTATCCCTCCTCTGTTATCCCTCCCTCCCTCTATCCTTCCTCTGTTATCCCTCCCTCCCTCTATCCCTTCCTCCCTCTATCCTTCCTCTGTTATCCCTCCCTCCTTCTACCCTAACGTCGTTCTCATAACCCACAAACACCAAATGATTCACTCCAATTCATCATCAACAAAGCCTAACAAAGACGAGAAGCTTCAGCAACACCCAACTTGACTTTCACTTTAAGCACCTTCAGATCAACATGAGAGGGGAGAGACAAGTTAGGGTGGGGCTGAAACATATATATCAGAATCCGGGCTGAGGGCAAGGACGTGTTTCAGGGACTCGAACTGGAATGGAACGTGGTCTACAGAGGGTCAGACAGACTGGTATGCAACACAAGACAGGGTGGTGGCAGGGTTTTGTGATTGGGGTAGAGTAGGTAGTGGGTAGGGGCATGACATAAGGGGTATAGTGGGTGGGGTTTGCAGGAGGTAGATAGGGGAAGGGTATATGGTGATTGAGGGTTGCGCAGGGTGTTGACAGGGGTGAAAGAGAGGCAGAGATAAAGGGAGACAGAGAGATGGATTCACAGGACTTCTTAATATGAAGGGAATCAGAGAGAGAGAGAGAGAGAGAGAGAGAGAGAGAGAGAGAGAGAGAGAGAGAGAGAGAGAGAGAGGAGAGAGAGAGAGGAGGAGAGAGAGAGAGAGAGAGAGAGAGAGAGAGAGAGAGAGAGAGAGAGATTTCACTAATGATGTATAGGTAGGTGTTGCTAAGGTGTCAAGGTATGTTGAAATTACAAGAGTTCTGGATTTAATGTCTGCTTACCTATATTTTTCTATATCTATCTATTTATCTATCTCTTTCTCTCTCTCTACTGGATACATATATTTCACAAGATCACACTTAACCTACATTTAGAGTGAGTTATTGACTTGATTCTGATTGCAAAATGGGTGCATTAAACAGACAGTGAGAGAGAGAGAGAGAGAGAGAGAGAGAGAGAGAGAGAGAGAGAGAGAGAGAGAGAGAGAGAGAGAGAGAGAGAGAGAGAGAGAGAGAGAGATAATACAAGGTCAAGGGCTGAATATAAACCAATTATATAGAGTTCATGGACAGAAGACGCCAGACGAGTATTGATGTTTTGATGTTGTCAGAGGCTGTGGGTGTGTCCGTATACGTGTTGAGAGGGAGGGGGAGGGGCGGGGGTAAGATAAAGATTGTGTGTTTTGATGTGTATTGCTTACTGAATTTCTGAACTCGCTTTCTTATCAAAGGGACGAGGTAGAAAGCGTTAAAGCGATAAAGTAGAGCATAGGTTGTAATTATTATCGTAATCATTATTTTGTTATCATTATTATTGTTATTATCATTATTGCCACTAATATTACAACTACTACTACTTTCTCCACTACTAATACCATTGTATCAGTAATATAACATTAGATTTAGGCTCCGTAATGATTATACAGAACAAATTGAATCATATCAAAATATAGTGACCTTTTGCGTTCGTATTGAGTATTAAATCCCATGCAAAAAAATATTAATACCCTAGGGTTCAAAATGTTGTTCCGTGAAAGGTGTACTTAGAAAAATAATATCATTCGTATAGAAGTCGCTAACCAAACTCTCATCCCTAACTCACCATTGAAA
>JACEEZ010020338.1:107500-197500 GCA_016584305.1 Chionoecetes opilio
CCTCCCTTAGTTTCCCTTACCTACCTTTTGTTTTTACCTACACCAGTAGAAGATGGTTGTCGTAATATAAAGAAAAATTTATGATAATTCGATATAACAGTGTAATCTTCCTTAATTAACTTTCCATGGACTCGCTGATCCTGTCTTGAATGTTTCTTACCTTGCTTGTGTTGCCGGTGGGGGCCTCGTGTTGTGCTGGTGTGTGTGTGTGTGTGTGTGTGTGTGGGAAGGGGGGATCGTGGGGGCGGCACAGGTGGAAGGTCAAGCGTTTCATCATAATGGGCTACAAAGATATGACACGACGCAATGACTCTTAAATAATTATGTTATTGATGGTGCTCGTGGTGGTGGCTCTAGTAATAAAATAGAAGTAATAGTGCTGCTTCTGTTGCTATGATTGACCTATTAACATGCAGATCAGTCGACCAAGTGACCCACGATACCCTTGACCTTGATATATAAGCCACAGGGTGTTGGTCAAGCGTGGCACGGCGGATTGGTGTGAAATATGTGGAAGAATTTTATGTACACTCGTACCCTGCCATACATCAGGTGTGTAGTCAACCAGCAAGCAACATTCGCAACGCCGCTATCTTGAGAGGCTGTTTGTATAGTCCATCCTGGCAGTGTAGAATGTGAAGCTTAACGATGAGCTGTTCTCTGCGTTGAGTTATCGCTGGTGTATTTAGTTTCCCTTGCAAATGTTGAAGACTATGAGAAAATTCACGTTTAAATATTTGATGGTAGTAGTAGTATTAGGAGGAGGAGGAGGAGGAGGAATACCAGTAGTTGTAGTTGGAGTTGTTGTTGTCGCCTTAGATTTAGTTGTTGTAGTACTAATAACTACAATTATTATCGAAGAGGTAGTTGTGATGACGTCAATAACGGTAATAAGATTTTTTTCTGGCCTTCCTCACCTTTCCTGCGAGTGGAGGAGGGAAGACTGTGGTAAAGGCGAGGGACAGGCAGCGAGTGGCATCTGTTACCTTCAAGGCCTCACTCGCATCAGGGCTCAATGCTTTTTTTCCCTCCAGACATGACAATCATTTTCCCTCTTGGACACAGGCTCTTCCATTAACATTTCGTTGGCACTCGCTTACGTGTTCCTTACCACCCCTGTTTACCCTCCTCCTCCTCCTGAAGCCTCTCGTGAGATACCCGTCGTCTATGACTGGCAGGAGGTGGTGGCGGCGGCGACCCTCAGCGGACCAGTTTTTCCCTTCGGCGACGTGCAAAGTCTTGTGGTACGCGGGGAGGGCGGGTATCGAAGCTTGGCCACCACTACCACCACCACTATACCAACCAGTCCACCACCGCCACCACCATCCACCTAACTCAAGATTACTCCCTAGTATATTGCTCTTAAGATCCTGGCTCAGTAACACCATGAACGACATTGTATTCCCTATTGTTCTCTTTTTCCTCCTCCACTTCTCCATCCGTCATCCACTCTCCTCCACCAGCCGTTGAGGGACGCTAGAGAACACGTTGTGACGGCCACCTGAGGGGAATTCCGGCCTTACTGTTTTTCTGCTGTGAAGTACCAGTTTCTGTCGAGCCTGGACACTGGTGCTTGTGTGGCCCAGTGGCCGCCTGCTGGGTGCTGCTGTGCTTCCTGCTGTGCGATTAGTGTTGTCATAAGATGGCTATTATTGTTGATTATTGGTAGTAGTAGTAGTAGTAGTAGTAGTAGTAGTAGTAGTAGTCGGTGTTGTTATTTTTCATTTTTTTCTTCCCCTTCTTCCTATTTTCCTTCGTGGGCTTCGTCAAGGTCATCATCGCTCGGCCACTATCTCTCTCTCTCTCTTCTCTCTCTCTCTCTCTCTCTCTCTCTCTCTCTCTCTCTCTCTCTCTCTCTCTCTCTCTCTCTCTCTCTCTCTCTCTCTCTCTCTCTCTCTCTCTCTCTCTCTCTCTCTCTCTCTCTCTCTCACAAATATAATAAGACCGCTTGGAAATATCCTTCAATAACTGGATCAACTTCATCACCTCACAGTCGTTGGAAGCAACCATTATCATCGCCGTTGCTATCGTCGTCGTCCTCCTCATTATGATCCACCTTGCCTTGCGTCATCAGTGGTGGTGGTGGTGGTGGTGTCGCGTCCATGCACTGGGTATAAAAATATATACAATATTATATAATATTAATATTATACAATAATAAAAAATATTCAATGGGTGTGGATATACAAGGTGTTTATGAATAATTATGTGCATAATATAAGTGCTAAAAACATGACTTTTTTCAGTTTTTCTTTCTGATTCTGAATTATTTAGAAATATCTGGGTTGAAGAAGTAAAGGGGGAGGGGCATGGAGGCAAGGACCAACTACTAAAAGGGGAATGGTGATAAAAAAGTTAAGAAACACTGCGCTAGATGATGATGATGATGAGGATGCACATGTTCTCCAAAATTCCCAGAACACGATGTTCAGGTGTTGTTTAAAATAATTACTCTCACTTAGATCTTCAGGTGTTTGTTAATTAGTTACCTTGCGTGTTTACCTGTGTCTCTGTATCTCGTGATTATCGGTTCCTACCCACCTGTGATCGTTTTTTTGCCGTACAGTAAGACTTCGTAAGGAAAACGAAATAATAAATTTAAGTATGAGATTGAGCTAGTCAAGGTAGTAAGAGCTCTTTGAATAATGCATTGTAAATATTTAGTATTGTTCCAACAATATTATTTTTGGGGGGGGTGTTGTAATAGCCACTTTTTTAGTTTGCTATCGGTGGTTAGAGTGATGAGGAGGATAATGATGATAACTGTGATAATGGGAATGTTGATGATAATAGTAGTAAGCATGATTTTGATGATAATGACAGTGATATAAAGAAAGATGATCATATTTGTAGTTATCGTCATAATGATGATAAAGTAGTAATAGTCGCATTAGTAGTAGTTATTGTTGTTCTTATTGCTCGAAGGACGATGATGGTTATTGCTGTTGTTATTATCATTATTGGCATTATTATTATTATTATTTATATTAGTATTGTAATTGTTATCATCATTATTATTATTGTTATTATTATTGTTGTTTTATAAGCATTAGTATCGTCATCATTTTTCCGTATTATTTTCCACTACCAAACATAAGTGAAAAAAAATTATTATAACACACACACACACACACACACACACACACACACATATAACCGGAAGCAACAATGAATACTGGAGTCGATGTGAGGTGTTGGAGGGATGTGTTGAGTCCCGCTGCGGCAACATTCCTCCCCCGCAGAGAGAGAGAGAGAAGGAGAGAGAGAGAGAGAGAGAGAGAGAGAGAGATAGGAGTTGTCATTATCAAAAGTTATGAAATATAGGAAACAGTAACTACCACCACATACTACTACTACTACTACTACTGCTACTACTACTACTACTCCTACCACGTCTACCATTCCCTACGTCGTTACCGTCACCACGAGCAGTCATATTATTATAGTTCATCCCTCTCTCCTCCATACTACGGTGCCTTCATCTAAGAGGAAATCTTGTCTCAAGTGAAAACGTTCATAAGGTAACTTTTTTTGTGTGTGTGTGGAGAAGAAAACATGCAACAAACCACTTACATTTTCATCCCCTCACACACACACACACACACACACACACTCTCTCTCTCTCTCTCTCTCTCTCTCTCTCTCTCTCTCTCTCTCTCTCTCTCTCTCTCTCTCTCTCTCTCTCTCTCTCTCTCTCTCTCTCTCTCTCTCTCTCTCTCTCTCTCTCTTCATGCGCCGTCAAGGTACATGAACTTACATAATTCTGCCACCTCACCTTCACCTTATCTGACCCACGCCACCCTTACCACCGCCGCCCCCGGGACACTGAACGGGACGGGATGTGTCGCAGGAATACCTACAGGGAGCGACCTTGAACCGCGTACGTGGCTTGGCTGTGTCTCAAGAGTTCTTATTGTCGTGAAGTAACACTGGCGGCGGTGTGACCAAGCAACTGTCCGTGTACCACTACTTGTGTGTCTTAGTTTCTTCATCTCTATTCCTCCTCCTCCTCCTCCTCTTATTCTCCATTCTTACTCCTTTCTTCACCTGCTCGTGACCCCACCCTGATGAGACTAGTTGAGGAAGAACGCCGCTATATGTTGCGACACACACACACACCACTCACACACACACACACACACACACACACACATACACACACACACACACACACAACACACACACACACACACACACACACACACACACACACACACACACACACACACACACACACACACACACACACACACACACGTGCTGCTTCCAAGCCTCGTACAGATTTTCATCCTTTCTTTTTTCCTGCTTCATTCGAGTTGGTGTTTTCATGGCCGGTAGCCCGCTTGTGAAATATATCATGAACAGATTGATTTTACTTACGAAATATTTTTTTGCACTCTCGGGGTCCATTCTCTGAACAAAATAAAGATAACGACAGTCTTGTCTCAATTGCATCTATGTCCGTGTTCTAGTCTGTATATCTATTCATGTTTTCGGCTATTTTTTTCAACAGCAAGTAAGCCTTAACATTTTCCCCATTTCATACATTTGCCGTCTCCCTCACTGTATCATCCTTCAGTTTAAAGAAAATTTGATATTTCCTTATCCTTGTTTAGCCCTTTGTTTGTTGTTGCGTAATGCTGGAGGCTTATCGTATGCTAAGTTTGGATTATTCTTTACTTCCTCTATTGCCTTGCTCAATTCATATGGTTTTAGTATCAACAAGTTTGTTCTCTGGTTTCTTTACTGCCGTCATTAACACCAGATTTTATCTCATAATCAGAAACCTCTTATCAATTATTCTTATTATCCATTCAGTATTTTATTTTGAGCTATATGAAGATATTTTTTCCCTGCTCAGATTATTTAATTAAATGGTTTCACGTAAAAACTGTGATCTTTACGCAGTAGACCGTATCGTATGATGGTGTTTTGCCAAAGTCCTTCGGGTAGTCATTATTCTCTTCTTCATGGGATGTTAGGGTCTCGTTCCTAACAAGCAGCTTTAATCTAATATAATTTAGTGTTTGGCTCTGATCCTGGTAGTTAGTAATTCGTCTCGATCATTTAGTCTTCTAGTTTAGTCGTTAGGTTATGGCTTGGTCCTTTGGGTACTCGAGCAAGTTACTGGAGAGGTTAGTCTCGCAGTGTTTATTTATCCTTTTCTTAGGAAGACTCAATGCTTGGGAGGTAGGGCAGGACCGTCTGTTTCTCTAGGAGTGTTAAAGGCTGGTGTGGTGGTGTGGTCGAGCTAGGCAAAGGGGTGTAACGGAGCTGCCAAGGTCCTGTTTCCTTGACATTCTCGCCCTCAGTGGTGAGTTACCAGACCTGTTGCCCCACCCACCTTGTCTTACTTACTTACTTACTTACTTACTTGCTTCTCTCTCTCTCTCTCTCTCTTCTCTCTCTCTCCCCTCCCCCTCTCTCCCCTCTCTCTCTCTCTCTCTCTCGTCTCTTCTCATCTCTCGAATAGGAATGCTCGTGGTAGAGCTTGGGTTCGTGTTCATCGTCCCTGCGTTCGACCCCTCCTCCCTCCCCCTTTGTTCACTCGTATTGGCAATTTGTATCCCTCAATAACCTTGGCTTTTGGAAAAACAACCCCACACACACACACACACACACACCACCACACACAAACCCCAACCAACACCACACACACCCCTCTCTCCCCTTCTCTCTCTCTTCTCTCCTCTCCTTTTCTCTTCTCTCTCTTCTTCTCTCTCTCTCTCTCGCTCGCCTCGCTCGCTCGTGGTGGCTGGCTGGCTGGTGGCTCCTCTCTCATCTTTTCCTCTCCTCCTCTCCTCTCTCTCTCCTCTCTCCCCCTCTCTTCTCTCTTCTCTCTCTCTCTCTCTCTCCCTGGCAATATCCAAGTCTGTATACAAATTCACTCCTACACAAGGCCATGCAAGACAATGAAGATAATAAAATAGTTACTTGTATTATTACTTTGCCTTTATTTTATAACCTGTAGCGTCTTCCTTGTGCCTGTGGTGCCTTGTCATGTAATAGAGAGGACATATGTGCATACTGAGTATGGGGAGTGAAAGCGTGATAGTATTATTTCATGTAATTTGTGTTTATTTATCTATTGATTAATCTATTATTTCCATTTTTGACAGTTGTCAGAAGAATTTTTTGTTCACTCGCTGTTGTATTTTTTTTTTTCTCACATTTTGTTCCATGAAAAGTGGTTTTCGGATGTAATATTCATCTTTACGTCCACATCACAGATAAGGACATTCGTTTCAGATTTTAGATTTCCATTTTCCTTTTCAAATTCACCTCTAAGGAAACGGAAAAAATAAGTCATATAACATCTCGTGAGATTAGAAATATTTGTTTTCGTTTACAAGTTAATAATTCTCATTTGCACACGACACGTAGGCTACATAGAAGAAGGATCAAGAATCCATAGCAAAAAAAATCTGCAGTAGATTTTAGTTTTCTATATACACCAATCGCATGCACGTACCACATGCACTTTATAAGATGAATAGTTTCCGTTGATGTGTCAATATTTTCTTTAGACGCGGAGCTTTCACACACATCATGAGGGATCAAAACTCATCATCATGTTTTTGTGTTTATATTTTCCTTCAATTATCGTTTGGCTGTGTAATATAGTTTGCATGTAGAAGTAAAGATGATATGTTTATTCTATGTTCATATAGCAAATGCGAATATATGTATATAGTGTGTGTGTGCGTGTGTGTGTGTGTGTGTGTGTGTGTGTGTGTGTGTGTGTGTGTGTGTGTATGTGTGTGTGTGTCGCTCTAACCCTTCTTTCCCTGTGCCGCAGCGTCCCGACCTTCCAGACGCTGCAAGAAGAGACCCTCATCAAGATTGCCGATGTCTTGGAAGAGGTGAGAACTGAGGCGTGATGGAGGCGCAGGAATACTGACTCTCATTGTTCTCGCATTATTTGCCTTGTTTCTTCCTCCCCTTCTTTTTATCAAAACTCTTAGCCACCTTATTTTCATGGATATCGATCGAATCATGTAATTTTTATTTTACTCCTATATTCTGTAGTGTGAAAAAAATAATAAAAGTACTCGTAGCGATATGATGAAACGTAGCCAACATAAGTAGATTGATATACTCTTAAGTACGTACATAGAAATATACATGAATAATTAATAGATAGTTTATTATTTGAAAAGTGTAAGCAATACTCCATTAAATTTATACTTTCTTTCATTCATTTAGACAAGTTTACTAATTCTACAAGACTAGTTCACTTATTAATTGCTAGTGTTGTTAGAGAGAGAGAGAGAGAGAGAGAGAGAGAGAGAGAGAGAGAGAGAGAGAGAGAGAGAGAGAGAGAGAGAGAGAGAGAGAGAGAGGCGACAACAGAGGGTATTTTTATTGGCCAATGCATATTTTATTTTCCCTTTGCCATCCCTTTATCCAGGTGGGGAATGTCTGTGTCACAACGCGTGCCTCTGCATTGTCAAGTGTAATCATTGTGTGCTTCTCCCTCCCAGACCTACTACGGCCAGGGTGACTACATCATCCGGCAAGGCGCAAGGGGAGACACATTCTTCATTATCAGCAAAGGCAGGGTGAGTATAGTGTGTGTGTGTGTGTGTGTGTGTGTGTGTGTGTGTGTGTATTTACCTAGTTGTATTTACCTAGTTGTAACATACAGGAAAAGAGCTATGCTCGTACTGTCCCGTCTCCAAATCTACTTTTTATCCAGTTTGCCTTTGAAGTCCTGAATAACTTCTTGCATTAACCCACTTTTGCATCAAGGTTTTTTGTTCCAGGCTTCTATGCTTCTATACGGGAACTGTATTTTTTATATCCCTCTTGCATGTTGTCCTTTTCAATTTCTTCTCATGCCCCTCTTGTACTTTTGTCGTCCCACAAAACAGATCATTTCTATCAATTTTTTCCAGACCCATTGATGCTCTGTACACTGCTATAAAATCTCCCCTTTCTCTTCTTTTCTCAAGTGTTGGGAGTTTTAGTCTTGAAAGTCTTTTTTCATATGTTAAATCTCTCGGGCTTGGAGCCATTTTTGTGGCTGCTCTTTGTATTCTCTCAATTTTTCTTATATCCTTCTTTTAAATGTGGTGACCAAATCACTGCCGCATATTCCAACCTTGGTCGAATCAGAGATGTTATCAATTTCTTGATTCATCTCTTCATCCAGATATTTGAATGCCATTCTTATATTTCCCCTCAGCAACGGGTATGTATTTCCTGTGATCTTGTTTATATCTTCTTTGGTGACAAATTGCCCTTTAAAACTCCCGATCTTTTTCGACCTTTGTTTTGATTATCCATTCGTTTCCCATCGAATACTTTCCTCTCTGTTCTCTTTTTGCTACTGCCCATTTCCATCACTTTACACTTTTTGGCATTAAAACTCCATTTCCCATAGTTACTCCATCTGAAAATCTTATCTAGATCCTTTTGTAAATCCTCACATTTCCTCTTTACTTTCTACTTTTCTTAGTAATTTAGAAATCATCAGCGAATAAACTCATATAACTGTTTACTCCTTCTGCCATATCATTTACATAGAAAAGAACATCACTGGGCCAATACTGATCCTTGAGGAACTCCACTTATCACACTGCACCATTCTGACTTTGATCTTTTATTACTGTTCTCATCTCTCTTTTTTGCTCAAAAAGTCTTCCATCCACTTCAGCAAACCCCCCTTCAATCCTCCTACATGTTCTAGCTTCCAGAGCATCTCTTATGAGGTACCTTGTCAAATGCCTTCTTTAGGTCCAAGTAAATGAAATCGACCCACCCTTCTCTTTCCTGTGTCACATCGATCACTCTCGAGTAAAAGCTCAATAGATTTGTTGTACATGACATTCCTCCTCTAAATCCAAACGGGCCACCTGCAAGGTGTTTGTCTCTTCAAATATTTCAACCATCTGTCCTTCACAATTTTTTCACACATTTTTGCCACTACACTTGTTAATGATACTGGCCTGTAATTTAGGGGGTTCTTCTTTGTCACCTCCTTTGTGAATTGGCACAATTTTTGCTCTTTTCCAATCAAGTGGGACTCTGCTCCCCTTTGAGTGAACTCCCCAATTACACAAATGTAATTTTCCTGCTAGTTGGTTACGGGCATTTCTTTCATTATCCAGTTCGACACTCCCATCTGGACCCGGGGCTTTCTTCACATCTTGACTTTCCATTAGCCTTTTTACTTCTATTACGTCTACTTTTATGTCTTCCATTATATTTTCTTTTGCATTATATTTTTCGTTTTAAATTCCTTTCCCCTTGTAAATACAGTCGTAAGCACTTATTCATCACCTCGGCCTGTTGTAATGCATCTTCATACACTATGCCTTCTACCTTCAGCTTATCTATTCCTTCCTTTTTTTTTCATTTTTCCATTAATATATCTATAGAAAATTTTCGGTTCATTCTTACATTTTCTATTATATTCCTCTCATAGTTACTTCTTCTTCTCTTCGGATTCTTACATATTCATTTCTATTTGTTTTGGTCTTCCCCCAAAAGGTTGCTGCCACCTTTTTTCCTCCAACTTTTTCCATGTTTTTTTCTTTCTAGTCTTGCTAATTCACATTTTTCTGTTAAACCACCATTCATTTTTTTTCTTTTTCTCTGATAACTATCCTTGGAACATAACTATTTATTTCCTTCGGTGTAAATTCGGATGAACCATCCCATTTTTTCTGGGTACTCGTTGCTGCATGGAAATTACTCCAGTTCTGTCTCTCCGAAGAATGTTTTTTTAATCCGTCAAAGTCTGCTTTTCCATAATTGTATCTTCCTTTTTTATGTTCTCTTTTCTCCCCTCCTTTTTGCTATCATTTAAATTTTCAAATTCAATAAGTACATGGTCGCTCTTTCCAATGGGCACTGATAAATCACTTTACTAATTACTTCCAGTTTCTTTCGCCAATAGTAGGTCTAGTCCCTTTATGGTTTTTTCGCTACCTCTGATCTTGTGTTCTCTTTAATCCACTGAGTCATGATTTTATTAATTACCAAATCCAACAATGTAACCCCCCATGAGTTTTCTCCTCCTTCGTATAAACCCTTCTTCCCAGCAAACTTCTTTGCAGTTAAAATCTCCCATCAAAAATTTTGTTCTCACTATTTTTCCATCGTATTCTTTAAAAAATTTGCTTGTGTCTCTTATCATGTCTCCGTACCCTTCTCTCCCCCAGGAATTTGTCTTAGGTGGAACGTATACGATTACTAAGTCTCTTATTCTTCCTTTTTTTATCACCAACTCTACCTTCAAAAAACCTCGGCCATTCCTTCTCCTTTCTCCACATTTCCTACTAACCACATCCTTCCTTGTTAACACATTACACCACCTCCCTTTTTCAGGTTTCTGTTTTCTCCTCCATACATTATATTGACCCTCCCCACTGGCACATCCTCGAATCACTCAGCTTCGTTTCACTAGACCTAATATGTCTGGTTTCTTGGCTCCAGGTAATCGTTTATTTCTGTTAATGTTGACTCTTTAAACCCCTTTATATTTGTATACGATACCTGCCATCCTATTTTATTTTCCTTTGAACTGTCTTCTCTTACTCTTTCTCTTTTCGATACCCCTTCTTCAGTTTTTTGGTCTAAAACTCTCCAATAGAATTTCAGTTTTTTTCCCCTTCCGTCCTCAGTTCGTTTTTTTTTCTTTGGCTTCTTTAAACAGTACATTCAGACTTTGGCTCTTTTTTTCCTCATTCATATCTTTTTTATTTCCCTATTTTTTTTATATTCTTCTGTCTTTGCCAGTTTTCCATGCCTTAGACAAAAATATCTAGTGCTGTATTTTGTGACCTAAACTTAACTTTTTAAGGGGGGCGGGGCCCCTCCCTCTTCATATTTTTCCTAACTATGTATTCTTGTATTTCTTCTTCTACCTCCGTATTTTTTCTTCTACTACTTTAAATATCTTTTTGACACTTTCTTTTCTTCCTCTCTTTCAAGTTTTTTCTGGGCGCACTTTCTCCTTCAAACCAAAAAATGACGAACATTTCTTTTGTCTACCGTATCCTTACTAGATTCTCTTTTGTTTGATTACTTTGACTACATTTTTGTCAGATTTTTCTTTTCATTTTCTTGATCTTCTATTATCTGTCGTAAGTTGTCTTGTTCTTTTTCCTGTCCTATCTTCCATGTTTTTCTTTTCATCTTTCATTTCCTCTTGTGTCATTTTCCATTTCTTGTGTACAAAGTACATTTCAGCATGCATTTGCTCAACCTTTTCATCGTCCTGCTTTCCGTTTAGTTCGTCCACTCTATTTTTCAAAATAGAATTATCTTTTTCCAATACGTACACTTTCTTTTCCATCTTCTCAAGTTTATCCATTAATTCGTGCACAATATTTTCTAACATTACAACTCTTCTCTGGTTCGTTTTCAATCCTAATATGTCCTTTTCATTGCTGTTGAAGCCGTGGAATGGGGTCCCAGCTGGCCCCAGCTGATCCGCCATTTTGTTTATCCTTGTTTACGTTTTATTTCACTTCCACTACTTATCACTTTTTTAGGTAAATCGTTTGGAGACGGGACATTTTTACTCCATAGCCCTAACCTATAGGTACTTACGGTCTTTCAGCTTTCTCTGCGGGGTTGGTGGTCCCTGCATTCACCCAGCACGTCCAATTGTTTAGGAGCCTTTCCTCCTCCGGCCGCTTCTGTGTACACTCCAGCTGTGTGTGTGTGTGTGTGTTACTTCATTGTGGTGTCTGATTAGTGTCAAAATACCTTGCCAGTGTTACATATAATCGATAAAGCAGATAAAGTTGTGGCACGAGATGGTTGGTATTGCAGGTCAGTTATAAGATCTCAATAATATTTTTGAGATAATGTTCTCCTTTTCAACCTCCCGTTCAATACGAGTACGTATACATACAAAACTTATTCCCTCATTCATCATTGACAATTCTGGCTATGTCAATGTTTTTGATTGCTGAAATTTTGGTGGTATCACTGACGAATGATATCTATTAAGACCTACTTTACAGTTATGAACAGAAAATTATACATATGAAATTATGATATTAATTTATATATCTATTTCTTTATTTCAAGCTGTTTTATGTATATAAATGTCGAAACTTTAGCGAAACAAGTGGTCCTTCCCTTAGTTTTCCTACCCACTTATTCCACCAAAAGAAGGAAAATTGAAATCACAGCTTTTTCTATGTTAGGTTTTTCCTTATGCAAATTATGCCTTAGTATAAAGGTAGGCACGTGCAAGTGCATACTTTTCATGATACTTTTCATCGTGTGTGCCCATATTTTACATTATCACACATGTGAAATTTAACAAACTTTACGCAAAAAATGTTGATTAGTGTTATCTCACTAATATCAGGAAATAAGGGAAAGGTTTAGTGTTTCGAAGCAGTTTTGAGTTCCTTGAGTAATCCGGTACCCCCCCCCCCCATGAGAATCCTGTGCTCCTCCCACTGGCCATGGCTGCAGTATTCTGTATAATGCTCTAATAACCACCACTGATTTGATCTAAGAACATGCCTTTATAGCTACCCTTCTATGTGACATCAGAGTGGCCCCCGAGCTCCCTGCCTAGTCCTCCCATGGGGCTCCCCCACCCATCGATACGATACCTACTACGCCACGCACAACAAAGCAAACTATGCTCCTTTAACAACCCACAAACTACGTAGCCAAAAAAAGAAAAATTTATATCGTACCCACAATCCTCTATTAACGAGTTTGAAGCTCTAACAAACCTATCGATGTAAACTTTTAAAAAATACTAAAAAACTATACCAACAATATTATTAACTCACATTTACTAACATTTAAGACTTAGATAACGTTACAGGTTAAGAATTATTGGTCAAGGGTCAACAGGTAAGGGCGTGGGAAGGAAATAAGGGAAAGGTTTAGTGTTTCGAAGCAGTTTTGAGTTCCTTGAGTAATCCGGTACGACCGACAGTCGAGAGCGAGTCAGCAAGGAAGCAGGACGCGCGTGCAGGCAGCTGGGAGGAGGAAGATGATTTTTTGGACAAACAACGCTTTATTTTGTTGCTTTTCTTCATATTTCTGCAGCGTAAGGTAGCAGAGAGAGAAAGGGAGGGAGTAGGAGAGAGCGTGAGAGGAATGAGTGGGCAGTGGCGGATCTACGGGGTGGCCACGGCCGGTAAAACTGCAGTTTAATACAATATTCCCTATGGTATTATTCTAGTGTTTGCCCATACTCCCCCTCTCCCTCAAAACAAGCTTGGGGTCCTGGGGGAATGCGGGATATTTGGCTGGGGTACAAAATATGCGTCGCAACCACATAGTTTTTGAGTTAGGGGTGTTGAACAAATTCCCTAGATCTAGGGAAAATTCATTGGATTTCTTCTGAGTCCAGAGACGTGTGACCCTGACGATCCTCACAGAATGATGACCGAAATGTCGAGAACCCCCCAATCCCCGCTAGGAGGTTAGGTTAGGTTAGATTTCGTTAGGTTAGGGTAGGTTAGGTTAGATTTGGTTAGTTTAGGATAGGTTAGATTTGATTAGGTTAGGTTAGATTTGGTTAGGTTAGCATAGGTTAGATTTGGTTAGGTTAGGTTATCGGTGGGTCAAGCCCCCCGTTAGGTTAGGTTAAATTTGGCTAAGTTAGGTTCATTTGGGTTAGGCAAATTTCTGTAGATATAAGGAAATTACCCTAGATCTAGGGAATCTTACCCCCCATACACAACTCCTAAATTACGACGCAGAATTTGTTCCCCACCCAAAAACTACGCATTCCCACAGGTCCCCAAACTTGTTTTGGGGAAGTGGGAGAGTATGGACAAACACTAGAAATTTACTGTTAACTAACTTACTCTGGGCATAGATTACGTGCCCTAACCTCACTGAGGGGGTTTTGCCCCCCCAGGCCCCCATTGTGTTATTTTTCATTTCCCGACGGGTGTTGTAAGGGTTAGAATGGTATTATTCTAGTGTTTGCCCATACTCCCCTTCTCCACAAAACAAGCTTGGCGACCTAAGGGAATGCGGGATATTTGGCTGGGGTACAAAATATGCGTCGCAACCACATATTTTTTGAGTTAGGGGTGTTGAAAAAATTCCCTAGATCTTGGGAAAATTCATTGGATTTCTTCCGAGTCCAGAGACGTGTGACCTGACGATCCTCACAGAATGATGACCGAAGTGTCAAGAACCCCCCAATCCCGGGGGGGTTCTTGACAAGAACCCCCCCGGTAGGAGGTTAGGTTAGATTTGTTTAGGTTAGGTTAGATTTGTTTAGGTTAGGTTAGATTTGGTTAGGTTATATTTGGGTAGGTTAGGTTAGATTTGGTTAGGTTAGGATAAGTTAGATTTGGTTAGGTTAGGTTAGATTTGGTTAGGTTAGCTTAGGTTAGATTTGATTAAGTTAGGTTATCAGTGGGTCAAGCCACCCGCTAGGTCAGGTTAATTTTGGTTAGGCAAATTTCTCTAGATATAAGGAAATTACCCTAGATCTAGGGAATTTTACCCCCCTACACAACTCTTTAATTACGTGTTTCCGACGCATAATTTGTTCCCCACCCGAAAACCCCGCATTCCCACAGGTCCCCAAACTTGTTTGGGGGAAGTGGGAGAGTATGGGCAAACACTACAAATTTACAGTTATAATTTTTTACCCTTACAACACCCATCGAATGAAAAATTACACAATGGGGGTCTGGGGGGGCAAAACCCCCTCAGTGAGGTTAAACTGCAGTAGAACGGCCAACCCTGAAATCTCATTGAGCACCCCAGATCTGAGTCAGAGGTATAATGAAAATTCATCCATTTTTTTTTTAATGGTTATGGCATGGCCACCCCACACTAGATATGTATCCACCCTTGGCCACCCCAGTCAAAATTTCCTGGCGGCGCCACTGTGCGTGGGAGAGGGAGGGAGGGAGTGTGAGCTTACGTGTGATTTGAGGTTGTCTAGTCCTCCCGGCAAAGTGATGGTTGTTGCCTCAGTTTCTTTCTACCTTATATAACGTCAGATCGGGTATAGCCAATGGCGTAGCTACGGGGGGCATGTGCCCCCCATGAGAATCCCGAGCCCCCTCAGGTACCCCCCCCACTACTGGCCATGGCTGCCATAATCTGCTTGGACCTGTGACTGCGATATGCCCTAACACCCTTCCATGTGGAATCAGAATGCTCCTGAGCTTCACTTGCCATAGTGCCATACTCCCTATTGACCAATAATCTCCTAACATAAATTTGGGCCCCCCCCCGCCCCCTGCTAGTTAACTAACATAAGCTGGGCATTGATTACGTGACCTAACTTAACTGGGGGGGTTTCGCCCCCCCCCCCCCAGACCACCCATGTGTTATTTTTCATTTCCGACAGCTGTTGTATGGTTTAGAAATATTCCTTATGATGAGAACGAAACGTTCAGGATACTAAAACCACCGATCGTGTATTGGTTTGAACTGCACATATACAAATGGTATCTCTTCACTTGAATTATAACAATTACATAATTCAAGTACCACGTTGGGTAGCATGAATCATTTCACTCATGTTTTAAGTAATTGATTTTTTTCTTCCCGTGAATACACACACCACTAATGCCATTTTCCCACAGGTGCGGGTAACCATGAAGGACCCCGGCACACCGGATGAGAAGTACATCAGAAACCTGGAGAAGGGAGAGTTCTTTGGGGAGAAGGCGCTCCAAGGGTGAGTCACGCTCTCATTATCCTTAGTGAACATTTATCCTCTCAGTGCTATGTCTTTTCTTATTTTTATTTCCTCTTTTCATCTATCCTTGCTATTTATTTTCAATAATTACTTTTCTTCGATATAACTGATTGGCTTGGTGTGCTTAGATTACATATCAATTATTTCTGTTTACCTCATCTTACACATCTCGACCAATTTCATCCACTCCATGACTTTCAGCCATAACCATCCATGGCAGAGTAGACTAGGTGGCAATGTATGAAGGATTAAAGGTTTATTGGGTGGGCGGATGGAGTGTAATCATTCTTCAGAGATGCCAGGGGATGTGTAATAGTTCAAGGAGAGATGGGTGAATACTTCAAAATATAAGTGGGTGTGAGGAAAAGCTGTGTCATGTCACCATGGTTATTTAACTTGTTAATGGATGTAGTGGTTAGAGAAGGAAAAATCAGATGAGAAATATTAGTGTAGAGATGGGTATAGTTAAGCTCAATGCAATACTGTTTGCAGAGGGAAAAATATTTGCAAAAATAATAAATTATTTTGTAGTGTTGTGTGAGGAAGATATTGAAAAAAAGAGGACAAAAGTCAGATTATGATATTTGAGAGAAGGAAGAGAAGAGGAAGCAATTGAGTTTGCAGATCAATATAGAATGAGAGTTGAGAGCCAGAAGTAATGCATGATGATGATGAATAGAAGAGGTGAATGGATTCAAATATTGCTTTATCTCTTCATGCCTCTATCGCATGTACTATAGAGGAAACATGGATGTGGGGATGAGAGAGGGAACCCTATAAGGAAAGAAAGTTGTATAATTCCTGGGCTGCATGATGAGAAAAAAGACTGAGTAAAGTGGTCAAGAAAGCACATAGCGATAGTATGGTATTTCCACCAGTAAGATATGCAAGGCCATGGAATGATTTTCAAAGGTCTAAGTTTCAAACTGTGAACATAATTGACATACTTGACGTGTGGTTGTGGTGTGACCAGAATGGATGATGAGAGTAATGCAAGTTTGTAAGGAAGATTTATAAAGGAAAAGGTGAAATGATGGAGGTGGTGAAATGCTGCACATTCAGATTTGGACACCTGGAAAGAATGGTTGAGAAAGAGTTGACAAGGATACACAGGAGTAGAATAGAGGTTTATAGTGTGCATGAGATGATGAGTCCCTGCAAAGTGTGAAGAAAGGAGTATGTGAGAGAGAGAGAGAGAGAGAGAGAGAGAGAGAGAGAGAGAGAGAGAGAGAGAGAGAGAGAGAGAGAGAGAGAGAGAGAGAGAGAGAGAGAGAGAGAGAGAGAGAGAGAGAGAGAGAGAGAGAGAGAAATATATGTGTGTGTGTGAGGACTTGCAGATGTGAGAATGAGGTGCATGGACGGATGCAAATGGCCAACCTCTTAAGGGAGCTCCAAGGAATAGGCATCAGCATAGACTAGACGACCTTTCAAGCTTATCTAGATGAAGAGGACTACTTCCAGAGGCACAGAAAAATATGAGTCTCTAAAGTTATTTACATTACACACCGCCCTTTATTTCATCCACAGGGAGGATATCCGCACAGCCAACATTATTGCCGATGATCCAGAGGGTGTGACGTGTCTGGTGATTGATCGAGACTCCTTCAAGCAACTAATAGGGAACCTGGAGGAGATCAAGCAGTACTATGGACCTGACAAATCTAGGAGAAAGTACGTCTCAGGACACTTAAGCAGCCACTATATATCAATGCATTCTGATGGTTTTTTACTGTCTTATCTTCCTGCACATTAATTAACTGTTTTTCATTTGTATCCTTTCTTTTGTTTACTCCTCCACAGGATGAATGAGGAGTTTGTCAGTATTAAGCTCACAGATTTACGTAAAATCGCCACACTGGGTGTCGGAGGATTTGGTCGAGTGGAACTTGTACAAGTTGCAGGAGACTCAAGCAGATCATTTGCCCTCAAGCAGATGAAGAAGAGCCAGGTAGAGTTATCCTGATTTGTATAATTGATTGCAGTGTTGCCAACTGGATGCACAAAAAGTGTAGTGATGAGGTAGGCAATGAAAGTATGTAATGTAATCTCTTTATTCCCACCATTGTGTGAGCATTACAACAAGGATTGGGAAGCATTTGAATATGGGGTCTGTCAGTGGGTTCATGAATTGCTTCCCAATCATCTGTCATGCATATACTGCGGGGAATTGAGTAAAAGGTTCTGCTGCAGCAGGAGTTAAGATTGTATGGAAATTCAAACAATCAACATTCTATTTGAAAAGGGGGAGGACTTCCTTTATACATGAAAGGTGGACTTATGTGCTTCATGTGTGGGGAAGTGTAATGCTTTTATGATTATATTACTCGCTTGAAGATGATTCTAAGGGCAATGGAATATGATTTTAAGAGTATTGTAATCTTCATTAATGTATTTTGTTGCTGTTTTTGATGACTCGGCTACTGAATTGATGAGTGTAAGTGTGTACAGACAAATGGTGATAGTTTGTTTTAGTGAAGGACTGAATGAAACACATCAGATATTTCAGAAAGGTTAGGCACATGCATTGCTGACAAAAGTGGAACAGTCTTTCGAAATTTGTGTTATGATATAATCTCCTCTCTCTCTCTCTCTCTCTCTCTCTCTCCTCTCTTCTCTCTCTCTCTCTCTCTCTCTCTCTCTCTCTCTCTCTCTCTCTCTCTCTCTCTCTCTCTCCTCTCTCTCTCTCTCTCTCTCTCTCTCTCTCTCTCTCCTCCTCTCTCCTCCTCTCTCTCTCTCTCTCCTCTCTCTCTCTCTCTTCTCCTCTCTCTCTCTCTCTCTCTCTCTCTCTCTCTCTCTCTCTCTCTCTCTCTCTCTCTCTCTCTCTCTCTCTCTCTCTCTCTCTCTCTCTCTCTCTCCTCTCTCTCTCCTCTCTCTCTCTCTCTCTTCTCTCTCTCTCTCTCTCTCTCTCTCTTCCTCTCTCTCTCTCTCTCCTCTCTCTCTCTCTCTCTCTCTTCTCTCTCTCTCTCTCTCTCTCTCTCTCTCTCTCTCTCTCTCTCTCTCTCTCTCTCTTCTCTCTCTCTCTCTCTCTCTCTCGTACATACACAGAAAATTGTTTAAGCAGTAATACAAGACTAAGTACTGTACACAACGCGCTGTGATGAAGAACGGGAGATGTAGCAACTTATGGGAGCATACATAGCTACATGTGTAGGCATCAAATTGGGTAAAATAAATGATAAATTGATATTCATAGTAATATAATTTAAATTAACAGACATATTTTTTTATGGTAAGAAAGGTGGAATAATGTCAGATCAAATAAAATAAAATCAAGAGACTCTTGGAGGCAGAAATTGATTAAGTGTCCTAAATGATTTCAGAAAATTTCTTTTAGTTGTTTTATATAGATTGACTTTTCTTGTATGTACATTGTACATGAAGTATTATCCAAGAACTTATAAAAATCAAAAGAATTATTAAGTGTGATAGAAAATGATCATTATATAGATTCACTGTACAACTTGCCATTACCAACACATGCGGGGAAAAGCAGACCTTATAGATTCACTTCAAGTAAAAGATATTGTCGGTCACAATATATAACAATTAGTGCATTGCTTTCAACAGATCATCATTATCATCATTGAAGGCTCTATCACTGACCACATACTACATTAATTTTGTTTGCATCCTTATATCTGTCTTTACTCAATGATCTTTTGGTTACCTTTTATGTAACTTGTGTATATTCATAAAAAAAGCCACAGAAAGTAAAATGATAAGAACAAATAGTTTCCTTGTGCAGGCATACACAGCTTACATATCCTACCTGCCTGCTGTCACTAATTCATCAGTAACGAGTAATTTAATTACAGGTATTATACAGTAGCTCCATTATCACCAATCAAGTATTACATTGCATAACATAGAGGACATTGTGGGTGAGGAAAGTATTGTGTAGTTATAGAGTAAAGATGGGAGAGAACAGACTTTATTAACATTGTGCAATCATTCCAGATTGTTGAGACGCGCCAGCAGCAGCACATCATGTCTGAGAAGGACATCATGATGGAAGCAAACTGTGACTTCATTGTGAAACTATTTAAGACCTTTAAGGACCGCAAGTACCTCTACATGCTGATGGAGTCCTGCCTAGGAGGAGAACTGTGGACGATTCTCAGGTTTGTAGCCACTTGTTTTGATGTCCTTTGGGGTGATGCAGCTTGTATGGTGAAGCATGTAATGTCATGATTCATCAGGACATAAATAAATACATACCTACTTATATGAGTAACATCTATATATCATTGTTCAATGTTTTCACATATTAACTATATTCAATCTTTGTCTTTGAATAAAGCTTGAATAATTTTCTTTTGAATTTGGTATTCATACAATAATTTGATTAATACCATTCACAAAAGTACTCACAATACTTTTCCTTACATGTTTACGTGAGTATTCCTCCTGAATTCAAAGGAAAATCAGACAAATTGTCTTTCTTGATGGAATCTCTGTTTTTCTTGGGAATTTTGTAGGAATACCCATTTTTCATAACCTAAAATGTTACGGTAGTGTAGAATAAACTTTCAATCAGTCACTTAACCAATCTGATCGTGCAACTCACTATACCATCAGAGAAAGAGTTACAGAAGAGATTCAGATGCCATGAGGACTTTTTGAAGCTAAGGAATACAGTATTGAAAGCTAAGGAATCCAGTGTGAATGTTGTGAGCTTATTTTGTATATGGTAAAAGGTAAAGATGGGAACATACGCAATGCTGCGCGTGGCCTCGGTGCTCATCTCCGTTGCATTAGCCTTTGAATCTGTGGTAGGTGACAACTCGTCAGCCCGGGACACAGGGCTACTGTGACATCCGGGTTACCACAGTTATATTTCCCAGGTTTCCCCAGGTACCCATTTATCAACCCAGAAAGGGAGGATGAACAGCTGGTTGGGCAGGCCGCCGACTTGCCCTGGCCCGGATTCGAACCAGGGCCCGCAGATTCGTAGCCAGGTGCACTAGCCACTACACCACGGAGGCGAAAATGTATATGCGGCCTGTCACAATTTTTTTTCTTCTGAAATTTGCACAGGAATAGTTTGGTTTGTGTCTGAAATTTGAAACAACTGATACATGTGTATGAGATGCCAATGGGTTATATAAAAATTCTGTTGTTGAGCTCATTATCTATATTGGTGCATGATTGAATTCTTTATCCAGGTCTTATTTACTTGAGGCATGATGCTGTATGTATGGACACTGCCATGATAGTGCTGTCCTACCTGTGTTATGGAGCTTTATTGAATAGCAGCAATTTTGAAAGGCATGCTCTATGTATATTGACATGAGTTAATCTTTATCACCTTATGGTAGCTTGCGGAAGTGCACAGTTATTTTGATGGTCTCTGTTTCTTGATCACTCCTCAGCACTTCAATCTGTGCTTCCTTTGGTCTGCCTGACGGTGCTCTAACTCCACTTTTGAATGCTTAACATGTCTCATCCAGGCGTCCTCATCCCTTACATGATGAAATTTGTAATCAGTATTAGAATTTGTTAAAAAATTAAGTGAAAAGAATAAGAAAATTGATGATGGGGCAGTGGTAGTATATAACAGTTAGTTTTAAACATATGAAAGAAAGATAGCATAAAGTGTTGTATGAAGAATATACATACACATACTATGTGGCTATACATAAAAAGCAAATACATGCAAGTATGATGATAGTGAAAATGAGTCACATGTTATCATGTTGTCTAAATGAAGTAGCACTGCTGTGCTTACAGTAATAGGTAGATGAAGAACTTGTGTCAGTGCAGGATCCAGGAGGCATTGGATGATGATACCGTGCACAGCAACGGCACATGCTCTCGTGTTGAATATGGGGGAGGGTTTTCAAAGAATTACCTGTTGCATCCCCCTCCCCCCACCAACGGACACCTATGACTTTGACTTGTCATGTCATTATAATCCCATTGATTTACTAATGTAACCCCTTCTTTGGTATGTGTGGGATCATGTACATTCTAGCGGCAAAGTATTAACCCAAAATGCCAGCACACGTAAATGCCAGTAACTTTTTTTTATTGAATTCGTTTTCATTAGCAGAGTGCTAGTACCAGGAAAAATCAGAAAGTAGAAGAAAAAAATGCTCAGTTGTCATTTTACATTTTTTTCTTCAATTAATTGATTATTGAATATATACATTTTAAATAGCCCATAGGCCCTGAAGCCATAAGCGTAAAAAAGAAAAAAGAAAACTTATAAACTGTTGTGGACAATGTT
This sequence comes from Chionoecetes opilio, assembly GCA_016584305.1. Classification (NCBI taxonomy): domain Eukaryota; kingdom Metazoa; phylum Arthropoda; class Malacostraca; order Decapoda; family Majidae; genus Chionoecetes; species Chionoecetes opilio. The sequence continues at coordinate 129,397 of JACEEZ010020338.1, forward strand.
AGGTCTTTACGTTTGTCTTGGTATATGTTTATATATATATATATATATATATATATATATATATATATATATATCAGTCACTTACAGGCATTCAATATGAGGGGAGGAAAACATTAGAAATACAAAACCTGTGAAACAGTTAGCATAACTTATATATCTTTGGACCTGTGTTACAATATAATCAAGATGTGAAGTGTGAGCAAAGAATTACCTGTCATGGAACTGCACTGTATAGTTTGAAGCTTAATGGCCAGATTTGAATGCATAATTTCCAAAAAAAACTGTGATAACTTATGATTAATATGAAAGAGGTTGTGGGCATTAAGCAGCTTGGTACAAATTTTATATATAATATTCTTTGAAGAAAATGCAAAGATGATTTGCAGGTAAAGATTTACAGATGTCTTTCTCTTCTTTATGTAGTGTCAGTGTCAGGGTGTGTGATCAATACTAATGCAGGAATATCTATGAGCACATTAGGAAATCCAAAACTGGCAACTAAGACTACGTCTTCTGTATCCCAGACCATTCCCCACCTTGATATGGTTAGCACTATGAAGAAGGGCAATACAGTAAACCCTCGCTATTAAGGACCTCGATATAACAAATTTTGGCTTTAACAAACTTTTTCTGCCAGTCTGATATATGCGGAGATTTACCGAATAAATTCGGTAAATGCGGGGTTTGGTTCGGTGGTGGGGCAGCCGAACATATACACGCAGGTTGGACAGGTGGTAGTGAAAACAAAGCCGACTAGGCGGTGCGCGGCTGCACGTCGATAAGTCTGGCTTTGTCGGCCCGAGTGTAAACACCACCTCTCACGTCCTCTCGTGCCTCACCACGTATTGTTTTAATTTCCCTGTATGCGTGTAGTATTTGTGATGGCTGCATGTACGTAAGTATACAAACTTTCATCTAATTTAACAAACAAAGTTCATTGTACACGGAAATGGTCGGAAATAGCTAACTTTCACCTCATATAACGAACAAAGTTTGTCATATGCAAAAGTTCGGACCCCATGGATATAACGAACTTTCGGATATAACTTCACCCCCTTCCCCCCAATTGGTTTGTTATAGCGAGGGTTTACTGTACATAGAGTAGGCTTCATCTCCTTACTTGAATGGCTGAGCTTATTGCTCACACTCGGTGTTCATTGGTTGGCATTACTAAGCAGTCTCATGGAGGCCGGGCTGCTCCTCCCTATAGGTCTACTCGTACATATTTTTCTTGGTAGATGGGGTCTGCCACAAAATGCTAAATTTATGATTCCTTCAATGACCATTGGAGAGGTTGTGAATTATAAATGTATTGAATGAAACCCAAAATCACTATCATCAAAAAGATGATAAGGCAAACTTTAGTGCAAGAGTGAGTAAAAATCTTAATTATGCATGTTTTCAGTTCTCTTCAAGGTTTCGTAAAATAACTGATTCATTGGAAGAGTAGATAATGGCATCTGGCAGAAAGCTTCCTTGAATATGAAGGTTTTATCAGATTTGTATGAAGTGAAAAGGTAAGATGCCTAGAGATTTTTTATTATAGCAGGATTTAGAAAATGGTAAAGGCAAACTGCAGTACATAATAGGAGTGTACATCAATACCATTTTGCTAAGGACAGTATAGTGAGGAAATATTTCTCACGGGTACTTATTGGTGGGCAAAATAGGAATTCCATGTTCACTGTTCAGCCCCTCATAGGTCACTCTATGCATCCCTCCTCAGTGTTTCATTCTCTCCATGCTGCTGCCACTTCCTTTCCATATTCTGTTGACTTGGGTTTTCACTTTCATAACCCTTAAGGCGTCAGGAGGGTCATCGGCGGCGTGGACTCGGCCTTGGTTGCTTTATGAGGTAAAATGAGGTTGAAACTGTGTTTGAGATGCAGTGCAGCCACTACCCTTCTTATAGACTTTCCACAGTAACCGTGCCAGCTTCCTACTGTTCTGTCAGTCTTTGTCCTGTCTCATTTTATGTATTTAGAGAACCATTAACAGTGACTGGAATACCCACTCAGGCACATGACAGTTATATCCGACAGACTGTTCTTAAGTACTTATTAATTTTTAGGAAGGTAATAACTTTATAGCTATTTTAATTGTCTGGGTGTTAATAATTGTATCGCATTTCTCCAGGGAATTATTGGAATGAACTTGTATGATAACTTAGGCTATATATGTATGTGGGTTTTACTAGGTTCATTCATTCAAAGAGTCACCAGCCTTCACGTCAAATTCCACTTTGTATTTGACCATAAAATCAACAGCAGATGAAATGAAAAGCTATAATTTTATGTGAGGCACTAGAAATAGTGAAGGGTATTCCAGGTACCATGTCATGGCTGAAGGACAAGTACTCATGTCTGTAAAGAGAGGAGGATGCAGAACACATGTATGAGTATTTCACACTTAAGGTCTCTATGTACTATAGTAAGGTGGTAATTACGAAGTGACATTTGATTGCATCTCCTTGATATGATTCAAGGTCATCTATATTTTGCAAAATTATTTATTTCAATTCTAGAGATGGAACTTTACATGTGTGTGTGGTACCTTTTATACTGGAAATTAAATTAATAGCATCGTCTCGTCTATGGATAAAACTAAATGGAAATGAGTTGAGGTAAAGTGCTTGCAGGATAATACATTGCATACCAAGCACTATGTGACCACTGTTTATCACAGATGTTGAGGATGTTATAAGCATTATGGATTGAAACAAAATTTCTCTGTATTAGCAAGATACATAGATGAGATTTATTCATTTACCTTACTAAGGAAACACTTCTGCACGTTTTGAGAAGCATTCTATAAATGAATCCAACAATTATCATACTTATGTGTACTGTTCACAGTCATCATGGTTCTGAATATCTGTTTGTCTTGCATAACGTTTTGCTCAAACATAAGTTTATTGCTTGCCAGTTTCATCTTGAAGTGGAAATACTTAACTCATGTATTGCATGACTTTGTGATCATGAACTAAAATCTGCCAAGGGCGAATAGCAAGGAAATGTGTGCTCATACTTTTGTCTTGGGTAACAGCAACTTCTCACAAGTCATGAGAAGGCCAAAAGTCATCTCACCTTCTTCGTAACGTTTGGGCTTCCTCAGTGTGATCCTGGATCCACTGGTGCGTCATTCACCTGTTATACATCCACCAAATACACTTGCCACTCCCTGCCGCCACACCTGCTGACCTGGAGTTGGTACTTGTGTTGGGGACTCATTGAAAATTACTCCAATGAGAAAATTTCAATTGTAATGTTATTTCTCTTTTTAGAGTCACTTTCATACATATGAATTAGAAACAAAATGTATTCGTTTTTAATATATGTTTCAAGAGTTGTAATTGGTGAATGAATTTCAATATTTGTAAGCTTTTTAACCAGATCACTGCAATCTAACACGTGTGTGTGTGTGTGTGTTTGTGTGTGTGTGTGTGTGTGTGCTGTGTGTATGTATAAATAAGAGAGAGAGAGAGAGTGTGTGTGTCTGTGTATTCATCTAGTTGTGATTTACAGGAAAAGAGTTAAGTTTGTATTGTCCCATCTCCAAAACTCATATTATCCAGCTTGGTTTTGAAGTCGTGAATATTTTCAGCATGAACTATACCTCCTTAGCCAGGTTAATCCACAGTACAATAGATAGTATGGAAAGATATATTTCTTGATGTCTCTCTTACATTTGGTGTTTTTCAACTTCTTTCCATGACCTCTCGTTTCTCTTGCATCCCATACAAACATGTCCTCTGTGTCCACATTCTGTAGTCCCTCGGAAACCCTGAACACAGTAATCAGATCCCCTCTTTCCCTTCTTTTCTCCAGGGTTGGAAGATCTAATCTTGACAGACTTCTGCCCTCTGTATTCTTTCTATCTTTCTTATATCTTTATTTTTTTGTGGTGACCAAACCACTGCTGCATATTCCAACCTTAGGCAAATCATTGATACAATCAGCTTTTGCATCATTTTTTTCATCCGAATATACAAACACCAATAAAACTGAATGTAAATATTCCTCAAGAAGTTATATGTCTCTTCTGTGATCTTATTTGTGTGTGTCTGAAAAGTTGTCTGTAACCATTACCCCCAGGTGTTTTCCTTCTTTTGTTTTTCTAATCCACTCATTTTACATTCAGTAATTCCATATTTGTCTTTTACTCTTACCAAGCTGCATCATTTTACATTTCCCTGCATTTAACTCCATTTCCCACCTTTGACTCTAGTCTGATATCTTATCAATGTCTGTTTGTAGCTATTCACAATCCTCCTCCTTTTTCACTTTTCTTAGAAGCTTGTACAAATCATCTACAAATAAACGTACATAGCTATTTATTCATTCCACCATATCATTTATATAGACCACGCATGAACATCACTGGTGTGTGGAACTCACTCACTGACCCTTGAGAAACTCCACTTATTACTCTGCATCACTCTTATTGTTGATCTTTTATGACTGTTCTCATCTCTCTATCTTTCAAGTAATCTTTTATCCATTTCAGCAAAGCACCTTTTACACCACTTACGCATTCTATTTTCCATAACAATCTCCTGTGTGGTACTTTGTCAAAAGCTTTTTTCAAGTCCAGGAAGACACAAGCGACCCAGCCATCTCTTTTGCGTGCTATCAATCACTTGAATAAACACCTATTAGGTTTGTAGTACAAGACCTACCTTTTCTAGGACCAAATTGATGACTTGTCATAGTGTTCCTTTCCTCAAGGTATTCAATCCATATGTTTTTCACAGTACATGCTCTCACAAATTTTTGCAACAACTTTGGTTAGTGATACCAAACTATAATTCAGTGACTCTTCCTTATCCCCTCCCTTATGAATTAGGACTACAGTTGCTCTCTTCCAATCCCGCGGTATTTTAACTTCTGCTAGCGAGCTCACAATAATTCATGTATTTTACCTGCCAATTCCTTACTACATTCCTATATTATCCAACTTGACACTATCTGGACCTGGTGTTTTCCTGACATCTCAATTTTCCATCAATTTCCTTACTTCTTGGATGTCCACTTGTATCTCGTCCAGCCCAGTGTCTCTAGGTCTATCATTATCTTCACCAAAATAACTCTGGTAAAAAAAACTGTCTTAAAACATTCATTCATAACTTCAGCCTGGGCACCTGGATCGTCATTATACAACTCCATTTACTTCCAATCTACTTATTCCTTCCTTATCTCTAAATTTTCCGTTGACATATCTGTAGAAGAGCTTAGGGTCATCCTTACATTTGTCTTTTACACTTTGCTCATGGTTTCTCTTCGAATTCTTACATATTCATTCTTTTCCAGTTTATATTTGTTGTTCCCTCTTCTTTTCCATCTCCAAGCCTTTTCTCTTTGCACTCTTGCTTCTTTGCATCTTCTGTTCAACCATTCCATCTTGGTACTCACTTTCCTTACAACCTTTGCCACATATCTTTCAACACCTTCCTTGTATGTTTTTTTAGAAACTCCTCCCACGTCTCCTGTGCACGTATCGCCTTATCTAAGTCTTTCCAGTCTGTTTCCATAAAAAAAATTCTCAATATGTCAAAGTCAGCTTTCTGAAACTTATATCTTCCAATTCTATGGAATTATGATCTGTCAACGTCTCTTCATTTATTTCAAACTCTATGAGAATATGGTCATTCCTTCCTAATGGGCTTCTTACATTAGCTTGTCGATTGTATCCGGTTGCTTGGAGAATATCAAATCCAGTCTTGATGGTTCTTCACTTCCTCTAAATCTTGCATTTTCTTTAATCCATTGTGTCATGACGTTTCCTATTACCATGTTCAACATTTTGTTTCCCCATCACTCCTTCCCCACCTTCTGTGTGCCAATCTTCCCAGCATACTTCCTTCCAGTTTAAGTGTAGCATACTTCCTTGCTTCCTTTCTTCTTGCAGCATCACCATTAGGTTGCTACTTTTGTCAAAATAAATCATTCTAGGCACTCCCTGGTGACATTTGGCATTCTACTTCAGATCATGCATTTGTCTTAGGTGGAACATATGTGACGGCAATGTTTCTCTTTCCACCACCACTTTTCTTAATCGTTAATATCAGCACCTCCGCCATGCCTTCACCTATTTCCACACTATCCACAACCTCATCCTTCTTTACAAGCAGCATCACTCCACCTCCTTTCTTCACAGTTGTGTGTATCTTCCATACATTATAATGTTCTTCATCCAGTGCTATAATTTCTTCAGTCTCTTAATTTAGTCTCAACCAAAGCTATGATGTCCTGTTCCTTTACATGTAGGTGGTTATTTACCTCTAATAATGTTGATGTTAACCCATTTACATTAGTATGGCACCTTCCATATTTTTCATACTTCCTTCAAACTGATGCCACCTCCTCGGCGACATGTCTGTTCCATTTCCTCACTCTTTAATCTTTGACTCTGCAGTATAATTTTTTTTCTCTTCTAACGTTTTTAACGCGATTTTTTTCCCTCGGCTTCCTTGCTCAATTCACTCATTTTTGCTCTTTCCTCGTTATTCAAATTTTTCCTTACCCATATATTCTTTAAACCTGATTTCTTCTCAAGTTTCCATGACCTTGCTAAGATATTTTCTGCTACTGATTGTGACTGGAATTTAATCTTCATGGGTCTCACTTTTCCTTCCTTAAATCTATACACTTCTTCGTGCATTGTTCTCTTGGACTACCTCAATTATTTATTTTGCCCTTTTTTCCTCTTCTTTTCCTCTAGTGTGACAAATGGGCATCACTTCTTTTACCCCATAAAACACAATACCTACATTTCTTTTTGTTAACTGTGTCTCTAACCAAATTTTCCTTTTCTTTGATAGCCATAACTTATTTTTCCTTCACCTGATTTTCCAACCTTTCCCTGAAATTTACCTTTTCTTCTTCTTGTGTGTGTGTTTGTTGTATTTACCTAGTTGTGATATACGGGAAATGAGTTACGCTCATGGGGTCCCATCTCCTTGTCTCAATTGGCCAGTCTCAGCTTTAAAGTCATGAATATTCTTGGCATCTATAATTTCGCTGTCCAGTTTATTCCACATATCAATGCACCGATAGGGAAAACTGTACTTCTTAATGTCCTTCAAGCATCAGCTTTTTTTTGTGTGTGTATGTGTGTGTGTGTGTGAATCACATGTTTACATGAATGCATACACTTGTGCATTCCAAATTATGTGCACATGCACTAACAGCTCATTCAAAAAACCTTATTGCCGTTCTCATTCATCATTACAGGGACCGAGGTAACTTTGATGACCAGACCACCAGGTTCTACACAGCCTGCGTGGTGGAGGCGTTTGACTACCTCCACTCCCAAGGCATCATCTACCGTGACCTCAAGCCAGAGAACCTCCTTCTTGATCTCAAAGGATATGTTAAGCTTGTAGATTTTGGATTTGCCAAAAGACTGCAGGTGAGTCCTTATAAGATGGATTTCTGTCACTTCAGAATGTTTTTTTACTTTCCAAAAAATCAAAAGAATAATTTGCAGTAATGTTTTTTGCATTTCAATGCTCTGTATAGTTCATCATGTTCTATCAATTATTTTAGCGTTCTGAAATGCATATACAGTGGTGACCTCATATAATGAACCATGTAATGAATTTTCACTATGAACTGGATTTGATATAATTGAAAATCTATAATGATTGTGGAACGTTTGTCAGAATCTTTTTAGAAACCCCAAATTATAAAAATGTTGCTATAGTACAGTATACTCGCAATGATACAAGTAGATAAGGTTCATGAGCCTATTCGTGTGTTGATTTATCATATAACGAAGATATTGATACATGGATGAAATGGTGGACATGTTCCTTGAGTGCCAACAAGCTGATTCATGACTGTGCGTAGAGTCGCTCTCAAGTAGGTTTAATGATAGATATAAACTTTTGAAAGATAATGCTGTGTTGAGTTATGTAAAAACTCAACATGAAACAACAGTACATGAAAAATGTATTTATACAGTATTTCCTCACTACCTGCGTGTCACTGGCCCTTGTTTATGTATACCTACATCTACAGTACACCATCCTTTCCTTTCTAACATGGATAGGCAAACATGTGAATAACATTAGACAGAATTTGCTATATTACATGATACATAGGCACAAAATTCATGGAAAATATACAGGGAGGTATCACCATGCCAAAACCTATATGAATCATCAAACATAATTTGCTCGTATTGCAGAGAAGGGTTCAGATTTGTGAATCTTGTATCATCGTATAACATGAGTATGCTGTACTGAAGGATGCAAAATACCGTTTTAAAAAAGTCAAATTTTTTCTCTTATTATTATATGCGAGGGAAAGGCCTTTTTTATTTTTTATTAATGATAAGTTTCAGATAATGCATAGTTATATTTGTGACTGAGAGTTTACTGTGTATTTTGAGTAAATCAGTCTCAAGTCATAACGTCTATTAAGTAAAAAGAAAATGGCACTTTTACAAAGATATTGCAATCTTGTAAGATTTTACTAATGTACTATATGTTTTGTGCTAAGGTTGGAAGGAAAACATGGACCTTCTGTGGCACTCCTGAGTATGTGGCACCTGAGGTCATCCTGAACAAAGGTCACGACATCTCAGCTGACTACTGGTCTCTTGGGGTCCTCATGTTTGAACTACTGACAGGTGTGTATGTTCATCTACTTGTGACAAATAGGAAAATAGCTAGGTTGTTCTGTCTTATCTCCATATATATAATATTTGTCCAGCATGGCTTTCAACTCATCACTATAATGGTAAACTGGACTAATTGGTCCAATACCTGGTCTGATTTAGCCGAAAGTCTGGTAAGGGAAGCACCCAGACTTTTTTCTTTTAAACTGGACTATTTTTGAGTAACAGAAAACACTGTACCAGCAAAAGGCATTGGAAAAAAATGAATGGGGAAAAAACAACTTGATTTCTCTATTTTAACTTGTTAACTACGTATTCGTAACATTGTCGACAGCTCTGTAGACTGATATTGATCTCCTCTTTCTCTTTCTTGCAGTTTAGGGAAATTTAATCTCCTTAATTTATCCTCATATTGTAGGTCTCTCAAGCTTGGTGCCATCTTGGTCACTGTCCTTTGTATTCTCTGAATTTTTCTTTTCTTTCTTTTTATGCAGTGACCAAATTATTGCAGCTTATTCTAACTTTGGGCAAATCAATAATACGATAAATTCCTTCACCATTTTCTCATCCAAATAAATGAATGCTTCTCATGTATTTCACAGGAGCTTATATGTTTCCCCAGTAATCTTATTTATGTGTTTCTCAGTTAATAGATTGTCCAACACCCCCAACTCTTTTTCTACTTTGATTATATGCATTGATTATCCAATGAATACTTTCTTGTTACTCGTGCTCATTGCCATCGCCCCACATTCCTTTGCATTAAGTTTAATTCGCAATCTTCAGCTCCATTCAGACATCATGATGAGATCTTCTAACAGCATCTCACTATCATCTCTATTTTAAGCTTCCTCAATATCTTTGCATCATCTGTGAAAAGACCTATACAGTATAGCTGTTCACTCCCTACGCCATTTATGTATACCATGAACATTAGTCCTGATCCTTGTGGCATATCATTAATACCTTATACCAAAAATGTTTAATCTTAAATTAATATTCTCAACTCTGTCTCAGGTAAGCAACTCTCCCATGTATTCTAATTCACACAATAACCTCTTATGAAGAACCTTATCACATGCCTTTTTTAATTTCAGTCTTTTCTTTTACGTATTCCATTTATCACTCTTTAGTAAAAGCTCAGTTGGTTTATTATATATGTATATATGATTTCTCTCTTCAAAATCCAAATTGACATTCTGATGAGTATAAATCTTCAAAGTACTTCGTCCTCCTGTCCTTAATAATGTTCATCCATATCTCAGCAACTACTCGTTAGTGACACTAGTTTGTAATTGAATCGCTTTTTTTTTGTTCCCTCCTTTATGGATTGGCACTATGTTGGCTCTTCTCCAGAGGTGTGGGACTTCATCTTCCTCCAGAGAATAACAATAAAACTGTGTATCTTCCTTGCTAGTTGCTCACAACATTCTTTAATTATCTAGTTTGATACCCCATCTGGACCAGGAGCTTTTCTAACATCTTAATTTTCCATTAGATTCTTCTCTTCTTTTAAGTCAATGTCACGCTTTCTAGTGCTCTTGCTTTTGAACCACCAGTTTCCTCCCCAAACTTAGTCTTTCATTAAGACTGACTGAAATAATTTGTTCATCACTTCCACCTCTAGTAGTGCTTCCTCATGAATTGCACCATTTACCTTCAGCTTATTGATTTTGTCCATAAATTTAAATTTACTAGAATAAAGTATATTTTTTCTTGCATTTGTCTAAAAGTTCTTTTGCAGCTCCTTCTTCCTCCTCTATGCACTTTTGAATACTAATTTCTTGCTCTGTTTCTATTTCCCCTATTGGTTATTGCCTCCTTATATACTCCACCTGTTCCATGTCTTTTTCCCTTTTTTTTTTCTTTTTACATTTTCACATCTTCTGAACTAATCTTTCTTTTTGTTCATCATCCTCACTTTGGGTACATTTCAACTCCTTCGTTTTAAACTCTCTATAAATTCTTCCCATTTCTGTTCAAACCACTCCAGTTCACCTAACCAAAGTGGTATGTTGTCTTTCAAAGTCTGTTTTCCCATAGTTGTATCATCCATATCTGTATTTTTTTTCTCCTCGTCTTTCCTTCATCTATTACAAATTCAGTTGCCTGCCACACAGTCACTCTATCCTATTTGACATCAATAGCTTAGTTTCTCAATGTCTGATTCCTTGTTCTGTAGCAAGTCCAATCGCAACAGCTTGTTACTTCCTCTGACTCTTTGTCTTTTCTTTAATCCGTTGTGTCAGGTTATTTATTCATTACCAGTGTTACCCCCACAAGTCTTCTCCCTCATCTGTATAATATAACATAACATCATGGTTCTCCTTTATCCTTCCATTAGTTTTAAATGGAACAGTAACCAATGGAAAGTCTCTTTTCCCCCTTTCCTCTCACCTTACTTACAGATTTATCACTGCTGCCATACTCTCCCCTACTTCCTACTTCACCATCATATTTTTTCTCATTAGAATCATCACTCCACCTTCCTTTCTTCTACTTCTATAACTTTTTCATGATTTATATTTACCTTCACCAAATCCATAAGCTTGAAATGAATATCTACTGTACTGTCGAATTTAGTTTCTACTAGTCCCAAGATATCCTGGTTCTTTTTCATACATTACGGCTAATCCGTAGGGTGCATCTCCAGTTCCACTTTTGTCGACATCTGTGGTTGCCATTGGCAATTCCTGAGGGAATACATTCTTTTGGCTCCCTTTAGATAAGCTGCAGTAGACACAACTTTACATGCAGTGTGCTCATTTATGCCTTTCTTGTTTTAAGTCCATTTCTCAAGAGTAAAAACTCCATAATTGATGACACACGACCTTCGCTATCTAAATCCAGATTGTCTGTCTGTTCATACCCCTTCTCTTTGTAAGTAATATGTCCACTTTTTCCGTATAGCTTTTTCATTAATTTACAAACTATTCTGGTCAAGGGCACGGGTCTGATTCGATATTTTTTATTTTGTAGGCTGGCACTATCTCAGCTCCTCCCCACTTTTTAGGAGCCTGTTCTGATTTCTTCTAGCATTCTGTTTTGTCTTATTGGTTCAACAAGAATATGTCTACATTCCTTAAAACACGAGCTGATACCCTATTTGGTCCTATCGCTTTTCTTTCTTCAAACTTTAACATCAGTTTAATATATTTTCTTTACTTATCCTAATTTCTTGCATATCTGTCTCCTTCCTATCTCTGTGGTTTTCTAAACTCCATTTGTATTGTAAACACTTTCTGAAAGTTCTTGTTTAATATTTCACGATTAGACCCCTTGAGACCCAGAACGTAATTTCCATTGTAATTTGGCTACCATTAGACACTTTTTAGTGACTATAAGCAATATGTTATTGATATGACCTGTTTAGTATCCTTGTCGACTAACTAATTGGGTATATTCAGTTACATTTCGTAATTTTATGGCTCGACAACATACAATTTTTTTATAGTAAAGGAAAGATCTGGGCGTGAAGGGATTAACGTAATCATATAGTACATAGTTCTTTTTTCATTTTGCTACGCTTTCGTTATGTATTAAAGTTTCATATCTCTCTCTCTCTCTCTCTCTCTCTCTCTCTTCTCTCTCTCTCTCCTCTCTCTCTCCTTCTCTCTCTCTCTCTCTCTCTCTCTCTATATATATATATATATATATATATATATATATATATATATATATATGGAATAGTTTGGGCTCTGCACTTAAAAAAAAAAAAAATCTCAAATTTCATTTCATCTTTTCTTATCCGTACATTTTAATTTCACATTTCATGTGTGTATTTACCTAGTTGTATTGTACAGGACCTGAGCTATGCTTATGCGGTCCTGTCTCCATATCTATGTTCATCCAACCTTTCTTTTATATTGTGAACAATCTTCGCTGCAGTCACTTCTTCTTCCAATCCATTCCAAATGTGTATATTCTGTTAAGGAAACTGTATTTCTTGACATCACTCATGCATTTAGTCTTTCTTTCTCAATTTGTTCTTGTGTCCCCATGTGTTTCGTGGTCCTCTTCCTGACTGTACGATCAGGTCTCCTCTCCTCCTTATCATTCATTACCCTGTATATCATTATCAAGTCTCCTCTTTCTCTTCTTTCTCCTTATGGTAGATCCATTTCTCTTTCCTCATTGTGTGTGTATGCTCCTATTACCGTGTAGTAGTATACAAGATTTGAGTCATGTTCATATAGTTTCTGTTATACTTTTATCTAAACTAATACATCCGTGCATATGTGTGTGTGCACGTATTTAGCAACCATTGTCATCAGTAGCATCTTTAGCAAAAATAAATTAGAGGAATTGTGATGTCTCTCTTTCATATAATTTATCACAAGTAATAGTTTTGTGAGCCAATTGCACTGATAGAATGGAAGCATTCATGAATGTCAGTAATAACGCATAGTTTTTAATTGTGTGTTACTTATTTCAGAAAGTGTCCATCTTTGATTTGACAGCAACAAGAAAATTTGAAATAAACAAAAGGATAATGATAGTAACAAAGTCACGGAAGATGTGGTTGCATTTTTATTGCTTCATGGGTCATCAGTCGTGTATGTAATGACAAACCACGTATAACATACCATTTCAAACTAAATTAATTATTGGCATAATTTTTCACAGGAACCCCACCTTTCACTGGGCCAGATCCCATGAAGACCTACAACTCGATCCTCAAGGGAATAGATGCAGTAGAGTTCCCAAGAAATATCACCAGGACAGCCAATGCTCTCATAAAGCGCCTGTGTAGAGACAATCCAGCTGAGCGTTTAGGATATCAACGGGGAGGCATTAAGGATATACAGAAGCACAAGTAAGTCAAGTGTTTTCAATCAAATATAAGGTAGAATAATATCATCATTCTTATTACATCTATCACTTAGGAGTTAAAGACTGATGAATTACTCACTCAAGTAGGTCATGCATCTTTTCATATAGCATTCGCACTCCTCCTCTCCCAGATTTACAACACCATAACTTCAGGGCAATTTATAAATTAAAGAATTTCTAAATGAGGCCTGCTACTAAGTCAGCTATTAACCCCTTCACGTCCAGATCTTTCCTTTGCCATATAAAATTGTATGTTGTTGGCCATAACATTACGAAAAGTAACTGAATATACCAAATGAGTTAGTCGACAAGGATACTAAACACGTCATATCTATATAATATATTGCTTATATTCACTAAAAATCGTCTAATGGTACCCAAATTACAATGGAAATTACGTTCTGGGTCTCAAGGGGTTAATGTCGAAGACGCCAATGATCGCCAGGATATTTAATAGAGTTATGGTCAAGTCCCTCATGCCCAAAATGCTCAAGTATTTTCTTGAATTATTTTTGAGGTAGTGACTAACGAATAAATCTTGGCGTTCACACTTATATACAGGTTCACAATCTTTTATCCAAAATTCTGAAAACCGAAAAGTTCCGAAAACCGAATTTTTTTCCAGACTATCTGTCGTCTGCATACCAAAGCTCGCGTTTGGCGCCAAACTTGATCTGAAACGCCCAACGGTCATTTTTCCATGTTATCAGGGCCAGGACAACAACAGGTAGTAGGGCAAGGGACGGCAGGGCAGGTGTAAACAACAGGTAGTGTGGCAAGGGGCGGCGGGGCAGGTGTAAACAACAGGTAGTGGGGCAAATGACGGTGGGGCATCATTTATCAGAGAGATTATTTATCAAGAGAGCGCTACCACTTTCACCGAGTAACTATCGGGATTGAGGCGCAAACTCGCGACCTTGTGGCCACAAGCCGAGCACTCTACCACTGAGCCACCCGTTCCCCTTGTAATGTTTTATCTAAAAAGCGTTAAAATCTACGCAAAAAATCTTCCATTCTGAAATCCGAAAAGTGTCTGGTCCCAAGGTTTTCGGATAAGAGATTGTGAACCTGTATTATCTGATAGTTTAACTGTTTTAACACACATGTTTACTGAATAATAAGTAGCATTATCAGATATATGGGCAAGGTAACCACGCCCCCGACCTGGTTTTGCCGAGGGGCCCGACCACGCAGCCCCTCCAATGCCGATGTATAGGGAATGGGGGGGTTGCCTATGACGAGTGCAGGGCGAAGACCTCGTGAATCCCGCACTCAAAATCAAGTGGTAGGGCACCCTAGCCCATCTTTTTCTTGTGTGGGTGGCCAGGGCGATGCATAGGTGGCGCCTGCCCGTCGAATCACTCCTGGAATAAACCTTCGGAGGGTTCTTCGTGTGGGCTCCTGGAACGTTCTGAGCCTCTCAGACGATCATCGACTACCTCTCCTATCGGGCGAGCTCAGTAGGCTGAGGGTGGATATAGTGGGACTCTCTGAGACGAGGAGGCCAGGCAGTGACAAGACTAGCAGTAGGGGTTACACATACTACTGGTCCGGCATGTGCAATGGGCACTGTCCGGGGAGTAGCTATAGGCATCTCCAGCAAACTGCAGTCGTCTGTTATTGAGGTTACTCCGGTTGATGAGCGTATTAATGCAGTTGAGGATGAAACGGATTCTGGGTTTCATGACTTGTTGCAGTGTACACTCCTACCGAGGTGTGTGAAACTGAAGAGAAGAAGATGTTCTACGCCAAACTCGACTCTGTATTAGACCAGTGTCCTCCTCTGGACACACTCATTGTCTTGGGCGAGTTCAATGCTACTACTGGCACTGTGAGAGATGGCTATGAGTTATGTGTTGGTCCCCTTGGCTATGGTACCAGGAACATTAACAGTTCTCTCCTTCTGAACTTTGCAAGGTCCAGAAGGTTGAGAATTGCAGGTTCTAGGTATCAGAGACCAGAGCTGCACTATTGGACATAGTATAGTAATGTTGGAGTCTTATGAGATCGACCACATCCTCGTTAGTACTCGTTGGAGGATCCTCCAGAACTGTAGGGTTTACCAGTGTGCTGAGTTCTTTGCAATTGATCACAGACTTGTTGTTGCTACACTTAGTCAAGCTTCATGTCAAGTTCAGAAGAATCTCAAGAGGTAACCATACATACTGTGTTCTATCCCTAGAAGCTGAAGGACTTGACATGTGCCCATGAGTATGCAGTGGCAGTCTCAAATCGGTTTAATGTGCTCGATGCCCTCGAGGACCCTGTAGAACTGTGGGATACCTTCAAACATGAAACTCTCCAGGCTGCCAAGGAGTGTACTGAGGAGCGCCCGAGGTCAAGACGTGGTTTTGTCTCAACAGAGACGGTGGAGAATATACGAGGAATACCATTATTGTTTGAATGAATGGTATTCATTCAAACAACAAATTCATTTGAATTTGTTGGTGTATATGAATGTGTTTGCCACATTCATATATACCAACTCTATGAACCGTACCAAGATTAATGATGAAGGTTGGAACGACTGAGTAAGGGTAACATAAAAAGGATATCTTTCGCAACGAAGAGCAGCGACGAAGTGGATACCAATCCCCCCATTAACAAAACTGCACCCTCTCTTGGTGAAGTCAGAGAGGCTGTAGCAAATTTGAGGGGTGGAAAGTCAGCTGGTGTTTGTAATATCAGTGCGGAGCTCCTCAAAGTTAGGGGTGAGGCCATGATCCGCGGGTTGCATGCTGTCCTGACTGCCGTGTGGCAATCAGGTACCATTCCTCCTGACTGGAAAAGGGGCTGGTCTTCCCTATCTGGAAAGGGAAAGGGGACCGTTAGGACTGCAACAATGGACCAGTTTACTCACACCTAAAACGCGGAGTATTATGAAGCTTTCACTGTACTTTTTATTCTTTTTGCTGAAAAATGCACCATAAATTAAATATATGCCTTTTGGGGGGCCAAAATATCACCAGACCACGGAACGTGCTGTGATTGGGTGTGACGTACGTTACTTCCCCCAGTCTCAGATCTCGCCCAGCTGATCAGCTCTTTATGGCATCAGCAGACTGTCAGTACCTATCCATTCAACATATCTCAGACAAAAAGAACACATTATGTTTGTTTTGTGCCAATGTGCAAAAACACCACATTTAAAACACCAGAGAGAGTTTTCATAACTATGCCTAAAGATAAGAAAAAAAGGAAACTGATGGATGTCTGCAAGGCGTGATTTCCCGATGAGAGAACATTCATGTTATTGCTGTGAAGACCATTGGTGTTAAGTATTAACCCTTAACAAGCTAAGGGTATACTTTATACACCTAAGCCCTGGGCGAAGGGTATGGTCATTTTGACGACCCTTGCAAAAATCGATAAAAACTACATCAGCGTGTAGGGAATGTTGTAGCGCACCCGGCCATATATATTTGACCCCCCAAAATATGTCTGGGGGGGCGGTCCGTAGTTGAAAAATGTGGCGCGAACTGCATC
Source organism: Chionoecetes opilio (assembly GCA_016584305.1). Lineage (NCBI taxonomy): Eukaryota > Metazoa > Arthropoda > Malacostraca > Decapoda > Majidae > Chionoecetes > Chionoecetes opilio. The sequence continues at coordinate 146,338 of JACEEZ010020338.1, forward strand.
GTATGGCGAGATTTCCCGGGCGAATATCCGCCCGTATATGCTATGGGTTAGAGCGTAATATCTCGTATATCTCGCATGCGCTCGCATATGCTCTCGCATATCTCGAGTTGCCATGTTGTACTACACACACACCAATTTGTAGCCGCCTGGGTTAAAGCCCGCGGTTTTGGTATGCCTTTAAAAAACCCGCTCTTAAGAGGCCACCCGCAGCCCACCAGAGAAACCTCTTAAGAGTCCACCCGCAGCCCATGGGTTAAATGTACTTGTGCATGGATAAGTAACTTGCAAATGATATGTAGCTTTGGGGCTTTAGCTGAGCTGTGATAAGTTGCGGGAGTGGTATACACTATGCCAGAATGTTGAGGCTGGGACGAGACCAGTTGTGGGTGGGTTGGTTGTGATAGGCTGTGGAAGGAATGTTTTTTTCTTCATGTTATGTATGTGTTAAGTTAGGTTCTTATGTTTGATTATGTTACATTTGGTTAGTGTTTGTTGACTTATTTAAGTTAAATATGTGATTATGATGGGCTGCCGCGGCTGTTTGATGGCCACTAACTCCTGCGGAATATTTACCCATTATTTTGCATATCTTATTATTTAAGAAAAAGTACTGGTAAGCTAAAGTCTTATTACCTCCTAACCTAACTCGACAGTAGCATAACTTCTAACTTAACTCATACATAACATGAAGAAAGAAAACATTCCACCCACAGCCTATCACAACCAACCCACCCACATTCTGTCTCATCCCAACCCCAACAGTCTGGCATAGTGCATAACACTCCCGCAACTTATCACAGCTCAGTTAAAGCCCCAAAGCTACATATCATTTGCAAGTTACTTATCCATGCACAAGTACATTTAATGCTTACATCAAAATGGTCTTCACAGAAATAACATGAATATTCCCTCATCGGGAAATCACTTATTATACAGACACGCCCTCGGTTTTCTAACATAATTAGTTCCCAAAAGTTGTTCTAAAACCGAATTGTTCTAAAATTGACACATTTTTCCATAAGAAACAATATAAAATGGATAAATTTGTTCCTGACCCCCAAAAAACAGACCTTTTTTTTTTACCTTTTTAGCTGTATTTCATGCATAAAAATGCCTATAAATGCAATGTAATATTATATTATAACATTTTTTATTATAACATTTTTTTCATTATAACTTTTTATATTCTCTTACTGTTTTCTTTATAGGGACTGGCAACTAAGCGGGCTTTGTGTTACCTCTTTTTGTTGTGCCCTTGGCCAGTCCTTTGTGTACAAAATAAATAAAAACTTGTTCGGCAACCAAGTTATCGTACGGCAACTTGTGCAATTATGAGTTTGAAATTCTGTTCGTGAACCGATTTGTTCGAAAAGGGAGACGTTCGAAACCCGAGGTTTGACTGTACAGTACCCTCCCGAGTTCGGCGCTTGCTTTCTTCACAAGACATAGCGCTAAACTCGAGGATTGCATAACTCTGGTATTGAAAACACTGTAAAAATGCTTATTTAAGTCACTTTCTCCCCCCCAAAATACCCTGAAAATGTCCCGCGCCCCTGTCCACCCAGCAGTGAATGGGTACCAGGTGTTAGCCGGGGGTATGTGACCCGCCTCCCAGGGTGGTCGGCCAAAACTAGAGGACAGGAGAGGAGGAGAGGAGAGGACCTACGAGCTTGAGCTTAAGTTTGGAGTCACCCAGCTGAGGCTGTCGGTGAAGCCTTTGGTCTGGCGTTCTCCCACACACGTAGTATTCTGTTGGGAGAGAAGCAGAAGGGGGAAGCAAAACTAGGGGTTTCATTTTCCCCTCTTACCTCTCTCTGCATCACATTCATACGGGGTTCCCCCTCACTGAGGGGCCTCCTGCCTCTCATTCTCTCATGCGTGCTCTCCAAGAATTCTCCAAGAATTCTTTTACACTTTCAGCCACACGACTGTCACTCCTCCACTCAGCACACAACCCCAGCAGGTACTCCATCTGCCTATCCACACTCCCGTCTCTCATCTCTCGCCATTCTTCCACTCCGACTTCTCCTACAACTACCTCCAACATCTTTGTTATAGCATACTCATACTGTTCACATTCCAGCATCAAGTACTCCTCAGTTTCATCCACTCCTGTCTCACACATCATACACGTCTTGCTAACACCATTCTTCTATCTGTACATACGACTATTTACCTCTTTAGCGATACTTGATCATGATATTACCATAAGGTATAAAATCTTTCTATGCACCGTCGAGTGGCCTAAGAACACCCACATGCTGCCCATTAACTCTACCTACGATTGCGAATGCATCGGAGGTCACAGGGGGCGACATGAGCCTCTAATCACAAGAGTCACTATAAAAATCCTGCCTGCCCTGCGCCACCACGGGCGAGGGCCAACCATCACAGCCCTCGAGGGAACCTCCAGGGCCTACCATCCCACCCCTGGAGGTCACTGCCTAACGGCGCTGTAGGCACACACCCAAAAAAACCGAAGCGGCGCGAAACTCGGGGAGATAATGCACGAAAGCCGGGATGGTAAGAATTTATGACTCGGCGCGAAACTCGCATAGCGTGAAACTTGGGAGGGTACTGTATATTGATAAGTGTTATATTTTTGCTTTCCTCAAGTGAATAACTACTGCACAATATACTTAGCTGAAAATAAGTGCAGTTTAATACAATACTCCCTATCTTGTGACCTATATAGTTGACCTATAAATGGAGGCTGTCTCCCTCCAGACCCCCCCCCCCCCCCACTAGTTCACTAGCCTAACTGGACATTGGTTACCTAACCTAAGCTAACTGAGGGGGTTGCGCCACCCCCAGATTCCCCTATATTATTGTTCATTTCCGACAGGTGATCTGGGGGTTAGAGACACTGCTGATGGTCAGATCTATAAGTTGAGGACGGTGATAGCTACATGCTTTGTAATGCATTAAACTGCAAAAGAACCAAAAATAATAAAGAAAAAGTAAGCTGTAAGGCATGTGGAGCCCGTCTACTCCTGCAGAATATTAACCAAATAATGAAGGCAACTTGACTGAGAGGAGTTTGAGTGTTATGGGAGGCAGGTGTTAGGGTGACGAAGGGTGTATTCTTTGCTTATGTGTTGAAAGAAAGCCATTTATCTCATTATACCTGTTCTATGAGTTCGTCTATCTGTCTAGCTGTACATGTCATTGCAGGTTAATTTGAGCTCCCTTTAAGGAGTTGTGATGCCAAAAGTCATCACTTATATGGTGTCATGGGCCACTTATCCCTGTCTATCCACTTCTTCCTTATAAACTACAACTTATATATTCACAAACATAGTGACAGCCTACCACATAAATTGAAGGAGGATTACTGGTCATCTTGCGGTAGTAGGGGTAATGCAAGTGGAGCGGCTGCTTGACAGCTGTGCTGCTGGTCTGTAGCAAGCAAGTCGGTGACGTCACAACATGGCGCCAGTCATTTTAGAGCACATAAATTTTCCTGCACATAAATTGGCTATCATCAAAAATACTGTTCACATAGAAAAATCTAAATCACTGCCCTACTATATGAGGCTTGAAGATTTCCAATCTATCGTTACCTCAAGTAGAGTAAATGGGTCAATTACCGTGGTATTACACTGCTCAGCATGCCAGGCAAAGTGCTTGCCCATCTGTTGCTGACACGGATCCACAGTCATCTGCTGAAGCATCAGAGACCTCAGCAGTCTGGGTTCACGCCTGGTAAGTCAACAATGGACCGTATCCTTGCGCTTTGTGTCCTGATGGAACGCCGACGTGAGATTTGACAGGGGATGCTTGCAGCCTATGTTGATCTCAAGAAGGCGTTTGTCTTAGTGCATCGTGAGTCACTCTGGGATCTTCTGCGACTTCGCAGGATTCCTGCAAGGACTACTTGTTTTATATCTGGCCTGTACTCTGGAACTGAGAGTGCTGTGAAATGTGGGGGAGATGTATCCAGCTTTTTTCCTGTGAATACAGGAGTGAGGCAAGGGTGCGTCCTTGCCCCATTACTTTTCAACACTTGTATGGACTGGCTATTGGGCAAAGTTGTAGATCAGTGATTGTGGAGCATCCCTCGGCAACACCAAGATCACTGATCTTGTCTTTGCCGATGATGCAGTAATCTTTACCGAGTCGCTGGAGGTCCTGGTGATAGCTCTTGAGGCACTGCACAAGGAGGCAAAGCCTTTGGGACTTGAGATCTCCTGACTCAAGACCAAGGTCCAGGTGTTTGGAGGCTTACTAGATGAAACAGTACAGTCTGTTCATATGTGCGGCGAGGACATGGAGACCTTGGAAAGTTTTACATACCTTGGTAGCGCAATCCATAATGATAGCGGGTCACGTCAAGAAGTCTTACGGCGGATTGACATAGCCCACGGTGTTATGGAATCACTCAGCACGAGTATTTGGCATTGTCGGTACCTGTGCAGGAGGACAAAGACCCGGATCTTCAAGTCGCTTGTGATCCCTGTCTTACTCTATGGATGTGAGACATGGACACTAAATAGCGACATGAAGAGGCGAATCGATGCCTTTGGTAATAAGGGTCTTTGCAGAATCATGGGATATAGCTGGGATGATTACGTGTCAAATCAGCTATTGCACTGTGAGACTGAATCGAGGCCCATTACCTGTATAGTCTATCAGCGCCAACGTCGGCTATATGGGCATGTGACACGTTGCCCTGAAACCGATCCTTCCCACCGGGATGTATCTGTAAGAGACAATCCGGCATGGAGGAGGCCAAGTTACCAAGTGGCCGGGCCCACAAGGCTCGTGGCTGGGGCAAGTTGATGTTTCCTATCGAAAGTTGCTTGGTATGGGAAGGGAGCCTGCATGGGGACTCGCGCGTGGTGACCCCTGGGAGTGGCATCTTAGGGTGGGTGAGGCGAGCCCCCTGACATATGCCCCCAATGATTGATTGATTGAATTATCAGATATGAGAAACCATGAGAGCACTGCATGTGAAATGGGAGTCGAATAATTTTCACAGGTGTCCTGTAGCACACTAAGCATTTAACATTTCTCATCATTATAAAAGATTATGATTTTTCAATACGAAATGTTACACTATTTTGTGTGCTACATGACACCTGTGAAAATTATTTGACTCCAATTTTGTCAGTGGTGCTCTCATGGCCTCTCATATCATTATTATCTGACATCCCACTCATACTTTAGTACAACCTTCATGTAAAAACAGTTGAACTATCAGATAATATACAACACCATGTCAACATCAACCTTCACTTATGAGTCACTACCCCAAAAATTATTTAAGAACATATTAGAGTGTTTTGGGCAGGAGGGAATTGACCACACACTCTGTTGAATATCCATGTGATCACTAGCATCTACACGACTCAGGCCTCATTAGAGGAGCACATTAACCTGGTTATGTGTAAATTGGGGACTTTTATCATTGATTCTCTTCTGCAGGTGGTTTGAAGGGTTCTACTGGGATGGCCTACAAAACCGCAGCCTCAATCCTCCCATCGTGCCTAATATTCGTTCAGTTGTTGACTGCAGCAACTTTGATGAATACCCTCCAGACAGTGATGGACCACCCCCAGATGACACCTCAGGCTGGGACATAGATTTTTAAACTTAACACTGTGAGGACACCAGTGCCTAAAGACAATCTATAGTTATATATGCAAATATATATATAACAATAATTTCACCTATGAGGTTAATGTTGATATTTTTTAATTAAGAGTTTTTATCAAGAAAAGTAAATGAGAAGATTTGTTACTCTCAGCAAGATGGATTGTGTTGTCTCAAATGGTCTCCCTAACACAGTCCCCATTAGTGCCCTATTTGTGTATCCAGGAGCTGTGAAAAACTTATTACCATTTTTCCTAAAGCAAATGGTGCAAAGGATAGCTCTGGCTGCTTCGTGGAATTTTAGATATCTTTTGAAAGAAAGGAGGCTGTATAGAAGAGAAGAGAAAAGAAGAAAATTGAAGAGAAGAGGAAACTATAAAAGATTATCACAAGTGATTATTGTTGGTTGTTGAGCCCTGAAGGCAGCAACTGTAGCACAGCAACAGGGTCCACATTTTTGTGTGTTAACAAATGTTGAGTATGATGATGAACTAACAATCCCTGTATCACTGTCTCTCCTAAGAATTTCGACCATGAATGTGCCACACATCACTTGAAAACACATCATTTCACCTGCTCTATTATAGGAAATAGGGAATGTAGTACATGGGTGTATTCCAGTATATACTTGAATATGCACAGAATTTGACATGTTATCTCAATATAGAGGCTAAGTACTTCCAGAAAAACTATTAGAGCTTATAATTTCATCATGAATGTGAGAACTTACTCAGGAAAATGACAAAGGTGCCTTGTCCTAGTGACCTACCCAGCAAGTGGCTCGCCTGTGGCCGACCATCACTACCTAGGTTGTTATTTACTACTACTTCATCATGTTTTCCTGTCAGGTCTTTTATCTGATTTCATATTAAACAGTTGATTGCAACCTGACTCTAAATGTGTTGCCAGAGGTACAGTATTCATGAATAGCACATAAATACTGTATTTACATTTCTGTAAGTAACCAATTGGTTGAGGCTTTTAACATTCGTGTTTCCAAGCAAAACATATTTCAATGTGGTGTGTCTTCAATATTTGCTAAATTTGTCTGTGACATTGATCCAGTTGCAATGCAAAAGTGTGGTGGAACTATTGCCCTGTTACCTACAATAATTGATACAATGCTGCATCATCAGAAAAATCCTTTTTTTTCTTGTTAAGAAACTTTGCTGTGGTCTTTGCATTGATATCATTACTGAGGCAAAGACCAGTGTGGATGGATCACAGTTGTAAGTAAGGCTCCTCACAAAAGTTGTTGGCTACTGTTAAGAAAATATATTTGATCTCTTGCTTTGATTTGCACAACTAATAGGATATAAAATTTAATATATACAGTGCTTGACAAAATAATGCACATTCTCAACCCCTCTGCCCAGTTGAAAAAAATAACTAATTAATAAATAAACAAATAATGCATTACACTTCTAATACTTCATGGGTCGTCTGTGATTTTACTTTACCGCCTTCAGACCTCTAGGAAGAGAATTTGCCAAATTTTCAAGGATCATGGAGGGGGATATTAGCCCACGATTCCTTTCATGGCCGCCTTAATCTCGGTAGGGAGCTCATGTCATCCGTTGTAAATCTTTCTTGATCAGGTGCCAGGGGTCCTCAATAGGGCTTAAATTGGTGCTGTTACCCAGCCAATCACTAACATGAGCCTGACAATCTTTCAACCAATTTGTTACACTTTTAGCTGTGTATGCAGGTGCTCCGTCCTGCTGAAAAATTTAAGCACCTGTCTGCTCAGAACTGACAGGCAAATAGTTGCACAATAACTCAAAATAATTATTCTGATTCATTCTTGGGAAGTACCATAAGCTCCCCTTATTCCCTAGAGAAACACTTTTCAACAGTGTTCCAGGAACCGAGGGTCTAGGGAATTGCTATCCTTACGTCGATAAATCTTTCCAGTTACAGGCAACAGTAAAGGTATCCTCTCCCGACCACAACACATTTAGCCAATCCTCAATACTCCAAAAACAAGTCAAGAGATTTTTGGGCAAATGCTAACATATGTGCCCTCTGGGTGCACGAGAGAAGGGGATTCTTTAGTGACTGGATTCTAAGACGAGTTTTGAATGTTACCACCACATTTGGTTGTTTTCCTTGGGTGCCCTGGCCTTTTCTTGGGAGCTGGCGTATCTACGCCACCATCTTCTCTATGCCTACGATGGTACTTGAAAACTGAAATGTGAGATACAGACAGTAACTCATAGATTTCCTTGAGATAATTACCAGCTTCCTTTAAAGCAATAATTTGTGCAATAACCACGTGATAAAGTCTTTTGTAGGGGCTATCAGAAGCACAGAAAAAAAACCCATAAGTAGCACAAAATACTCTCGAGAGTAGAGATATCCAACACAAAAACACTCAAGTGTGAAACCTCACAGGACACTGATTTCAATTCTAATGGTGCTGACTTCTTCTCACAGACAGCGCAACGTCACACAGGTTCACGTTATTCTGACAAATGCTTCCCCCTCAAAAACACCATTAATTTTTTGCCATAATAATGCGTACTCACATTTGCGTTTGCATTATTTTGACGAGCACTGTGTATGTATGTATGTATGTATGTATGTATATATATATATATATATATATATTGCCTGCTAAGCACTTTGTGGCATAGCACACACCATTTTGGTTCTCACAAGCACTCTATCAGGAGACAGGATTCTAGCTTCCACTATTGGGTGAGGCACAACTCTTGCCTTAGTTCTGTTCCTTTTTCGTTATACGTGACACAATAAACAACCATTTGCCTCACATGCTGGGCATTCAACCTCACCTTGTGTGAAGCCGAACACTTTGGCACAACACATTGGCTTAGCAAGCATCATATACAGGAGAAGGTTGCTAGTCTTCAATCAATGATATTTTGCAGATCAAAACATTTCTTAGTTCATAGATATCCTTTTTTTGTTATAAGTGTAAATTCAATAATAAAGTCCAATGTTGCTAATAACTGATTAAACTATTCAGTTTGAGCAATACGTATAAGCTACTACCATTCATATACATATACATATATACATATATAGGTTGTATGTACAATTCAAATCAATGAGAAATTTTGACAATCGAAAACAAGTATATATATATATATATATATATATATATATATATATATATATATATATATATATATATATATATATATATACTTTTATTCTGGTTAGTAAGTTAACCAGGGATATTGAAATATGCAGCTTGCTGCAGATATGTGGTGCTTGCTTGAGGTCTATTTTTGATGTTGCAGTACTATATTGTCTTCCATTAATAAAAGGGCTGTCTGTCATCCGTGGTTGCATTTCTCACATCCATAAGACTGAAATCAAAGTTACAGTCCATTGCTTACTTTCATTATTTTTTGTAATTACCATATCTTGCAACACAAAAGATGCTGTGGCATACCAATTCATCATAAAATATGATGCAAGATACCGTGCACCCATGCACATCCACATCTTTCAAAAGCCATAATTTTCTGAGAGATCAACCTGGAGTCTAGCTGCAAGAGGTAAACATAAACAAGGAGGAAGCCACATTAAACTGGCTCAGCAGACACCAGACACAACCATTTACTGTCAAGCTATAAGTTATTCCCATTGGATGAAAGGAGTCTTTGTTAGCTTGTTGCCTATGTCACAATTGCCTTATATAATGGTGCATACTTAGTAAATAGAGAAGAAAACTAAAATAAATAAATTACAAATAAAACACACAATATGTACAAGTCTGTGACTATAGTAACAAACTATGGTTTATGCTCTACCATAACTAAATGGCAATCTATAAATAGTAAAAAAAAAAAAAATTCACATATGGATGCATGATATTTGCTCATCTGATGTAAAAGTTGTGTATTGCCATTTTCATGTCGTATAATGATAACCTGTGAGCCTAAAACTAAGAGCTGAGCTGATAACCTGTGAACCTAAAACTAAGAGCTGAGCTGTAGTAATAAGTGTTTTTTTTGTGTGTGTAAAATTTATCATGTGTTACAAAATATGGTAACCTTATATTAAGTCACACTTTTTCCTTTACAAAAAGAAAACTGCTTTCTAAAAGTTGTAAATAAGCCCGTGTGATCATGTGGTAGCAATGGCAATGATCACACTTTTCACTTGGTGCTTTGTAGGACACGGATAACTCCTGGTGCACTACACACTACCGCCCTTTACATTGTGAATTCTCAAAGTGCTGCTAAGATTGCAATCCTATTGTTTTTTTATGCCATGTAAATTTGAAAGAATATCCACCTTTTGCAAGAACTATATATACACATTTTATATTCACTATTTAGAATGGAAGTCTGTGATTGAAACTTTTTAGATCTTTTATGGAAAAAGCAGTGTAAACAAATTACAGCAAACAACCATTTCAGAACATTAATGTAACCTTACAACTGTTATTACGATTGCCTGATAATCAGTTCTTCACTTATCAATGTACATCCAATGCAATGCTCCACATAATAAGGCTTGATAGTTTGATAGCTGTTTGGTGCTGTGACTTGAATGAATGACTGTAGTTGGTAACAGTTCGAACTTCGAGGTTGTGGGAAAGCAAGAGACTTGCCGTCCTCAGCCACATTGGTGACACAAGCTACAAAGTTGATCAAGTAGATAGGAAAATAAGCTTTAATGAAGGAAAAGTCTAACTTGCAAAATAGGGCTACAGTAACATGCATTAATACAGGTAGCAGCAATTCTACATTTAGAAAGGCTTAGTGGCACAGATATGGCTGAAGTCAGCAAGTTTCTGCTCCGTCACTTAGATGAGAGATAGAATGGCTGTGGAGGCAACAACAATGACCGTAGATGGATACTCTCACACTTTTTTTTTCCATCTGATAAGACTAATGTACATAGATATTTTTATTTAATGTGAATGGTGCTTGGAAATATCTTTTTAAAAACTGTAGAAAATAGTAGTTCCTTCCTTTAAGGTTGTTCTTGTGGTCTGTGGGCTCTGTTTAGTGTTATACTGTTCGGGTGTCAACTGCTGCCACTGTCTGTGGATACTTTTATTTTGTTAATTAATCATAATTTTTCAAAAACTTGATTCCCTTTTTCCTCATTATGTCAGCAGGTGCTAAACTTGAATGTGAATGTGAAAAATGTCAGGATGAATATTATTTTGTTGATTATTAAAATATTTTTCCAACCTATTTTGTCAGTCAAGAATATTCTTAACAAGTCAATACGTCTGACCAAGCAACTGAATAACAACATATGAGACAAATCAGCATATATATTTTTATATAGAATATAAAGTTGCATCTATAACACTATTTATTTATTTGCATTCATCTGTAAATTATTTACAAGTGTTAGGTAGAGAAACTAAGTTTGCATTTTCATTGGTAACTGAACTTGTTAACAAATTATTAGTATGCAAAATTGTGGTTTATCAATTATGTACTGAGTACAACACTGAGTGCAAAATTTTTTGAATTTCATAAACTATGAAAGCTGTTATAATTGAGGCCTTCATTCATGCCTCAGTAGGTCTCTCTCTCTCTCTCTCTCTCTTCTCTCTCTTCTCTCTCTCTCTCTCTCTCTGTGAATGTCTATAGATAGACAAAAGGTGATTAAGACAAGATAATTGATGAGCAAAATAGGAAGACACCCACCATCGATGCACAGGAAATGAAGGTAATATGGACTATATATTAGTACTGTACTCTGCGTATGTCCTCCAACCCAGGTAAGTTTGCATTGTCTAGCAATTTACACGCACACACGAGGAAAGATGTAAAGAAGATAGAAAGAATACAGAGAGCAACCACAGAGATTGTTCCCAGCCTGTCAAACCTGACTTATGATGACAGACTGAAGAAATTGGGGTTGCCATCATTGGAAGAAAGAAGAAAAAGAGGAGACTAGATAGCAATGTATAGAGAGCTATGTGAGGAATGGAGATAAATGACAAAGAGGACATGTATGTACGGGACATAGGAGCCACAAGACGTCATACAAAGAAACTCAAGAAGACAAGGTGCTTGAAGGACATCAAGAAGTACAGTTTTCCCTATCGCTGCATTGATATGTGAATAGCCTGGACAATAAAATTATAGATGCCAAAAGTATTAATGTTTTTAAAGCTAAGATTGACCAATTGAGCCAAGGAAACGGGACCCCAATAGTGAAACTCATTTCCCGTATATCACAATTAGGTCAATACACACACACCTAGCTCAAGAACGCGGCAATGGCAGGACGCTGGAGATTGGCTCTCTTCTGAAATGTCCACGTCATCTGTGGAAAGGATTATTTACCTGTTGTGTTGGTAGGAAAGGGTATATGAGTACAATATAGAAAACCAAGTTGTTAAGGTTCTAAAGAGTAAGGAAATTTTAGTACAAGATGCAGCTGACAAAAAGAGATGTTTAATTATAACATAATTAAAGGAGACATCCATGCCAGTAAGAATAGAGAGAGAGGTTAAACTTGCGGTGGCTTAGGAAATTGTGTCAACCATATTTGAGGAAAATGTACAAGCCCAAAATGAAATTGAAGAAATTTATCGACTGAAAGTGGAGAAGAAGGTGGAGCAATGCTGATGAAGGTGTAATTTTGATCCCAGGTTACACTAAATGAATTAATGAAAAAGACTTGGAAACTTGCCGGGAAAGAAAAGTTCAAAGTAGTATGGTTGAGAAGGGATACTAACGAGGAGGAGGGCAAAGATCAGGGAACTAGTGCAAGAGGCCAAGGAACAAAACGAACAGAGAACAGAAGAGGAGAAGGCAAAGTTCTACTGGCGAGTGATGGACATGAGTATCAAGAAATGGTATCGGCGGAGGGAAGGAGTGAGAGGAATAGTTTGGCAAACTGCGGAAAGTCTTAAAAAAGTATATGCCAATGTTGACAGGTTGAGATCAGCAAGTTTAGAGATAAGTGACTTCATGAGGAACGAGAAACCAGATGTGTTGTGCTTGGTGGAGACGAAATTGAGTAAGGAGGTAGAAGCACAATTGGGAGATGGTAATTATAACCTGTGGAGAAGAGACCGAGACAATAAAGTAGGAGTTATGATTGCAGTCAAAAAGGAATTGAAAGTATCTAAAGTGGAGATGGGAGAAGGAAAAGCAGAATTGATTCAAATAAGCTTAGAAACTAGTAAAGGAGGAAAAAGAGATATTGCCATTGCATACGTTCCACCAAAAACTAGAGCATGGAGATTGATTGATTTAATGCCAAAAAAGGGGAAATGTGCCAGACATCAGAGGTCATATGGCACTATGGTAAAGCATAAAAAAGGGTCGGGGTTATAGAAGGTAATGGGGAGGCGGTAGCGGAGTGGTTAGCGTCTCCGGCTGGCGTTCTCGGTAACCCGAGTTCGATCCCCGAAGAAAACTAAAACCTTTCTGCACCGTCGAGTGGCCTAAGAACACCCACATGCCCTGCCAATCAACTCTACCTTCGATTGCGAGTGCATTGGAGGACACAGGGGGGTGGCATGAGCCTCTAATCACAGGCGTCACTATAAGAATCCGGCCTGCGCCACCACGGGCGAGGACCAACCATCAGAGCCCTCAAGTGAACCTCCAGAGCCTACCATCCCAGCCCTGGGTCACCACTGCCTACAGGCGCTATAGGCACAGATGTGAAAAAAAAAGAAAAAAAAAAAGAGTGAAACGGTGAGAGATGGGAAAAGGAACGGATTGTTACAGCAGGATAGTTAGATTACCAGTAAATGAAGGATGTGTATTTGTTGGAGGAAGGAGATTAAATTACTCAGGGAGAAGTGGAGAAGTAGATCATGGAGAGGTGATGAATATCAAGAAATGTTGAACGACACAACCGGACAACTGGGGAAACTAATGGAGAAAAGTGCTAACTTGAATTTGATGGGTGACTTTTAACTGTAAGGAGGAGGATTGCTCTGCAGAAGGAAGTCATGACTCATGGGGTAACAAGCTACTTTTCTTAGGAATGAATAATGTGATGACCCAATGGGTTGACCAAGAGACAAGATTCCAAGGAGAGGACACACCCACCCGTAAGACTGGATCTGCTGTTCACAAAGGAGACTGCCATTATTAATAACTTGGAATACTTGTGTCCATTTGGAAAGAGTGACCATGTGGTACTAGAGTTTGAAATAACAGAGGATATTGTGGAAGCAAAGGATGAGAGATATAGCAAGGGAAGATACAATTACGTATATAAAAGCCAACTTTGAGGGATTACAGAAGTTATTTACTGAATGTAATTGGAGGCCTTTCAACGAGGCCAAAAATATGGAAGAAAAGTGGGACTTTCTTGGAAATGTATAATATTGCTGTTGATAAGAATGTTCCAAGGATAACAGGGAAGGGAAACGCCAAGAACGACTGTTTTAATAGAAGATGTGAAGTGTAATGTGTAAGAATCCGCAGAGACGAAGAGAGGAATTATGAAAGAGGCATAATAGAAAAATACAAGAACGAACCAAAATAGTTTTATAGGTTTAGCAATGGGAATTTAAAGCAAAAAGACGGGATCAATAAGCTAAAAGTGAAAGGGACAGTCTGCGAAGAACCAGTAGCACACGTCAAAGTCAAGAACGAATGTTTCCAAAAAGTTTTCAATGAAGAAAAGGAATTCCTGGAAGGAGAGGGTAGAAGAAATAACACAGTAGTAAGTGATATAGAAGTGGGAAAGCAGGAAATTATTGGAAGCCCAAGATGTAAATAAAGCTCCAGGTCCAGATGGAGTTTCAAACTGGATTTTGAAGGAATGTAGGGAGCAACTGGTGGATAAAGTACACAGTCTAGTAACATGTTCCCTAGATGAGGGTAAAGTACCCCAAGCATGGAAAGGAGCATCAATTGTCCCCATATATAAAGGGGGAAGCAAGGAGGAACTGCTGAATTACAGACCGGTCTCCTTGACTAGTGTAATAGGAAAGCATTGTGAGAAGATAGTAAGGGACTAAGTATCTTGAGAAAATGAGTATCATATCAGACAGACAATTTGGATTCAGAGCTGGGAGTTCCTGTACAGCAAACCTGCAAAGCTTCTACTCAAGGGTGATGACATAGTACAAGAAAGAGATGGATGGGTGGATTGTGCTTACTTGGATCTGAAATCATTTAACAAGGTACCCCACCCTTTCCCAACCCAGGGGTCGCCAAGCCCTCAAAATATCAAACATGTCAAATTCCCGATTCAGAGATGTTTTCAGCAAACAGTACAGTATACTCTCGCTGTATTGGATTATAATTGGTGCAAAACCTAGTCCGAAAAAAAATACAAGATGTGGAAATTTATGTCACATACATATTTAATTTGAGGTCTTACCTATACAAAACCCATCGTCTATCTCATCCCGACACAATACCCCAACTAGTCAACTAACTAGGATACTTATCGGTGGATAGTAGGGTTAGAATTGGCTGTAGGTTTTGATTAATACTGCAATGTCTTGTTATCCGAAGTGGTCGCCGTGATCGAGGCCGCCCGTGAAGGGCGAAGGTGGAGTTATTGTTATGGGCGTCAAGGAGGTTTTCACACCAAGTTATCCACGACGCGGCGAATATAATCAGTGTCGTATTTAACACGTCCTTTGATTTAACACTTATATGTACAAAATGAATGTACACACAAACCTCGATTTCCCGGACCTCGATTTCCCAGATATCGGATTTGCCGGACAAAATCCGAGGTCCGGGAATATGTCAGAGTCCTGGACAATTTTTTTTTTTTTTTTCTTTTTCTTTTTTTTCCCACGTTGAAATGCCTGGTCCTGTTCGTAAATTGACAAAGTTGTCCGGCGGTCCGAGCGTCTCCTGTCACCCCTGGTCAGTGTCCGCGCTTCCCGCCAGGTGGCAGCATGCTCAGCGGTCGTATTGTTTACATTTGGGCACACGACACTCACGGTTCACCTGCACTGCCTCCGTCAGTCCCCTGAATCCCACTGCCCCTGGTGCAGGAACATCTCTGAGACTATTGAACACTTTCTGCTGCCTCCCGCCAGGTGGCAGCATGCTCAGCGGTCGTGTTGTTTACATTTGGGCACACGACACCCACGGTTCACCTGCACACCCTCTGTTAGTCCCCTGACCCCCACTGCCCCTGATGCAGGAACGTCTCTTGAGACTATTGAACACTTTTTGCTGCCTCCCGCCAGGTGGCAGCATGCTCAGTGGTCGTATTGTTTACATTTGGGCACACGACACTCACGGTTCACCTGCACACCCTCCGTTAGTCCCCTGACCCCCACTGCCCCTGGTGCAGGAACGTCTCTTGAGACTATTGAACACTTTCTGCTGCCTCCCGCCAGGTGGCAGCATGCTCAGCGGTCGTATTGTTTACATTTGGGCACACAAAACTCACGGTTCACTTGCACTGCCTCAGTTAGTCCCCTGACCCCCAATGTTCCTGGTGCAGGTACGTCTCTTGAGACTATTGAACACTTTCTGCTGCCTCCCGCCAGGTGGCAGCATGCTCAGCGGACGTAAAAGTCCGCGGCGGGGTAGTTGATATTGGTGGTTGCCGGACAGTAAATACTAGAGTAGGATAAACGTCCGGGGGTGGGTAATGTGGGTTTTTTTACATTTTATTCTCCTACTGTCTTCTTTATAGGGACTGGCAACTAAGCGGACTTTGTGTTACCCATTTTTGTTGTGCCCTTGGCCAGTTCTTTGTGACTGGGGGAAAAAAAAAAAATGGCATCGGACTGTTGCGTTTCCCGGACTTTTGCGGTTCCCGGACCAGTGCTCCCCCCTATTAGTCCGGAAAATCGAGGTTTGCGTGTATGTACAAATCTCTTCATTATAATCAGAGAAGAGATGTTAATCCCGTGAGGGCTGGAATGAAACTTATATATACCAGCACGTATACATTTAATAAGAGATGTTAACTCGATAGAGGCTGGAAGTGTACTAAAATCTGATCCAGCGGCGGCGACCGGCTGCACAAATCCCACCTACGTACTTGTCAAATCGTCAGTGGCGAGAATCTAATGGGCGGCAGCCAATGTCCGCGCTTCAAACCAAGGTGCTAATTATTTAAGGTGCAAATGGTTAATACCGCTGGGAAAGTTAATTTATAATAGCCCAGTAATTACCATTTACTTAAATTACCTTAAATAATACCCATTACCATTATAATTATATATATATATACAGGAGAACCTCGTTTAACCGGCATTTAAAACAACGGCAGCCTCAAAACAACGGCACTAATCGACCAGGCTTTTTTTTTTTTTTTTTTTTTTTTTTTTTCCCACTGATAAACTCTGGAACTCTCTTCCTGTTTCTGTTTTTCCACTTTCCTATGACTTACATATTTTCAAAAGAAGAGTAACAAGACACCTCCCGAACTAAATTGGCTCACCCCACTTTTTAATTTTATTCTCTTACTGTCTTCTTTATAGGGACTGGCAACTAAGCGGCCTTTGTGTTACCCATTTTTGTTGTGCCCTTGGCCAGTTCCTTGTGATGGGGGAAAAAAAAAAAAAAAAAAAAAAAAAAAAAAAAAAAAAGGGGATTTTTGGGGATTCCATAAGAGTAACTCTCAAAACAACGGCAAAATGAGTTATCCGGCATGCGCTCCCCCCCCCGCGGGTGCCGGATAAACGAGGTTCTCCTGTACATCCCTACGCACCCCCTATGATGAGCAGGCAATACGTCCCTCACAAGGGGGGGGGGGGGGGGGGGAAACAAACCACCTCTGCCAAATATTGAGAGGGTGGTTGGTGGATAATTTCCACAACTGGAGACCGGCGAAAACTGAAGTTCCGCTTCATGTGACATCACCCCAGGCCACATAGCGCCAGAACATTTTAATAGAGGTTTCGGCACTTTGGTCTTTGACTATTCTGAAATTTATAGCCCTGATAGAGGTACAAGTGAATATGCTGACATATACAGGGAGGTCCCGAAGATACGAGCAGTTAGGTTCCACCTGGCATACTCGTAAAGTGAAATCTCGTATAACGAAACACATAACTAATGGTAAAATATAGGTTTGGTTCCAGGACCCCATCAATTAAAAAAAAAAAAAAAAAGAAAAAAAAAAAAAAAGACATGTTTTTCAAGCTAAAATAAACTATAGCAAACACAACAAACTCTCAAATATAGGGCTCGATATACCACACCACCGCACCACCACACCACCACATAAAACACAGTGAATTAAGAGTGTGACAGCACAGTAGGACAGAGCACAAATAAATCACAATAAGCACATCAAGTAAACCAGCAAATCACTAAAATTGACTCCCAAGGCACAATACATACAAGCAACAAAGACGTTGTATGTACTCTTGGGGACGCCGCGTGATACACTAGACTCGAGAGGGTACGGTAGGTAAGGGACAAGGGAGGGGTGCGCAGACCTCTTCCACTGCCCACAAACTCGTCTCTGCGCATCTGAATCATTGTACTTCGTCCAGCTGGGGGGAAGCCACGAAGCACTTTATCACCTTTTTTTGGTAGGAAGTCCAACGTCGGTCATAACAGGATCCCACAGTGCGGAAAAGTTGTAGGTTTGGTCGTAAACGTGCACACTGGCCAACGACTGCTCGAGACTGGTATTAGCAGAGGTAGGGAGTCTCCAGGCTTGCTTATTATTGCTTGGTATGCTATGCAACATCATTTCTCTAGGTGAATGTAGACATATGATTGCATTTGGATGGATATTAGTCATATATATGAGTAAAGAGATGAAATACAAGCAAGGGTCTCATCCACGTCTGGCAGCGCAGCCTTCGGCAGCAGCAGCAGCAGCAGCAGCATGAAGCCCGTGAGGTGGATATCAACACCAAGGGAGATAGATGTCTTTGGTGATATTTAGTAGGGGTGCGAGAACCCTTTGAGGAATCCTATGATCCCTGGTGATATCCTATGGTGCTATCACAAGCGTGGGAGCTGACCTGACTTTTTCAGAAGGCACAGGTGAGCGGATGACGGCGGGTTTTGACTCAAAACTTTTGAGAGGCGGCGGGCGCCACCTCTGCCACAGTAGGTTTGGGCAGGCTTAAACGTCTTATTACTCGTTATTATACAACTTAGTGATTATGGTGAGATGTTATATACACGTGTCATTATCTAAATCAATGTAGCACCGTGTGTCACCATAAATAAGGGTGATTTAAAGATGTTATGATAAGACTGGCGGGGCAGGGAGTGACGGAGAAATTCTTGCCGCGGGGCCGCCCCATAACAAATATTCACTATTTTAACCCACATACACACCTTCTACCACCAAAAACACTAGCAAACAGGGCTCCTACTTATATATTTTACTATCTGATACATTAAAACTCCTTAAAACGCAAGCATTCCAAATAAAACGATAATTAGTTTTAGATGACGGGGACAGAAGGCGGAGAGAGGCAGTCTGGCATGCCATTCTTGCCCGGAAATATGTCTCGCTGGCTTATCGTACAACCTTAGGTAAAATGATATAGTCAGTAAATGACTTTTATAGTTTTAGTAAATAACTTGTAATTTACTTTAGTAAATAACTTGGTCATTTTACTCACCCCAGTTTAAATGTCGTAGCATTGGATTTTCGATCTCGTATATTGAAAATAGACCCTAATTTACACATCTCGTATCATCGGATTCTCGTATATCGAATGCTCGTCTAACGGGACCTCCCTGTACTTGATCGGGGGGAAGAGTTATCTCCTGATGTTATAATATCCCCAGTATATCCTTCACCATTGACCTCAATTGGTTTTAGGATCTCTCCATCAGCGAGAAGTTCAGAGGGACCTAGATAGGAGACTAGTCTACCTTCAGATCTATTAAATTTAATGAAAGATTTGAGGTAATATTTGACTGCCGGTCTACCATGATGTATCCAAAATTGACACCTGATATTGGCTAATATTGTAGCCATTCCGCCATGTAATGAGTTCCTATGATATTCTTCCACCAACAGTTTAGTAAGATGATGGCGTTTGGGAATTAGTATGGGATGGCAGGTGGTATTTGGAAGATCAGCTTTCAAATTTCGTCCTCGACACCTAATTATGCCCTCATGATCTAGGTACAGACTTAATAATTTGGTCAATTTGTTCCTATGGGGGCTGGCTGAGACCAAGAGCTGATATTCCTCAGGAAATACCTGCTTTTGTATTGTTCTGATCCAAAACTTCAAAGGATCAGAGCTATCCCTTTTAATGGATTGGAAGACTAAATCAGTAGTCTTAATTAGATTTGCTCAATAAGGAAAACCTTTCTATGTCTATCACAGGATCTGGGATTAATTCAGGTTCTCTTATTATATCTACAGATATGTCTGGCTGAGTAGAAACCTGTTTAGGATTATTATTACACTTTTTCAACCAGGTAGGGCCTTTAAACCATAATCCTGTGTTCACTTTGAGGTAATTATTTCCTCGCGACACATTATTATTAGGATTTTCATTATTGGCGATATATTGATTATGAACTGGAATATCACTTTCCTCTACTACCTCACTAATTGGTGTGGGCAAGAAAGTGGTTCCAATTTTGGTAATTAGTAGGGGCTGTGCATGACTAGGAATACTCTTCTCTTGTTCGGCATGGTGAGTATGTGGGATGGGTCCCATTATTACCTTACCACCAGCAATGGTGAACATTATGTTATGTTAGACGTTATGTATTTTGATGACCTTTCTTAGGTAACGCCCAAAAGCGCCTATTATATTTAATTGGAAGGGACCATCAACGTCTTCGAAGGTATTACTAACTAGTTTAACACCATTATCCCTCAGCATTTCAACTGTGTCTTTTAGTCCATTAACAGTTAAACTAATACCAATATTATTAACTGCTACAGCAGCTACCCTACATTTATATCTTCCTAATTGGACTAAGGGTTGAACTATGTCAAAGGTTTGAGCCTCTGTATTGGCGAGAAAACCTGATATGGCTAAATTCACTTTATTAATTATGGGTAGTTTTAACAATTCAACTATCTCCCTACTTATGAAGGATCTTTGTGTTCCACTGTCAAACATTGTCTTTACTATGACTGCATTACCATTGTGGCTCACTTTCAATTCGGCAGTAGGAACAGCTGCTGAACTATTCTTATTAATGACTGCCATTTTAACTACTGTAGGGTCCGAGTTAATATCACTGTTAGGACAAAGTGCGATGTTATGTATAGATTGTTTACATTTCCTACAAGATCATAGAGGGAAAAAATGAAACATGTTTTTTTAACTTGCTCGTGTTTTACTTCTGTTCACACATGCATAAGAAGAGTTCCTGTGAAATTAGATGAAATTCGGAGAATATTTAGGGGTCGCGGCAAACTGAACAATTTCAAAAACAAAGAAAAAACTCAAAACATCCCACATTTTTAGAAAGAAACTTATAAGGAAACCAAAACAGACAGTTTTCATTGTTTCCATTCAGAAAGCCTTCTTTTGAAGGTCCTCCTTCTTTTCCCGCCCCACAAGTTTCCGATGGTGGTGGACTAACTGGAGGAGATACTTCTCCTGTGCGGCCGACTTCGTGGACCCCAGGTAGCGCTGGACTAGGGCGATGCCCCGCTCCGCGGCATCGTTGACCACTCGGAAGCCAAGTGCCCGTTTCCGAACGTCCTTGAATCGGTCATCCTCCTCCCACAATGCCGGGTCCTTTGCCAGGAAGCCCTCGTCCGCGTCGAGTTTCTGAAAGAAGGACTGTGTCTTCGAAGTGACGAAGGACGAGATGGAGGAAGACATCGTCATCTTTTTTCCCTCCAATCGCTTGAGTTCTTTCTTCGAGGCGGGCTTGTCCAATGCCTTGACCATCTGCTTCTTCTCCTCCACATCAATTCTTGAGTCGAATAAGGCCAGTCCCGCGTTTTCCTCGGAAACGTACCACAGGTGGCGTCGCAGGGCTTGTTCTGCTGCCTTGGCAACGGTTTGGTCAGGGTATGTATTGAGGATCTCGAGGAAGAGCACGTCGTTCAACGGAGCTTTCACAGAGATCGGTGCCTCATGCCATTGCTTGCAGTACACCAGACCAACGAAGAGGGCCACTCGTTCCACTCTGGCCTTCTCTCGACCAGTCAGCGACAGCTGGGATTTCAGCATCTGAAGCTTGAGGCAGTAGATGGCCTTGGCCATCCACCGGGCTTGATGGAGAGCTCCAGGACGGCGGAATGGTTTGGCTGGACCTTCACCACCGAGGAACAGGTAGGAGAGACGGAGAAGTTCTTCATAGTCCTCCCTGGGATGGTTCTTCGACATCAGAGCCTCCTTCAGGAAGGCCAATGCGTCGTCCTTCAGTTTGCTGGCAGTGTCATTGGTGGCGAAGAACTCTACGAGGTCCTCCGATGTTTCCACCGTCTCTCTCTGCGAGGAATCCACGAAGGACCATCGATCACGGAGTCGTTTGAAGATTCCAATGTCAGGACCAGAGGAAGAGCCGAGGCTGACTTCGAAGACATCCTTGAGGATCACCTCGTGGACATGATGGTGGCAGGCCAACCAAAGCAAGCTTCGTCCGAGTTCTTGCTCAATCCGAATGCAAGCACCTTGCACCATGCCAGTGTTCGAAACCGTGGTGTCGAAACAGAAGGCGATGATCTTGTCCCTGACGCCCACTTCGTCCACCTCCTTCATTCAAGACCACTGCAGCCATGTTTCTGCCAGTCGAATCCGAGCTTGCCAGGACCCCAAGAAGGAACTCGGCGTCATCTTCCCCTGTGAGGAGGACGGCGATGCGGTCCTCCGTATCGCCAGAGAGGGACGGGAGGAGTTTTCCGTCCCAATGCAGGACCAACCTCTCAGGTATCTCCTGGTTCCGCAGTTCCACGATCTTCTCGGCGGCTTGCTCTCTCCCCGCAATTCGTGCTCGATGGACCGTGCTCTTCGAGACCGCCATACTCCCAATGTCCATTCCAAGAACTTGAGCGGTAGCTGCGAACGTTGACGTTGCTTGCCGCACCGACAACTTCTCTCGATCCCAAGTTGAAATGAGGTTAAGATCCTTCACGGAGATCGATGGCGACTGTTTGAGTTTTTTCCTCTGGCTTCGGGATCCACGAGCCGGTGATGACGTCGTCGACACAGGACTGCTGTTGCTGCTACTGATTTGGCTTGGGATTTTCGCCCTTTCAGTCAGCCTGGCAATGTCGCTGTCTTCACGTTCCCGGAGCCGCTTGAGTCGAGTTCCGCGCTCGACCTGCTTCTCCACCTTCTTCGCTGTCACGAGGTCAATTCCAGCCATGGATGATTCCCCTCTGTCTTCTCTCTGACTCCGTAGGAACTCCTTGTCCTCGTCCTTCACGTCTACCCGTTGGAGAGAGGAGTGTGCGAGGTCGAAGATTTCTTGGAGGTCTCCTTTGAAAATCTCCTCATCCATACGATGTTTCGGCCTGTCTTTGTTCTTGTTCTTCTTGAGGTCATTGTACGCCTTTACCAGCTTTGACAGCTTCGTGCCGGCGAGTATTACTGTAGTTGTCGGAATCCCGGCACGCGACCAGAAGGGGAGAACCTCCTCCACCACCGCCTTCCTGCTCCCGCTCGCCGTCTTCCCCATCTCCCGGTGGTGGTGGTAGTAGCGGAGGAGGACCTGCTCCTTCGATGGTAGCCGGGCTCCGGTGATTTCATCAATTGGAGCCTTGTCGATCAGCCAAAAATTACTAGCAGCTCTTGTTGCCATGTTGATAACCTGAGGGAGAAAAAAAGTGGAAATTTAGAAAAATCCTGAAATTCGAGTCACGTCACCTAAATGTTCACTTTGTCGGGACCCCTAAATATTACTCAATTCGCCCAAAATTTCAACGCAATACTGTTTTACTATGAGAGAACCGGAATAACACACGAGCGTGCAACATTTCAAAACTTTTGCATTTTGGGACACCCTAGCTTATAGGGCATGCATTTGAAGCATGTTTACCACGGAGACAGGTTAGGCAATTACCAAGGCTCATTAACCTTTCAACTCTCGTGTAACAATCTGAATAGATATTACATGAGGAGGGTGGATGTTCCTTTCCCCCTCACATAAGACACAATTTATTATTCGTACTTCATTAGAAGTAGCACTGGAATTAAAGATTGTATCTATTATTTGAGTAGGTCTAAGTGGTTTACTGGTAGGCTGAGAAGTTTGAATCTTAATTACAGGCAGTTTGATTTGCATAACTTTAACAGGTGCAGGATAAATACCCACTAACGAGGGATCTTTAAACTCTAAGGGTGGCTGATATAGCTGATTACCCTTAAGTGTAACAATCTTGATCTCCCTGTGGGGGGGCTCCTGCTCAATACCTTGCAAATTTTGGGTTAAAGAATCTTTAGCTGTTGATGGAATATGAGCACACTCCAGTAATCCCTCATATTCAATTGCTTTATCGAGATATCTTTGACACTGTTGTTCATAATTGATGGTACATTGGGAATAATTTTTTTTATCCCCAGCTTGTCTTAATTGAACTTCATATTGGAAGTAAACTGCCCCATATTTATTCCATTGTTCATTTAACAATGGTAGACCTGTCCTTTAAATTAATATAATCAATAGGAATTGCCTTAATTGCATCCTCACACTTATTTATATATTTGTGTGAGCATTGCAATTTAGCTGATAATGAATGCTTAGCTAACTTCGCCATGATTAGTTAATAGCTAAGTTTAAATAAAATATTAAATGCAAGTCACTAAAAATAATTGCTACCGTAGTTGATAATTAATTATTATATCCTAAGTGCTGGTAGTGCCTGCTCGGTTTTACAAGACGCGTAGCAAGGCGTAATAATTTCACCACCACAACTAACTACGTGACTACAGGCTGATGTTATCTACTACCTGCGTATGGTAGTTTTGACCGGCTGTTGAATCGTTCCTAACGGCGCGAAACCACCTCACCTCCGCTCTCATAACCAGCAATTGTGGTAGGCTCATATTATGCCTCACAATCGACCACTTGAATCACATGTACACCAATATTCCTCACTCGGGGCAACCAATGTGGAAATTTATGTCACATACAATATTTAATTTGAGTTCTTACCTATACAAAACCCATCGTCTATCTATCCCAACACAATACCCCAACTAGTCAACTAACTAGGATACTTATCAGTGAATAGTAGGGTTAGAATTGGCTGTAGGTTTTGATTAATACTGCAATGTCTTGTTATCTGAAGTGGTCGCCGTGATCGAGGCCGCCCGTGAAGGCGAAGGTGGAGTTATTGTTATGGGCGTCAAGGGGGTTTTTTCACACCAAGTTATCCACGACGCGGCGAATATAATCAGTGTCGTATTTAACACGTCCTTTGATTTAACACTTATATGTACAAAATGAACGCATGTACAAATCTCTTCATTATAATCAGAGAAGAGATGTTAATCCCGTGAGGGCTGGAATGAAACTTATATATACCAGCACGTATACATTTAATAAGAGATGTTAACTCGATAGAGGCTGGAAGTGTACTAAAATCTGATCCAGCGGCGGCGACCGGCTGCACAAATCCCACCTACGTACTTGTCAAATCGTCAGTGGCGAGAATCTAATGGGCGGCAGCCAATGTCCGCGCTTCAAACCAAGGTGCTAATTATTTAAGGTGCAAATGGTTAATACCGCTGGGAAAGTTAATTTATAATAGCCCAGTAATTACCATTTACTTAAATTACCTTAAATAATACCCATTACCATTATAATTATATATATATACATCCCTACGTACCCCCTATGATGAGCAGACAATACGTCCCTCACAAGGGGGGGGGGGAACAAACCACCACTCTGCCAAATATTGAGAGGGTGGTTGGTGGATTATTTCCACACAAGATATATTATAAATAATATAGTCTGCGCGGATAATCAATCACTGCGCGCCTCCGAAAAGGGAACGTTTACCAGAGGTGGGCATTCCGCAATTTTAGTCCGCAATTCCGCAATTCGCAACTTGCGGAATGGGTAATTCGGTTGTGGAATTGCGCAATTGCGGATAACTGAAAAAATTGCGGAATTGCGGGTTGCAGACTGCCAAAATTTTGAAACGCAATCGCAATAATTGTGACGGTCACCACCTTCAAAGTGCCCGCGTGAACATAAGTTCCCGCCAAATATGGTGGAGACGACACTGCCAAGTGTAGCGCAGTCAGTGCGTGCTGGGACTTGGGATTGAGAGGGTGGACGCTGGCCGTGTGTGTGATTTATCCTACATATACTGTTGTTGTGTTAGTGAAGTGCAGTAAATATTTTGTCCATAAGTGCAATCTTAGTAACCACTAACCAGTGGTTAGTGGTTACTAAGATTGCACAAATTAGACAATAGACACTGGTTAGCGGTTAGTAACCACTAACCAGTGTCTATTGTCTAATTTGTAATTTCAGTAATTTCAAATTTGTCTTATATTTTGCAGATTGTGCTCATATAATTAGCGTTTAGTAAGCCTATTTTTGCTTCTGAAAAATAGCAAATTTAACCAGAATGGACAGGTTTTTGTCGCTATCTCCGTCGCCTAGGAGTAGGAGTGTGAGTGTGAATACTGATAGTGTTAGAAGTGGGGATTGTGTCGGAAGTGACTTGGAGGCTCAGGATGATCTCCCCAGCACTCAGCCCCTCAGCCAGAGCACTGAGAGTGAGAGCAGTCAGGGCCAGGAAACAGGTGGAGAGAAGGAGAAGCTTCCAGCTAACTTGAGTCACTTGGACAAGTAAGTTATTCCTTATCTATTTAGTATTTAGTAAATTTAATTTACTAGTTATAAAGGCTGAATAAAAGGCAATATATATCCAATACAGGGAGGTCCCGAAGATACGAGCAGTTAGGTTCCACCTGGCATACTCGTAAAGCGAAATCTCGTATAACGAAACACATAACTAACGGTAAAATATAGGTTTGGTTCCAGGACCCCATCAATTTAAAAAAAAACAAAAAACAAAAAAAAACATGTTTTTCAAGCTAAAATAAACTATAGCAAACACAACAAACACACAGCGTCTATATTACCCACACTATACTACCTATTCTGTAGAAAAAGCATTCTGAAAGAGAAAATAGCACACAAAATAACATAACTGCACATTAATTAAACATAAAACATGCATAACAAGCAAAAAAGACGTTGTAATGTATGGGACGCCGCGTGATACAAGAGAAGGTAGTGTAGCGGTCCCAAGATTGGGACCCCACACCTGCTAAATACCCCTAAAGGTCAGGCCGCGCCATATGCTTAATTACCCTTCAGGTCACAGCTTGCTAGGGGTGACCTGACTGCAGTCCCAAGGTTGGGGCCGCACACCTGCTAATTACCCCTAAATGTCAGACCACGCCATATGCTTAATTACCCTTCAGGTCACGGCTTGCTAGGGGTGACCTCACTGGGGTCAACCAAATCCCCCTTTGTCCAGCCCGGGAGTGGTAGGGCTTGCATTTTGAACTTGATAATTTTACTCACCCCAGTTTGAATGTCGTATCATTGGATTTTCGATCTCGTATATTGAAAATAGACCCTAATTTACACATCTCGTATCATCGGATTCTCGTATACCGAATGCTCGTATAACGGGACCTCACTGTATATATTTGATTATTTGTGAACGCAGTATGAGTATGTACATACATAGGGGCAATGTGCCAGTTGTAAATAAAGCGATATTTATGCAACTAAGTTAGTAAATACATAATTTTATTCTTATCGCTGCATTGCATATTTAATCTTTTAAACTTAAGTTTAAGTTATCTATATATCATCTGCAATTTGCCGACCGCTTCCCGCGGCAGCCTCAGCCTGACGTCATGGTCATGGAGCAGCTGGAGAAGGCTCTTGAGGCTTTGGACAAACAATATGTCCCGCCTATCACCCCTCTGGCTAATCATCAGTTCCCCCTTGAGTTCAGGTCTGCCTGGGTGGACCTGTTCATCAAATACAACACCCCTATGCCCTCCTCCGCAGCTGTGGAGAGGCTGTTCAGCATGGGGTCTGACATCCTGAGGCCGAAGAGGTCAGCGCTGACAGCCAACAACTTTGAGAAGCTTGTGTTCTTGAAGGGCAACCTCCACATGCTGAACCATAAGAAGTGGGAGGAGGAGGAAGATTAGTAGATTACTTAGATTAGTGATTACTAGCCAGTAGACTGTGCAGTGTAAAAGTAAAGAAAAGCACTAAAAGAGACAGACTTAATTGTGAAGGACAAGTAACAAGTATAGACAGAAACAGAATAGGAATACAGAAGTATTAAACCCTAAGGTGGTAGTGGTGGTTCGAGGAAGCCAGGTGACGATAAGGACAAGGGCAAAAATGCAGAGAAACGATAGTGGAGGAAAGGTAAACTCTCAGTCACATCCACTGCCGCCTACACAGCCACCACACTCACTCGTCTCACCAGGCCTAATTCTAAATAATTCATGGTAAGTAACACCAGTTATCTATTATCATCTATTGTCTTTTGTATTGCTGTTAATGTTTCATGTCTAATGTCTTTGCTTTTAAGCAGTTAAAGTACAAAAATGGAGGTCAAAAGGGTGAACTCGGGCCTCGTCAAAAGACTAATGGATAATTTTCCCATTGAAAGTACTATTGGCGTTTGGCAAAATTAACTTTTGGCGCTGGTTTGGCAAGACTAATTAAATCGCCAAATGTGAGGGACCACTGTACATAATAGTTTTCCTATATAAAGTGCACAAATAAAGATATAGCACTTGTAGTAATAAATACATATTTTTTACTAAATCGCTTATGTCAATTTATATATATTCGTATTTATTTCATACTTACCCCTCAGCGCCAAACAGATGTTATAGCTCACATTTCACCTCCCGCTCTTTGTGATTCAACACTCAATTGATCAACTTAAGTGCAAACTAAGGGGTAATAATTAGTACAAGTACGCTACACTACAAATTATATTTCATTGATATGATATCAGGCCCTTAATCTCAGACTTCTCATTCAGAGTCCTCTGGTGACAATTCCATCTTGAGAGGTCCATGTTCCCCTTCATGAAGACCAATATCTCAAAATTATCGGAGGTCAGACTCGCTCTTTTGGCCTTCATGACGACCGACCCCTGGGAGAACAGTCTCTTCATGTTTGCAGAGCTGCGTTTGGATTGGCCGTGGTGTACTTAAAAAAAACATCACCCACGCGGCACGGGAAAGCGCGGGGAACATGGCCTGCTCCAGCAGCTTGTTCTTCTGTTTCTCTGAGCACCAACTCTCAAGCTCTTTCCCCATCTTGTAGGAGAGGCAGGTAGAGTTGCTGTCCTCTGTAGCTGTGGGTCCTGGTGTTTTCTAGGGTCCCATTAACCCTGGACGGTGCGCATGGCTACGCACGCCGTCCAATCGGGTTGCAGAAACCGAAGTTACGGTTTATGCGGAATGCATACGGCGAATGCATACGCCGAATGTTACGGCGACATATGGCCTGACCTTTAGGGGTAATTAGCAGGTGTGCGGCCGCAACCTTGGGACCGCTACACTACCTTCTCTTGTATAACATGGCGTCCCATAAATGACGTCTTTTTTGCTTGTTATGCATGTTTTATGTTTAATTAATGTGCAGTTATGTTATTTTGTGTGCTATTTTCTATTTCAGAATACTTTTTCTACAGAATAGGTAGTACAATGTGGATAATATAGACGCTGTGTGTTTGTTGTGCTTGCTATAGTTTATTTTAGCTTGAATTTTTTTTTTTTTTAATTGATGGGGTCCTGGAACCAAACCTATATTTTACCATTAGCTATGTGTTTCGTTATACGAGATTTCGCTTTACGAGTATGCCAGGTGGAACCTAACTGCTCGTATCTTCGGGACCTCCCTGTACTACAATACATGGCGGACCAAGGGAAAAAGCCCATCGTCTGCCTGAGTGCTGGGGGAAACGATGTTGAGTGTGTAAGAAGTGAGGAATTGCTACGGCGGTTCAAGGCAGCTGTAGGTAAGGTTAGGGACAGGGGTGGGTTCCCTGTGGTGTGTGGTGTCCTTCCAAGACGCTATGTTGACGACTTGTGGTACTCCAGGGCTATTGCTTTGAATTGCCGGCTGGCACTTCATTGCAAAGCCAATGGTTGGGCCTTTGTCGACAGCTGGGACCTCTTTTTCGGGCATAACCACCTCTACCGCAGGGACGGGGTGCACTTTTCGAGGAATGGAGTTCAGATCTTGTCTGAATCCCTTGAAAGGGAGGTAGATGCACTGCAGGCTTTTTTCAGATAGAGAACCTGGGAGTAGACACTGGGGTCGGGGTAAGGGAAACTTGCGACACTAGGAGGAGTTTCAGAAGGCAGGGAACTAAAGTGATTCATAAGAAGAGAGAGAGGAGGGGTTTAGTTAAAGATAAAGGGAAAATGGACAAAAATAAGAGGAGTTGCTTGAAGGTCTACTATACAAACTGTAGGAGTATTTTAAACAAGATAGATTTCCTGAGAGGAATAAATAGTGTAGAGGATTTTGATATAATAGCATTAACAGAAACATGGTTGGATATGCCAGGAAAGGTATTTGATCCGGAAGTCGAGATAGCTGGGTATAAGTTATTTCACAAGGACAGAGTAGGCAGACGAGGTGGAGGAGTTGTGCTTTATACAAGGGATACATTGCAGTGCTGTGTTAATGTTATAAAAACAGATGACAGCATAGAGTCTATATGGGTAGAGGTAACGGAGGGAACTGAGAAAATGGTTTTGGGTGTAGTGTATAGGTCTCCAAACTTATGTAAAAAGGATTCAGCTCCTATATGGGAAGAAATAAACAAGGCCTGCAGATATAATCGACTATGCTTGGTGGGAGTTTTAATCTTAGGAATATAGACTGGGATTTAATCATGGGTGACAGCGACCTGATAAATTGTTAAATATAATCCAGGATAACTTCCAAAGTCAAGAAATCAAGAGCCTACTAGAGGAGATAATATTCTAGATCTATTGCTGACAAATAGAGACGATTTATTTTACAGATGTGGAGGTCGGTGGAAAGTTAGATAATGAGCGACCATTATGAGATCAGATTTAGCTTAAAATGGGAAGTTGGAAAAATTAAGGGGCAAAAAACAAGAATACCTAATTTCAGAAGGCCAATTATGCAGGATTAAGAAGACACTTGGAGGTTATTAAAAAGAGGTGTGGGATGGAGGGAAGAAATTTTCCCCAGGAAAGGACAGGGCGATGACATCGGGAAAACCCCCAAATTATGAAGGATTAGGAAGGCCCTGGAGGTAATTAGAGCAGTTAGACATGGAAGTGAGGTCGGGGCTGAGGAGGATTATAACTTATTTTTTAAGGAATATAATTGACGGACAGAAAGAATATTCCTTATAGGGAAATAAGGTCCAAAAAGAGTGATCCAAAAGGGATGACCACAAATTTAAAAACAACATTGAGTGAAAATGAAACATTTATTTAAGGTTCAAGGCAGGATTGGTAAACAAAGAACATATAACGTGATGGCAAGGACAGTGAAGAAATTACTCGAGTTGCTAAGAAAAATTATGAGATTAAAGTAGCAGGACAGGCAAAAGGGGGACCCAAAGGGTTCTATCAGTTATATAAAACCCAGACAAGGGAATTAGTTGGGCAGTTAAGGTCAGGACAGGCGAGGTCTTAAATACGGATGAGGTAAAGAGGTGTAAAAGTCTAAATGATTATTTCTTAAGTGTTTTTTACGGAGGAGGATACACAGACGATACCTGATACTGAAAAAGATGTTCAAAGGAAACGATGAGGAGAAACTCAAAGATATTGAGTGTAAAAGTCTAATGATTATTTCTTAAGTGTTTTTTACGGAGGAGGGTACACAGACGATACCTGATACTGAACAGATGTTCAAAGGAAGCGATGAGGAGAAACTCAAAGATATTGTGATAACTAGGGAAATGGTGGAAAGGGTATAGATAAGATGAAAAAATTTAAATCGCCAGGACAGATGAAGTGTATCCCAGGGTATTAAAGGAATGCAAGGAGGTTGTTATGAGTCGTTTTTGTGCACATTTTTAGGAAATCGTTGAGATAGGCGATGTGCCATTATATGGAGGAAAGGAAATGTTTTCCCATATTTAAGAAGGGGGAAAAGAGGACTAAAGTCAAATTTTCGACCCGTAAGTCTAACGTCAGTGGTGGGTAAATTATTGGGAAACTATTATTGCAAAAAACATTAGAGAGCACTTAGATAAAAATAGTTTGATCAATGTTCACAAAATGGATTCACCAAGGGTGACAAATTCATGTCTTTCCAATTTATTGAGTTTTTATAGAAATTTATGAGACGGCAGATAATGATAAGGATTATGATATAATATATCTGACTTTAGTAAGGCATTTGACAAAGTACCACACGAGCGACTCTTAAATACTGGCTAAGGCTCATGGAATAGATTGGAAGGTTCTTCATTGGATCAGAGCTTGGCTAAGTAATAGGCAACAAGGGTTACATTAATGGTTCTAATCTGAATGGGGACTGGTGACAATGGAGTTCACAAGGGTCTGTTTTGGTCCATTACTATTTTTGATATACATCACGACTTGATAGTGGGATTAGCAGTGATATTAGCAAGTTTGCTGATGATACTAAGGTAGGTAGGATTATTGGATCACAGTCTGATGTAACATATTGCAGGGAGACTTAGATAAACTTAACGAGTGGGCAGTCGATGGCAGATGGAATTTAATATTGATAATGCAAATTATGATGTTGGTAGAAAAACCCTGGTAATAGATACACCATAAGCAATGTATCGCTGAAAGATCAGAGGTGAAAAAGATCTTGGAGTGAGGTGAGCCCAGACCTCCGACCTAGAAAACAATGCATTGGGGGCCAGAAATAGAGCTAATAGAGTACAGGGAGGCCCCGTTATACGAGCATTCGGTATACGAGAATCCGATGATACGAGATGTGTAAATTAGGGTCTATTTTCAATATACGAGATCGAAAATCCAATGATACGACATTCAAACTGGGGTGAGTAAATTATCAAGTTCAAAATGCGCGCCCTACCACTCCTGGCTGGACAAAGGGGGATTTGGTTGACCCCAGTGAGGTCATCCCTAGCAAGGCGTGACCTGAAAGGTAATTAAGCATATGGCGCGGCCTGACATTTTAGGGGTAATTAGCAGGTGTGGCGGCCCAACCTTGGGACTGCAGTCAGGTCACCCCTAGCAAGGCGTGACCTGAAGGGTAATTAAGCATATGGCGATGCCTGACCTTTAGGGTAATTAGCAGATGTGCGGCCCCAACCTTGGGACCGCTACACTACCTTCTCTTGTATCACGCGGCGTCCCCTACATTACAACGTCTTTTTTGCTTGTTATGCATGTTTTATGTTTAATTAATGTGCAGTTATGTTATTTTGTGTGCTATTTTCTCTTTCAGAATACTTTTTCTACAGAATAGTAGTACACGTGTGGGTAATATAAACGCTGTGTGTTTTGTTGTGTTTGCTATAGTTTATTTTAGCTTGAATATTTTTTTTTTATTTTTTTTTTTTTATTATTATTATAATTGATGGGGTCCTGGAACCAAACCTATATTTTACCATTAGTTATGTGTTTCGTTATATGAGATTTCGCTTTAAAACGGTATGCCAGGTGGAACCTAACTGCTCGTATCTTCGGGACCTCCCTGTATTAGGATTCATTACCAGAAGTGTTAAAAGTAGAAGTGCGTTAGTTATTCTAAAGCTTTATCTGGCTCTAGTCAGGCCTCACCTAGACTATGCGGTTCAGTTTTGATCTCCATATTACAGGATGGATATAGCCTTGTTAGAAACAGTGCAGAGAAGGATGACTAAAATGATACAAGGATGCGTAACTTTAGTTATGAGAAGAGATTGAAGTTATTAAAATTACACTCACTCGAGACGCAGAGTAAGGGACGATCTGAAAGAAGTTTTTAAGTGGATAAAGGGATTTAATAAAGGAGAGGTAGGAAAAGTTCTTACGGCTTTTAACCAGGTAAACAAGAAGTAACGGATTCAAGCTGGAAAAGCGTAGATTTAGAAGTAAATAGGGAAAAACTGGTTCACAAATAGTGTGGTGAATGAATGGAATGGTCTCAGTAGACAGCAGTGGTGGACGCCGTTAATCAAAAGTTAACTTCGTTAACGGTTAATCCGTTATCCAAAAAATTAACTTCGATAACCGTTAATCAGTTAATTCTTTAAAATGTAACGGAAGTTATCGATAAACCGTTAACGTTAATTTTTATTCTAGAAAAAAAAACTAAAAATCAGTTTTTGCTCTAAAACCCCCTAAAAACACCTTTGAAAAGTGCCAAAACTATAAAATCAGCCTTTGAGGGTTTTTTAAGGGCTTTAGAACCCAAAAACTAGTTTTTTTTGCTTTAGATTAAAAAAAAAAAAAAGGCAGATTTTTTACTTTAAAAAAAACCTAAAAAAGGCTGATTCCTAGTTTTGGCCGTGTTAGGTTTTTAAAGGCTTTTAAAGCCAGAAAAGGGTGAAAAAAAACTTCAGTGAAACACAATATTAGTATTAAACTAAAACAAATTATTAATAAAGTGGCCAAAATAAATTTAAAAAAAAAAAAATTGAAAAACACGATATATACATAATTTTATTTTTCCTTTCTCGTTCTCCAGTTTGTTCATGAGATGCATGTTGCCTTTCATGAAAAGTAGCATGTCAAAGTTTTCATCAGACAGGATGATCTCTTGGCCCTCAAGATGTCCTTGCCCATAGAGAACAAACGCTCCACTGCAGCACTGGAGGGGATATCATTTATAATTTATATATCATTTTAATATCATTTTGAACTCACAATTCGAAGTTTAATTGAAAAGTATTTATAATAATAAGTGCCGTTATATCGGGGTTGAAAGATTTACGCGTACAATATTAAATATGCTAAGACTACATCTGTATTGAAAATCTGAAAAAATAGAAACTTTTAAACGTTTACCGGTTTTTATGAATTTTTTGGTTAGCGGACTGAGTTAATGGAAGTTAATGTAACGGAAGTTAATTGTCCAATAATGTTTTCCAAATTTATTTAAAAGTTAAATCGTTAACGAAAATGTTAACTTCGTTAATTAAGGGTTTTAATGGTTTGGTGCCCACCTTTGGTAAAAAAGTATTTAGTGCTGAGTCTTAGGGAGCTTTAAAGAGGCGCTGGATAGGTTTCATGGATGGGGATGAAAGGTGGCTGTAGGTAGTGTTAGGTGACGGGAAACTACCACGTGTAGCCTCACGGCCTTTTGTAGCTTCCTTATTTCTTATGTTCTTATGTTCTTATGAAAGTGATGTCGGGGCGGAGGGGGATTATAGCTTATTTGTAAAGAATTTAATTGATGGACAGAAAAAACATATTCCTTATAGGGAAATAAGTAAAGAAAGAGTGATCCAAAATGGATGACCATTAGTTTAAAACCCCAATATTGGAGAAAAAAGAAAATGTATTTAAGATTCAAGGCTTGGTCAGGTAAGCAAAGAACAGATAACGTGAGGGCGAGGACAGTGAAGAAATTTGGGACTCAAGTAGCTCTGAACATTATGAGATAAAGCAGCAGGACAGGCGAAAGTGACCCAAAGGGTTTCTATCAGGTATATAAAACCAAGACAAGGCAATTAGTGGGGCCGTTAAGGTCAGGACAGGGTGAGGTCTTAAATACTGATGAGGATATGTGTAAAAGTCAAAAATGATTATTTCTTAAGTGTTTTTATTTGAGGAGGTACACAGATTATACCTGATCGTGAACAGAGTTCAAAAGGAAGCGATGAGGAGAAACTCAAAGATATTGTGAAACTAGGGGAAAAGGTGGAAGAGGGTATAGATAAAATGAAAGAATTTAATCGCCAGGACCAGATGAAGTGTATCCCCGGGTATTAAGGAATGCAAGGAGGTTGTTAGTGAGTCGTTATGCACATTTTTTGGAAATCGGTTAAGATAGGCGATGTGCCATTATTGTGGAGAAAGGAAAAGTTTTTCCCATATTTAAGAAGGGGGACAGAGGGCTAAAGTCAAATTATCGCCCCTTAAGTCTAACGTCAGTGGTAGGTAATTATTAGAATCTATTATTGCAAAAAACATTAGAGAGCACTTAGGGTAAACATAGTTTGATCAATGTTCACAACATGGATTCACCAAAAGTAGGTCATGTCTCACCAATTTATTGAGTTTTTATAGGAAATTTTTTTGAGACGGCAGATAAAGAAAGGATTATATAATATATCTGGACTTTTAGTAAGGCATTTGACAAAGTACCACACGAGAGACTCTTAAATTAAGGGTTTAAGGGTCATGGAAAAGATGGGAAGGTTCTTCGTTGGATCAGAGCTTGCTAAAGTAATAGGCAACAAAGGGTTACAATTAAAGGTTTTTAAATCTGAATGGGGGGGGCTGGTGACAAGTGGAGTTCCACAAGGGTCTGTTTTGGGTCCATTACTATTTTTTATTTACATCAACGACTTGGATAGTGGGATTAGCAGTGATATAAGCAAGTTTGCTGATGAAACTAAGGTAGGTAGGATTATTGGATCACAGTCTGATGTAAACATATTGCAGGGAGACTTAGATAAACTTAATGAGTGGGCAGTCAGATGGCATATGGAATTTAATATTGATAAGTGCAGCGTTATGAATGTTGGTAGAAAAAACCCTGGTAATAGATACAGCATACGCATTGATAGGGTACGCCGTAGGTCCAATGAAAAGTGAAATATAGATTATTTCGAATTTGGCAGGGTGTTTTCTTATGTAAAATTGAATTTTAAGGGTGGTTTGTCCTCTTCAACTTTTTGGTTTGAGCACTTCTTGCTATGCAAAAATGGACTTTTATATTTATATGCAAAACATAGCTTAAAGTGCGATTTTGCATAGTAAGAATTGCTCAAATGCAAAAATGGAATAAGATAAAATCGTCTTAGAATTCCATTTTACATAGGAAATTGGTATGCCAAAGTTGAGAAAAAGAATTTCTGTTATATGGCGTACCCTAATCAGGGTACCAAAATAGTTGGATTGGGTTACGATGGGAGGAAGGACAAGACCAGGGCGATGGTGCCCGACAGCTATGGGAAACTGCACCCAAGGTTGATCAGGGAGGAGCATGTGTCAGTGACAGAGGAGCCATCTGGAAGGTACCTTTGGCACTTTGTACCAGAGGACCCGGTGCCACCTGAGAAGCCTGCGTTCAAGGTGGCTCAGGCTCTCTATGATCTGCTGGTGACATACGACTCCACCGACTCACTGATCGTACTGCAAGGTGACTCAACTAGGACGGGGTGGAAGGGTGGTACTCACGTCCATTTGGAGAAGATGCTGGGACGCAAGTTCTTCTGGAGTATATGCGTGTTGCACACAAACGAGTTGCCCCTGCGCCACCTTATCACCAGCATCGACGGGCCTACCTCATCTGACACGGGTCACGGGTCCTGGACCTTCACGGGTCCAGTGTGCAGTCTGCTGTCCAGCGTGAATGAGATGCAGTACAACGCAGAGTTCAGAGGAGTGCCAGGCGGTGAAGATCTCACGGAGATACCGGAGTATATCCTGGTTAACATGTCCACTGACCAGCAGGTCTCCTACCAGCTGGTCCAGGCTGTGAAGCGGGGCGTTCTCCCGTCCGAGCTGCAGGAGATCAAGTGTGGCAAGGTGTCCCACTCCAGATGGCTCACCACAGCCCAGTCGCTCGTGCACATGTGGACCAGAAAGCATGGACTGACTGGCAAAGAACTGAACACCCTGGAAATCCTAGTCAAGTACTGCCTGCAGGTGTACTTCAAACTCTACTACGACATCAAGGTTCACCACAAACTAGAAGACGGCCCCAAGCACATCCTCACGCAGCTCAGAGTGATGAGGTCGCAGCCCAAGAAGGTCCGAACAGCTGTGACCTTCTACGTGCGGACAGGAGCATGGTTCGCACACTCAGAATGTGTCCTCCTCTCGCTGATGGCGAGTCAGAGTGAGGACGACCGCAGGTTCGCCGTGACCCAGATTTTGAAGCTGAGGGCTGGCGAGGAGTATGGGGACACCAGTGTAAGACCTCGCATCACACCCAAGCTGAACTTGTCAGCCACCAGCTTGCAGACACTGATCAGCTGGCAGCCTGGCCAGGTGCACGAGCTGGCATTCACCTGTTCACTGTCCGGGGATCAGATCCAGGAGATCCTGGTCAAGCCGTATGAGGTTCCGGAGTTCTCTATCCACACTCAAGAGCACCGAAAGAGTCGTGAAGCAGGTGACAGAGGCTGCGGCAGCAGTGGTGGGGCAGCAGGCCAGAGACAGGTTCATCCGGGCTCAGGCCCACCACCGGGAGACCATGCCCTGCTTCAGGTCTAAGAAAGACATGATGGACACGTTCTAGGCCAACGTAGAGGCTGTGACACTGTGATGTAGTGCCTGATGAACCAACTGATCAGAAAGAGCTTACCACGCTAGTCATTTGGAACTCATATTGGTGCATGATGCAATACACAGGACCAACCGGACACTGCGTACTCATTTAAGCATTATTCGATAAGGGTGCAATATAAAAGTGCGATTTTGCATAGTAGGAATTGCTCAAATGCAAAAAAGGTTAATAGATAAAATCGTCTTAGAATTCCATTTTACATAGGAAATTGGCATGCCAAAGTTGAGAAAAAGAATCTTTGTTATACGGTGTACCCTAAATTTTACGCAATGTATCGCTGAAAAGATCAGAAGGTGAAAAAGATCTTGAAGTAAGGGTGAGCCCAGACCTCCGACCTAGGAAACAATGTATTGAGGCTAGAAATAGAGCTAATAGAGTGTTAGGATTCATTACCAGAAGTGTTAAAAGTAGAAGTGTGGAAGTTATTCTAAAGCTTTATCTGGCTCTAGTCAGGCCTCACCTAGACTATGTGGTTCAGTTTTGGTCTCCATATTACAGGATGGATATAGCCTTGTTAGAAACAGTGCAGAGAAGGATGACCAAAATGATACAAGGGATGCATAACTTTAGTTATGAGAAGAGATTAAAGTTATTAAAGTTACACTCACTCGAGAGATGCAGAGTAAGGGGCGATCTGATAGAAGTTTTTAAGTGGATAAAGGGATTTATTAAAGGAGAGGTAGGAAAAGTTCTTACGGCTTTTAACCAGAGTAGAACAAGTAATGGATTCAAGCTGGAAGGCTGTAGATTTAGAAAGGAAATAGGAAAAAACTGGTTCACAAATAGGGTGGTGAATGAATGGAATGGACTCAGTAGACAGGTAGTTAGTGCGGAGTCATTTGGGAGCTTTAAAAAGGGGCTAGATAGGTTCATGGATTGGGATGAAAGGTGGATGTAGGTAGTGTTAGGTGACAGGAACTACCATGTGTAGGCCTCGCGGCATCTTGTAGCTTCCTTATTTTCTTATGTGCTGTTTTCGCATGTTTTAGCGAGTTCTTATTGTGTCGAGGGGCTAAATAGAAGTGACCATCGGATAATTCGGACTTTCGGCTAATTCGACCCAGTACTCCCCGCAATTAGTTTCATTAGAGAGGGTTTACTGTACCACACTATATTTAAAGTCTTGTCTCAATTAGCAACTGCTATACACTCGACCCTCCATTTTCCGGACTATTAGGGGGTTAGCCTGGTCTGGGAACCCCAAAAGTCCGGGAACCGCAAAAGTCCGGGAGGTGTAGCCATTCACAGACTTTATCTGGTAAACAGTAAGGTGTACTGGTTTTCTAGTATGTTTTGGGTCCTTGGGCGGCACTACGGGAGACATTGTTTTTGTTGTTGTTTCAGGGCTGCAAGGATCCCTCGGGGAACACTATGAGCTCCGGTGATGTCCTATGATGCTATCACAGGTGCGGTAGTTGACCTGTCTTCTTCAGGAAGGCACAGGTGAGGCGGAGGACAGCGTGTTGCCATGAGGCGTGGACGCCCGCCGCTGCCAGCAGGGTGGGCAGGTCGAAGGTGGTGACGTACAGGGCGAGGAGTTGAGAGTTTAGCACTACACGGTGGGAGTGGAAGCGTGGACACTGCAGCAGAAAGTGTTCAATGGTCTCCGGAACATTCCTGCCCCAGGCGCAGTGGGGGTCAGGGGACAGACGGAGACGGTGCAGGTGAGCCGTGAGCATCGTGTGGCCCAGGCGGAGGTGGGTGAGGGTGACATCAAGGACGCAGGAGTTTTTCCGTATCCACAGCTGGGGGGAAGAGTCAATGCAGTCTTGGCCCATGGAGGTGATGGGGAGAGCATCGCCGAGCGTGTTGTTCCAGGTGGAGCGGCA
This sequence comes from Chionoecetes opilio, assembly GCA_016584305.1. Taxonomy (NCBI): domain Eukaryota; kingdom Metazoa; phylum Arthropoda; class Malacostraca; order Decapoda; family Majidae; genus Chionoecetes; species Chionoecetes opilio. The sequence goes on from JACEEZ010020338.1 coordinate 186,017, forward strand.
GACCCGGGAGATGAGGCATTTGGCCGCGCGACAGAGGGAAAGGGAGGCATTGTGGCAATAATACTCGCCCCGAGCGTCCCGGACTATTCCGGACCCTCCGGCCATCTGTATTCTTTCTATCTTTTTTACATCACCACTCTTGTGCTGAGACCAAACTACGGTGGCGTACTCCCGTCTAGGGTGTATCATTGTCACAATCAATTTCATCATCATGTCTGCGTCCATGTAAACAAAGGCCGTTCTGATGTTTGTTAGAAGATTATATGTAGCACCAACAATACTATCAATGTATTTTTCTGGTGATAAGTCGTCCTGAATTATTACTCCTAGATTATTTTCTGATAAATTAGGATCCTTCGGATTTAACGTCACCGCCTTCTCCCCAATTGGTTCGTTAAAGTGAGGGTTTATTGTACAGTCGACCCTCGATTTAACGGACCTCGGTTTACATATTTCGGATTTAACAACGAACTCCAACCGCTACCAGACAAGCGGACTAAACCATTCAAAAAGTCCGCTGCTTGAAAATGTGTCCGTTAGGTCAGAGCCTAAATGTAAAATGTGTCCGAAACAGTGCAGGTGTTCCTGCCAAATCCAGCATGTAGTGCCAGACACTGTTTACCTCCCAACATAGCTACACAGTCTGGTTGTGTTTGTGAAGATTTTTCATTTATTTCACAATTTTCCTGTGTTTTTCCTATATTTTCACACACCCGGGAAAATACCCTCGCACTAACGGACAATCGGCTCTAACGGACCACTTCTCCCCCCTTTTAGTCTGCTGATGCGAGGGTTTTCTGTACGTACATCTCTTGATTCCTGCTGTCATAATCTTACTTACTCAGTGCCAATTATTAACACTACATCACCATCACATTTTATTATGAGCGAGTACATGTATGAAAAACTTAGCTCTGTCCCAAGGTCATCCAACATCACATTCTTCTTCTTCCTGTTGTTTTGTCTCAGCTCCTTTTCCTCTCTTTTCGGTATGACTTTATCTTTGCACTATAATGGTGTACACGGTTGGGAATATGGTTTCCGTTGACCTTAACCCCTTCACGCCCAGGTCTTTCCTTTGCTATAAAATATTGTCTGTTGTCGAGCCATAAAATTACGAAAAGTAACTGAATATACCAAATTAGTTGTTGGACAAGGATACTAAACAGGTCATATCTATAAAATATGGCTAATATTCACTAAAATTCGTCTAATGGAACCCTAATTACAATGGAAATTACGTTCTGGGTCTCAAGGGGTTAATGAACTCTTGAGAAACGTTCTGAGCTTTTGGTTCCATTGCAAATAACTACTTTTGGATATTTACATCTTTTTAATTAAGGAAAGAGAGAGGTTAATTTTTATTTATGCCTTATTCTTGTACTTATTGAGACCTGCATAGCTTTGTTTTCCCTTGGCGAGGGCACTTATGAGTTGCTGGGTACGGTTAGTAGGTCAAGATGTGGAATAAAGTTTAGGATTGGTGTAGGTAAGAGGTTTAAACATGGGGATATTTTAGATTAGGAGTTTAAAATGGGTGGTTAGGTTAGTAGGTTAAAACATGGGTTTCGTATTACATTTAGAAATATCTCGTCATTTTATTTAACGTTTTTCAGAAACTGAAGAAATAACACCAGAATATCATAGTTTTAACCATCAAATGCATTATGTTGGTAATTAACCCTAGGTAGGTGATGTGGAGTCTTAAAAACCCCAGCGTTTTATTTTTTTTTAGAAAATGTTATTATATTTTTTTTGCACAAACCTGTCCATCCCAGTACCTTCCTAACTCTAGATGACCATCAATGGAATAGGAGCGTAATTTCTCTAACTAATCCTTTTTTGGCGCTACAGGGCCATTTGGGTCTCTCAGACCCACATTACCTAGATGGAACTTGGTCTGGGGTCTCGGAGACCCCAGTTTACCTATGAAGTATTTTATTGAGGATTATAATGTAGTATACCTGGACATTACATTACCTTCAGTAAGGCATTCGACAAGGTACCACACGGGAGACTCTTAAATAAGGTTAAGGCACATGGAATAGATGGGAAGGTTCTTCGTTGGGTTAGATCTTGGCTAAGTGATAGGCAACAAAGGGTTACAATTAATGGTTCTAAATCTGAATGGGGGCAGGTAACAAGTGGGGTTCCACAAGGGTCTGTTTTTGGTCCATTACTATTTTTTATTTACATCAACGACTTAGATAGTGGGATTAGTAGTGAATCATATCAGCAAGTTTGTGGATGATACTAAGGTAGGTAGGATTATTAGATCACAGTCAGATGTAAACGTATTCCAAGGAGACTTAGATAAATTAAATAAGTGGGTAGATAGATGGCAGATGGAATTTAATATTGATAAGTGTAGCATAATGAATGTTGGTAGAAAAAATCCTGGTAATAGGTACACCATACGCAATATATCGCTGAAAAGATCAAAAGTCGAGAAAGATCTAGGAGTGGAGGTAGCCGCAGACCTCCATCCTAGGAATCAATGTATTGAGGCTAGAAATAGAGCTAACAGGGTGTTAGGATTCATTACCAGTAGTGTTAAAAGTAGAAGTGCTGAGGTTATTCTAAAGCTTTAGTTGGCACTAAGCAGACCTCACCTAGACTATGCGGTTCAGTTTTGGTCTCCATATTAAAGGATGGATATAGCCTTGTTAGAATCAGTGCAGAGAAGGATGACCAAAATGATTCATGGGATGCATAACTTTAGTTATAAGAGGAGATTGAAACTATTAAATTTACACTCACTCGAGAGGTGTAGAGTAAGGGTCGATCTGATAGAAGTTTTTAAGTGGTTAAGGGGATACAATAAAGGCAATGTAGGAAAAGCTCTTATGGCTAGTAACCAGGGTAGAACAAGAAGTAACGGATTCAAGCTGGAAAAGCGTAATTTAAAAAGGAAATGGGGAGAAACTGGTTCACAAATAGTGGTGAATGATTGGAATGGACTCGGTCGTTAGGTGGTCAGTGCGGAGTCAATAGGGATCTTTAAAAGGAATCTGGATAAATTCATGGATGGGGAGGAGAGGTGGATGTAGGTAGTGTTAAGTAACAGGAACTACCTCGTGTATGTCACGCGGCCTCTCGTATCTTCCCTATTTTCTTATGTTCTTATGTTCCAAGTATAATTTATTTGGGTCATTATGGGATTATGTGTGCGTGTGATAATTATGTGTGAATACAACTAATAGCATATATACTTCATTTTTAAGAAAAAAAACAGCATTTCATCGATAACTAGCTAAAATCATTGAAAAAACTATGCAGTATGTATAATTTATTTGGGTCTCAAGAGACCCCAGCTTACCTATTATGTTGATGTTATATATTTATAACTATTAATTTAAAATTTAGCAAAAAATAGACTAACCTAACCCAACAAAGGTAAATGCATTTAGTTTTCACATTAAAGGAAAGAGAATTGGTTTGCATTCATGCCAATGTAAAATTTCCCAAATAAATGCAAAGTACGTATTTTTTGTGTATTTTTTTTCCGGTTGGGTTTGTCAGACCCCACATTACCTAAAAGTGGTGCCTTAAAAACAGTACCTGTCTAGGGTTAAGGTAAGAAAAAATTACCGCCGTGACAAACTTTTGGTGCTTGTTTGTGTACATCCCATTCCCCTAGGTTACCCACCCGGTGTCATGTTCACAGCAGTCTTGTTTATTTGTAGCAGTCCAGGCTTTGTTTACAAACTAAAGGCGGATCCCTGTAAACACGGTACCGTATACGCAGCTAGTCGTTCGCCGACAGTGGCGAGAATTTCGATCGACGAGAGTTTCATGTACCCAGAAACACAAGTTAAAGGCTGATTAGGATTAGGTGTTCATAATGGGTTATGTAATACCAAGATCAGAACTGGAACTGTCGCCAAAAATAGGAACATACGCTGACATGAAAAATTGGAGCACTCGCCGACGGCGGTGAGAATTCCGATCGGCAAGAGTGTGCAGCCCAACCAACTGTTCATCCTTCCTTTCAGGGTTGGTCAATAAATAGGTACATGGGGAAACCTGTGGAAGGTAACTGTGGTAACCCGGATGTCACACTAGCCCTGTGTCCCAGGGTAGCGGGTTGTCAGTCACCACAGGCTCAAGGGCTAATAAGACGGAGATGAGCACTGAGGCTACGTGCAACTTAGCGTATGCCCCCCTCTTTACCTAAAGGTTTCTAAGTCTCAGTGGTAGAGTTGCCAGTTCTTGATTCCAGACAGGAAGTCATTGTAAAGTGCGACAATAGTTAGGGTAATCGACTGTACCCCCCTTACTTTTTAAAGCTATCACCTTACTTTCCAGTGCAACTCACCATTAACTTCCATCACTTTCAGAAATGATGCTAAAATGCAGTTTCCTTGGATGGTAATATTTATTGTGACTTATTCTTACCTGGCAGATGCATGAGGAGACTTGACGAAAGACAAAGAGTGAGAAAAATGCTGTTGCAAGTTGGTAAAATATTGTTTGTATGCATCTTATTTAATATTCCCATAGTTTTACAAGTAGAAATAGGCTCCTTATAAAGCAGGTTTTCTATCCTCTTATGAAAGTATTGGTTACTCTACATACATTGATAATGAATGCAGTTGCTTACACTACATAAAGTAATAACTATCACATTTGGAGATATACATTACAAGATTCTCCAGGAATATGTTTTGTTGAGTAAAAATAATAGAAGGAAGTGAGAGAATTTTCTCACATTATAGAAGCAATTCATCCTTAAATGACAAAGAAAATAGAACAGTTCAAAAGTGAGGATGTTGAATATGAAAACATAAATGTAATTGTTCATTAGGATGGTCTTAATATTAAGCATTCTCTCATTAAATGAGATAAATCATGGCATTTCAGCTGAAGTATATGTTCATGTGCACCACAAACAACTTAAGATTCACATGACTCAGGCTTTATCCAAAAGTTCCTAGAATTTTACAAAGAAAAATAGAAAGGAAAAAAGATGTCATCCTAATCAAGACAGTCTCCTTCAAAGTAATTTCCTTTGACGTGTAGACATTGATCCGAGTGATCAGCTAGCATCAAAGAAAGTGATTAAGCATCGACTAAACATTGCTCTTGACCTGGTGTGCCTTCTTGGGTCTGGGCAACACTGGGCTCTTCCAATGATTATTATTGTTTTGCCTCTAGGCTGTGCTTATAAACTAACTTTCATCATCAGTAATCATTTTAGAGGAAATGATGGGTTATTTCTGTCCATTTCCTTGAGTTGCATGCAAACCATGCAATCTGCATAATGTTGTTTTTGCTCATTAATAATGAACCTCTGCATGAACTTTGTGATAATTTGTCTCATGTCAAGGTCAGCTCCATTGGTTACCTATTTACCCTAAAATTCAGTGGGTCTAGCTCACTTCATGTGTGCGGTGTGGTGAGCAAAGATACAACATTGGATCTATCTTTGTGAGTTTCTATCACTTAAAACCCAGAAGACTAGCTTATATAATACAGGATATTGATGCATTATGATACACTAGTGGTTTCCAGATTTGTTTGAAAGCAAACAGCTGAAGCTTGGCATCAATATTGTTGAACTGTCTTGAAAAGAGTTTTTAGCAGAGAATTGAGTTAGAAGAAAAAAAATAGCAAGTCTTCTTATATTCTAGAAGCAAACCAGTTAATAGTTTATACTAGTCATGCTTGGTAATCACAGTAGTGAGTGGTTGTAGAACAGTCACATCAGAATCTTGAAATACTGTACATTTCAGACACTAATACGACCTCCTCATTATTATTTTCCTCCACTCAGGATGAAGATATCTGATATCCTGAGGAAATATTTGATCACGCCTCATTTCTTCCTTGCTTCAGCCAGGTTGTCAGAGATTGCTCCTCCCTGCTGGAAAAAAGAAAGAAAATAAAGCTAGATAATTAAATGTTTGGACATACACATAAATGTTTATAAGTTAATAAGAACTTGCGACTAAATTCAGTGCCTGTTTAAAAGTAAAATATGATGGTGATTCTGTTTTATCATACTGTTTATAGTAGTGGAAAATGAACTGGAGTATGAGGTGAGTAAAAACTGAGAGATGTGGGACTGCATGAATGAAACAGTGAGGAAGATGGAATGAAACGAGCAGACCGAGACCACACACCTTCGGCAAGGCTGAAAAATATTCCATCTGTTATAATAAAATAAAATAAAATAAAATAATATAAATAAATATAAAGAAAAATAAGTAGTAAATAAAAAACAAAACTAATAAAGCTTTTTTTCCCCAGCACAAAGCTCTTCATTCAGTTGCTTTCTCTAATACCAGCTCAGCCTTCAAAACCTTGGCCAACGTGTCTTGAGAGGACGTTTGTGTTGAGTTCCACCATGAGGGTGGCAGACGTCAACCCCCAAGGATATCCTTCAATAAATTGCTGAATAGACTATATATAAAAAAAATTATAATAAATAGTAAAAAAAAAAAAAATGGTTATGTTCCACCTCTGGTAAAATCTTCATGTAAACCAATCCGTTTCAATTCAAATTCAAAATAAAGCTAGTACTAAAATATTTGAGGTTAGTTTAAAAGCTTAAACATAAATTCACATCAGGTCACTTACATTACCAGAATATTGCAGTTCAGAGACTTAATGTTTGTTGTTGTTTCAGAGGATTCGTGATTCCTGAGACTTCTGTAAGCTATCCAAGTCAATGCAAGCTTGAGAGATTCAACCCCTGCAGAGATGTGTATGCTGATAGAACCAGTCATCATAGTGGTCAAAGTTATTATGTTGGGGGCCTTGCTTGCACATTATCTGTCAATATTATATATGCATAAAGCTCACTTCTGATGCAAAAAAAAAAATTGCAAATCTTCTGAGTATAACAGTATTACAACTTTTACAAAACAAAGGGATGGGGAAGTAAGTGATAAGAAGGTTAATGTGTAAAACCGTTGAGGCCTATACAGTGGGCATCCGAATATCGTGGCTCTGAGATAATCTGATACACAAACGCAGATTTCTTTTTGGAAATTAATAAAAATAATTAACTGGATCTAATTAACTGCTATAATTTTTGCAGTGGAAGCTGTTCCTAGTGTACTGTATTTCCCTTTACGTCTTGTTTCTCTGTATATAGAGCTGATGATGATGGCACGAGCTGTTGGCATAAGATATTACAATTGTGGTGGACAGTGGCACACTGATTTTGAAATGTCGGAATCCCAAAGAGGTGGGTGGCACGAAAAAGCCACATGTACTGACTTTTTCATATCAATGGACAAAGTGCTATTCATCAGAATGCGAGTTAGACTCGCATTCTGGTCATTTACGTCCGGAAAACCAACAACTTACAAAATTAATATGTTCCTATAGGCTATTCGTAAGTCATTTTTTTCGTAAGTCGGACATAATTTGGGGTATACGTGTGTAATGTTAGATAAAATTATCCAATGTCCAATGCTGATAATACGAACACAGGTAATAGTTAGGTAAAATACCCATAGTCAAATGTATATATGCAATGTATATTAATTCTCAACCTTCTGGACCTCGCAAAATTCAGAAGCAGAGAACTGTCAATGTTTCTGGTATCGGAGCCATGGGGACCAACACATAACTTGTAGTGAGAGATGGCTCCATGGCTCCGGTACCAGAAACATTAACAGTTCTCTGCTACTGAATTTTGCAAGGTCCAGAAGGTTGAGAATTGCAGCTTCTTGGTATCAGAGACCAGAGCTGCACCGCTGGACATGGTATAGTAATGCCGAAGGGGTAGCTAAGGAGATCGACCACGTTCTCGTTAGTACTCGTTGGAGGATCCTCCAGAACTGCAGGGTTTACCGGAGTGCTGAATTCTTTGGAACAGATCACAGACTTGTTGTTGCTACACTTGGGCTTCATGTCAAGTCCAGAAGAATCTCAAGAGGAAACCATACTGTGTTTCATCTTGAGAAACTGAAGGACTTGACATGTGCCATGAGTATGCGGTGGCACTCTCAAATCGGTTTGATGTGCTCGGTGCCCTCGAGGACCCTGTCCTCAGGAGCCTCGCTGACGATGTTGAGGGCCATTTGAATGCTAATGACCTCCGACTCGCCTACCGAGCCCTGAAGAAGCTCCGTTCCAAGTCTCCATCTCGGGCGAGTGCTATTCGAGAAGCAGATGGGTGCTCGTGTCGGACATGGATGGGCAGATGACTCGTTGGGCTGAGTACTTTGGGCAGTTGTTCACGGTGGACCCTCCAATCAAACAGCTTCACACCACTGAGTTACAGGCAGTGGATGCCGATCCTCCCATTGACGAAACTGCACCCTCTCTTGACGAAGTCAGAGAGGCTGTAGCAAAGTTGAGGGGTAAAAAGGCAGCTGGTGTTTGTAATATCAGTGCGGAGCTCCTCAAAGCTGGGGGTGAGGCCATTGTCCGCGGGTTGCATGCTGTCCTGACTGCCGTGTGGCAATCAGGTACCATTCCTCCTGACTGGAAAAGGGGGCTTGTCGTCCCTATCTGGAAAGGGAAAGGGGACCGTCAGGACTGCAACAATTACCACGGTATTACACTGCTCAGCATGCCAGGCAAGGTGCTTGCCCATCTATTGCTGACACGGTTCCGCAATCATCTGCCGAAGCATCAGAGACCTCAGCAGTCTGGGTTCACGCCTGGTGAACCCAGACTGCTGAGAAAACGTCAACAACGGACCGTATCCTAGCGCTTCGTGTCCTGGTGGAACGCCAACACGAATTTCGACAGGGGATGCTTGCAGCCTATGTTGATCTCAAGAAGGTGGTTTGACTCAGTGCATCGTGAGTCACTCTGGGATCTTCTGCGACTTCGCGGGATTCCTGCAAGGACTATTGGTTTGGTGACTGGTCTGTATTCTGGGACTGAGAGTGTTGTGGGCAGGTGTATCCAGCTTCTTTCCTGTTAATACAGGAGTGAGGCAAGGGTGCGTCCTTGCCCCCATCTCTTTCCAACACTTGTATGGACTGGGTATTGGGCAAAGTTGTAGATTAAAGTGATTGTGGAGCATCCCTCGGCAACACCAAGATCACTGATCTTGTTTTTGCCGATGATGCAATAATCTTTGCTGAGTTGCTGGAGGTCCTGGTGACGGCTCTCGAGGCGCTGCACGAGGAGCCTTTGGGACTTGAGGTCTCCTGGCTTAAGACCAAGGTCCAGGTGTTTGGAGGTTTGCTAGATGAAACAGTACAGTCTGTTCATGCGTGCGGAGAGGACATTGAGATCTTGAAGTTTTACATACATTGATAGCGCAGTCCATAATGATGGCGGGTCACGTCAAGAAGTCTTACGGTGGATTGGCATAGCCCACGGTGTCATGGACTCGCTCAGCAGGAGTATTTGGTGTTGTCGGTACCTGTGCAGGAGGTCAAAGATCCGGATCTTCAAATCGCTGGTGATCCCTGTCTTACTCTATGGTTATGAGACATGGACACTAAATAGCAACTTGGAGACAAATAGATGCCTTTGGTAATAAATGTCTTCGCAGAATCATGGGCTATCGCTGGGATGATTAAGTGTCAAATCAGCGATTGCACAGTTAGACTGAATTGAGGCCTATTACCTGCATAGTCTGTCAGCGCCAACTTCGGCTATATGGGCATGTGGCACGCTACCCTGAAACCGATCCTTCCCATCGGGTTGTATCTATAAGAGACAATCCGGCGTGGAGGAGGCCAAGGGGGCGCCCACAAGGCTCGTGGCTGGGGCAAGTTGATGTTTCTTGTCGAGAGCTGCTTGGTATGGGAAAGGAGCCTGCATGGGGACTTGCGCGTGGTGACCCCCGGGAGTGGCGTTGTAGGGTGGGCAAGGCGATGCGCCCCCTGGCGTATGCCTCTAATGATTGATTGAATGTATATTACAGAAACAGATGAGTGGCGTTAGAAGATGGGGTGTCAGGTGATGGTGAGTCAGGCGAGGGTTAGTAGTCGTCAAGAGGTGATGATGGCACCTCTACTAAGGTGGTGGTATTGTGCGTCTGGCCCTGAAGACAGTCACCCCTGACTTCGACGCCACGGGTTCACTGTCACCTGACATCAAGGGGACTGGCTGACTCTCAGCTGACATCAAAAGCTAAGGCTCAGTCTGCCTGCACTTCTCCAGTTTATTACAAAATATCTCGTGTCTGGTCTGGGTGGCGGCAGCCTTCTTCTCCACATATATCATGCAGTAGCAATGGAGCATATCACAGACACCACACAACACCCTGGCCAGCTAACTTGGCCGTGCTCTGCTAAGTCCCACTAATAGTAGGAATGGATATCGGGAATCGGATACAAAGGACGATTTGGCATGTAAATAACTTTAAGAATATCTTCAAGATTAATCTAGAACTTATTTTGTTGTATGTTTAGCAGTTTCTATTCCATAAACACTGATATGAAAGTAGGATCAACTTATCGATGTTAGCAGGTTGTGTCAACTCAATTCACGCATCAACAAATAATAATATGCCCGCCAACCTTGGAAGTTTGCCTTGCCTGCCTCCACCTGGGCCCCACAAACTTTACGGCTGACCTGCGCCACCTGCGATTGTCCCCTGACCCTCACTGCCCCTGGTGCAGGACGCTCTCAGAGACCACCAGGGGGCGGTATGAGCCTCAAATCATCACACAGGTGTTACTCAAAATATCCAGCCAGCGCCATAACGGGCAAGGGCAAACCATCATAGCCCTCCAGTAGGAACATATAGGGCCAACTACCTTAGCCCTTAAGGAGGATAAAAGCCTAAAGGCGCTATAGGCTCAAATTAAAATATAAAGAAAAAAATTAAGCTGTTCGTATCGGCCGAATTTTGTAACTCGAGCATTCATAAGGCGGAGACTTTCTGCATAAGGGAGTGACAAGAAGTGAAGAGGGCAACCAGCATCACAAACCAACAGTCATAGGCACAGTGAAGGATGATGTCAGGAAGAGTGGGCTAGCTAAGATTAAACTCGGTTCACAACATAATAGAGCCACATGACCCTCCCACTCAGATGGAGCACGATAGGCCCTGGTTCCATCTCGATTGATTGATGGCGTTCCGGGGTGTGCCGTAAGGTTTGGCATTAAAATGGTCACTAAGTAAACACTTCCTGACACTTGACTCTTAAAGTAATCGTCCAGACCCTTTTTTTTTTTGCCTAATTATGTTGAATGTACATTCAAAACACCTAATCCACCAAAAATAATTGATTTCCAGGCCTTATTTCTGTAAAAACATGACTTTTGTAAAAAGTGCGCGAAAAAAAAAATCTTCCTTCCAACAGGACTACTAATGTTATTGATGACGTCAGAGGAGGAACGCTCCAATATAAACATCTGTCTGACACCTGTCGGCAAATGCTATGATGAGCGATTGTACTTCGGTGTCAGACAGTGAATCTGTCGCTGTGACAGATCTAGAGTACGATGCTCAAGATTTCTGAGACCGAAATAAATGACGCTGCTCGCGTATACTATGAGGAAAACGAACGTCAGACCAGAATACGAGGCGGACAAACAGATGTTAGCGGCAACAAC